>JASVEL010000765.1:0-47500 GCA_032618575.1 Nicotiana noctiflora | reverse complement strand
ATTAAAAATCATTGAAAACTTGAATACTTCAATTCACCAACTTCGCAAAATTTCACAAAATGGCAATAATAATATAAGCAATTATATAAGAGAAATTGGATAAATTTAGAGATATTGAGATAGATTGATGAATTGGTGAGTAAAAATGAAAGAATGGGGGGTATTTATAGTTGAGAATTGTGAAAAAGTGTAATTATATAAAGTTTGAGGTTAAATTAAAATTTGGGGGCCAATTGACTATTTTTGACAGTGTTAAACGGTCAAATTGACAGCCCCAACGGCTATTTCTGAAAATTTGACTACTTAGCCTTCTTTTTTTTAAAAAAAAATTTTTAAAAAAAATTTCCCGTTGGGACCGGCCCAGGCCCGCTACCCGGTCCCGAGCTTCGCGGTCCCGGTCTCGTGGGCTCTAATGGAAGGATCGGCCCGCCACGATTCTAAAAGCACATATGGGCCCTGCACACCAGGACCAGCCCATCACCAGGCTCGTTAGGCACGCGGTCCCGGTCTGGGCCCGGTCCACAGTCAATCTTAAGTCCGACAATAAATAAATATTTTTCTTCATAAAAAGGAAATAGAGTTGTAAGTGGTAACTAAATTAGAATTAATTACAAATAAGGTATGATTCCCGTTAATAATAGCAGTGATTTACTAAAATCTCATCGATTTTAGAGTTCTATTACAAGTAAAATTCTAATTTTACGTTTTTACCCACTATGAATTGTCTTTTCCAAATAAAGAATTAAAATTAAAAGGGCATAAAAGTCGATTAATATTTTAAGGATATTTTTGTCATTCAATATTCAGCGTGAAATATTCGTACTTTTATAATAATATATATAATATATATAGATAGATATAAACAAATATAGATAAATATAAATATATATAGTATAGATATGATTTACAATATATCTATGCGAACAATAATTACTAGGCCATGGAAACAGCATGATAGTGAGTTATTTTATAATAACTCAAGATCATTAGCATATTATATAGACTATAATTTAAAAAAGACAGATAAGACGTATACCTATTATAAGTCATCTTGGTCTGTCGTTTTATTAATCAACAAAAGGTATTCAATTACCCAATATGGATATGGTGCAGCGGAATATAAAAAAATTCTTGATATGTAGTACTTTTCCCCGTGAAGCTATATCCGGCACAAATCCGAATATAGTCAAGCTTCAATACGGATACCGAAAAAAAACAAAATCTTTCAATCTAGGTTGGATAAGCCGAGTCTTTCATCTCCTTATCCTTTATTAAAATATGGCAGTTTCACTAGGGCATTTCAGAAGAATTAACTAGGATTGAAGAGGCTACTTAGTCATATATATAAAGGCTACAGAAGCTATATCCACATGTTTATATTGTCGCTTAAATTAATATATGAAATGACTAAGGCCCTCATATTTGACATATTTACCATTATATTTGTTTTACCTTTAGTATAAATTTAGTATAAATCAAATAATTCACGTGTTATTATAAATTGTTAAGTCCACATAGAACATCACAGAAGTGTATAAGAATAACAATCCAGTAATTGTAGATAGAAACTATGTCATTTTCAAAAGTGTCGGTCCTGATTTCTTTCTTCTTTTCTTTACTTTTCTCGTCGAATAAAAAGAGAAAACAACTATTTTCATTTTTGTGACACTTTTTACTTTTCAAAATTTATATTTATTATTTTTAACCTTGCATATGGACTTATTTTTTTTTTAAATTCGAGATAATTTATATTTTTAAAAACTATATAAAAGTATTAGAAGTATAAGTTACAATAATCATTAATTCGAAATATTTAGAAAACGATATTAAAAAATACGGTCCAAGAATAATTCTTTTTACTCTCAAAATTCAAACACTCACACGTAAATAGAAATGGAGGAAGTACTAATAGTTGGAGTTGAAATCCTGTATCTTAGCAATTGTCATTCACATATACGTCATGGTGTTGTTCAGATAAAATCATAAAAGGTTTGATCAACAGTGAATATAGGTAGGAGTTAGGACAGTTATCGTTAGGTGGAACTTGTCAAAGCGTGCATTATTTCTTCTTTTTTTCTTTACTTTATTTCTTTTGATGGTTCAAAATAATATTCTTTAATTATATCAACGAAGTTGGTGTCAAATCACAGCAATTTCTTACTTACTTACAAGTACTAATCGGTTTTATTATTATCTTTAATTTCGATTCTCACCCGTTGTCTGCTACGTACTCACATTAAGTTCGCAACTAACCCGAATTCGTATCACAAAAGTTTCATTAAAGAAAAGTGTTCTTTACAAGTTTTTTTTTACCAATAAACCGAATTTTCTGATAACATCTATAGCTAAAAGCCTCAGCTGTGAGGATGAATGGGGAAGAAGAAGAGAGGAGTTTAGAGAGAGAAGTTAAGAGAGAAATAAAGAACTTCCACCGTCTTCTTCTAAAAATGAAATGTACATGTACAAGAGCTAATTATACATTAACACCTAGAATTAACCGACTTTCGTTTTAACAACCTAACTAACTAATCGACTGTACAAATAATACAACCTAATATAATAGTATTCTACAGCCACACCTTGCACTAGCACACTACTCTTCTACACTCCCCCTCAAGCTGATGGCTTGAATAAGTTCTTCATCCCAAAGTTCTCCAGTAGGTAATCATGATGCACCTTACCCAAGCTTTTAGTTAAGAAATCAGCTAGTTGCTCTTAGACTTCCATGATACAAGAGCATTCCCAAACTTGACTAAGTAGCCAGTGATTGGTCTTCTTGTTTATAAGCAAGCTCCCTAGTCTGAGTCACAATAGGCTATAACTTTATTTGTATTATCATCAAGCATAAGTAGGCCAAGTCCAGGTTCAACTTTGATGTACCTCACCACTCTGAGGGCAGCTTCCATGTGTGACACCTTTGGACGGTGCATGAATTGATTGAGAACTTGCACTGTAAAGGATAGGTCAGGTCTGATCAAGGTGAGATATAGTAGTCTTCCAACTAACCTGTGAAAGCTACTAATGTCACTAAACATCACATCCTCATGATTTATTTTCATCTAGTTGTCATACTTTGTTAAAGTCAGTCTCTAATTCATTTCAAGTGGGGTTCTAGCATATTTTACTCCACCTAGGCCACATTCAGAGATTGATTTCATGGCATACCCCCTCTGATTTATCATTATTCCTTCCTTAGACCAGGCAAATACAATGCCCAGAAAAGAACTTCAACTCACTAAGATCTTTCATTTGAAGACGGTCTATATATCACTTTTTGTCTCAGTTAGATGATTGGGATTGGTGCCAGTGATGAGTAAATCGTCTACATACACTAATACAATCACAATGTTATTATTTATTCGTTTAGTGAAAAACGAATAGTGAAAGTGACTCCGCTTGAATCCTATCTTCACCAGGGCTTCAGTTAGTTTCACATCCACTGCCTTGGGGACCGCTTAAGGCCATACAATAATTTGTGCAATTTGCGGACCTTCTTTGTCTCCCCTTGTATATAAAATCCTTCAGGAATATACATCTACAATTGCTCAAGGAGATCACCATTGAGAAATACATTGTGAACATCCATTTGGTAGATCAACCAGTGTTTAGAGGCAATCAAAGCAATTATGGACCTAACAGTCACCATCTTAGCTGCATGAGAGAAGGCCTCGGTGTAATCAAGACCCTACCTCTGGCTGTACCCTTTGGCCATTAGTCTAGCTTTGTATCTTTCAATTTATCCTGAGTCTCTATATTTAACATTGAAAATCCACTTGTATCCAATAGGAGTCTTGCCAGCAGGCAAGTCTATAAGTCCATGTTCTATTGTCTTCTTGTGTTGCAACTTCCTGCTTCATTGCATGCAACCATTTAGGGTTAGAAATAGCCTCTTTGAGGTCTTAGGTTCAGATACAGCTGAGTGAAGAGCCAACATATGTTGATAAGATGGCTTCATATGTGAGTAGGTAACATAATATGCACAGAAGTTGACCATTGTTTAGTGACATAGTCCTATAGCCACAATGGCATTTACTTGGTCTGCTAGATCCTTTGAGCTCCATAAAGTTGGATGGTTCATGTAAAGAACTGATATATGTAGTTGTATGTGTGATAATATTTGTAGGAACGTGTTCAGGAATCTGACAAGATGATGAAACATCCCTCTCAGTTGGATCATTGATATGAGTGGGTTGATTTGTAAGAGTTTGAGACACCTCTACAGTAGATTCAGCTGATAGTAGCAGATCTAGAATTGGAAATATAGGTGTACCTGCAAACTTAAGATGTTTGAAGGGAAAGACATCCTCTTTGAACACCACATTTCTATTTACTTAGAGAGTTTTGTTCTGGAGGTCATATAGTTTGTATCCCTTTTGTGTAGAAGAACAGCCCACAAGTATTGCTGGAATGGCTTTAGAAGCAAACTTATCCATGCACTTAAAGACAACTACATAGCATAGGCAGTAGAATACTTTTAAGTGACTTGGAGAGGGGGCATGCAAATAAAGCATCTCAAATGGGAATTTGAAGTTGATGACTCTTGAGGGCAGCCTCTTCAACAGATAGACAACAATGTTGACACATTCATCCCAAAATCTAAGAGGGATGCATGCTTGGAACCTCAATGCTCTTGCTATTTCAAGGATAGTTCTATGTTTCCCTTCTGCTACTCTATTCTGTTGGGGAGTACATACACATGTACTTTGATGTTCAACCCCAAGAGTAGATAGGAATTCCTTGAAATCTATGCTAATGAACTCATTTTCATTAATTGTTCTGAGTATCTTAACAGAAGCACTGGAAATACTTTTGACCTTAGCAAAAAATTCCTTAAGTACTAAAATAGTATCTTGAATGTAGGAGAAATATCCAAGTAAATCTAGTGTGGTTATCTACTATTGTGACAAAAAACATTTTGCCATCATTGGTAGGAACTCTGTAGGGGCCCCAAATATCACAATGTAGTAAATCAAAAGCAGAGGCAGACATAGTATTACGAGCTGAAAAGGTAACTTTGTTTGTTTTGCAAGAGGATAGACAGTACAATGTTGATGAGAATCAGATTTTATGTGCTTTTTACAAGTTTTTTTTCTCAACTCTTAGTGTTCAAACCCAAATTTCTAATAACATCCATAGCAGCAAACCTCAGCCGTGAGGATGAATGGGGAAGAAGAAGAGAGGAGTTTAGAGAGAGAAGTTAAGATAGAAATAAAGAACTTCCATTGTCTTCTTCTAGAAATAAAATGTACTTGTACAAGAACTAATTATACATTAACACCTACAATAGAGTTAACCGGCTTCCTACAGTTTTAACAACCTAACTAACTAATCGACCGTACAAATAATACAAATTAATATAATAGTATTCTACAGTCACAGCTTGCACTAGCTCAACACTCTTCTATACTTCCCCTCAAGCTGATGGCTTGAACAAGTTCTTCAGCCCAAGGGTCTTTAGTAGGTAATCATAATGCACCTTACCCAAGCTTTTAGTTAACAAATCAACTAGTTGCTCTACACTAGATACATATTCAGTTCTCATCACTCCTTGTATGATTTTTCCCCTCACAAAATGGCAGTCTATGTATATGTGTTTAGTCCTCTCATGAAAGATTGGTTTGGCAGCAATCCCAATGGTTGCCCTGCTATCACATAATAGATCAACAAGTAGTTTTAGCTTCACACCAAGTTCTTCAAATACCCCTATCAACCAGGTCACTTCAGTTGCACATGTAGGCATGCTTTTGAATTCAGCTTTTGCAGAGCTTCTGGAGACAGTGTCTTGCTTCTTAGATTTCCATGATACAAGATCATTCCCAAACTTGACCAAGTATCTAGTGACTGATCTTCTTTTTTATAGGCAAGCTCCCCAATTTGAGTCACAATAGGCAGTATGTTTATTTGTGTTATCAAGAGGCATAAGTAGGCCCAGTCCAGGTTTAGCATTGATGTACCTCACCATTTTGAGGGCATCTTCCATGCGTGACACCTTTGGATAGTGCGTGAATTGACTGAGAACTTGCATTGCAAAAGATAGGTCAGGTCAGGTCTGGTCATGGCGAGAAATAGTAGTCTTCCAACTAACCTTTGAAATCTACTAGGGTCTCTTAACATCTCATCCTCGTGATTGATTTTCATCCAGTTGTCATACTCTATTGAAGTCAGTTTCTAATTTATTTCAAATAGGGTTCCAGAAGGTTTCGCTCCACCTAGGCCACATTTAGATATTAATTCGATGGCATACTTCCTCTTGTTCATCACTATGCCTTCCTTAGACCTGGTAAATTCAATCCCGAGAAATAACTTCAACTCACAGAGATATTTCATTTTGAAGCAGGTCTGCAGTTCACTTATTGTCATAGTTAGTTGATTGGGACTACTGTTAGCGATGAGTAGATCATCTACATACACTTGGACAACACAATGTCATTATTTGTTCGTTTAGTGAACAAAGAATAGTCAAAGTGACTCCGCTTGAATCCTATCTTCACCAGGGTTTCAGTTAGTTTCATGTCCACTGCCTTGGGGACTGCTTAAGGCCATACAATGATTTGTGCAATTTGCAGACCTTCTTTGTCTCCCCATGCCTGCAAAAACCTTTAGGAATATGCATGTACACTTGTTCAAAGAGATCACCACTGAAAAATGCATTGTGAACATCTATTTGGTAGATCAACCAGTATTTAGAGGCATCTAAAGCAATGATGGACCTAATAGTCATCATCTTAGCCACGAGAGAGAAGGTCTCAGTGTAATCTAGACCATCTCTCTAGCTGTACCCTTTGGCCACTAGTCTGGCTTTGTATCTTTCAATATCTCCTGTAGCTCAATATTTAACATTGAAATCCACTTGCATCCAATGGGAGTCTTCCAAGGAGGAAAGTCTATAGTAGTCCAATTGTTATTGTCTTCAAGTGCTGCAACTTCCTGCTTCATTGCCAGCACCCGTTTAGGATTAGAAACAGCCTCTTTGAAGGTCTTAGGTTCATATACAATAGAGTGAATAGCCAACATGTGTTGATAAGGTGGCTGCAGGTGTGAGTAATTAATATAGGAAAAAGTAGGATATACACGATGTTGCCCACTAGTTTAGTGACATAGTCTTGCAGCCACAATGCTGGGTTTCTTGGTCGGCTAGATCTTCTGAGCTCCATAAAGTTGAATGGTTCAAGTAAACGACTGATATCTGCAGCAGATTGTTCGATAATTTCTATGAGAGCTTGTTCAGGAATATGAGGAGATGATGAAACCTCCCCCTTAGTTACATCATTTATTGGAGTGGGCATATTTGTGAGAGTATAAGACACATCTACAATAGATTCAGCTGATAGTAGCATGTCCAAAACTAGAAATATAGGTGTACCTGCGGACTTCAGATGTTTGACATCCTCTTTGAACACCACATTTCTGCTTACTAAGAGAGTTTTGTTCTGGAGATCATATAGTTTATATCCCTTTTGTGTAGAAGAATAGCCCCAAGTACTATTGGAATGGCTTTAGAAGCAAACTTATCCATGCACTTGGAGACAGCTGCATAGCATAAACAACAAAATAATTTTCTGTAACTTAGAGATGGAGCACGCAAATAAAGAACTCAAATGGGGATTTGAAGTTGATGACTCTTGAGGGCAGCGTATTCAGTAGATAGACAACATTGTTGACACATTCACCCCAAAATCTAAGAGGGATGCCTGCTTGGAACCTCAGTGCTCTAGCTATTTCAAGGATAGTTATATGTTTCCTTTCTGCTACTCCACTCTGTTGGGGAGTATATACATATGTACTTTTATGTTCAACCCCAAAAGTTGATAGGAATTCCTTGAAATCTATGCTAAAGTACTCATTTCCATTAATAGTTCTTAGTATCTTAATAGAAGCACTGAAAATATTTTTACCGTTAGCAAAATATTCATTAATCACTACTATAGTATCAGACTTTGAATGATGGAGAAATATCAAAGTAAATCTTGTGTGGTCATCTACTATTGTGACAAAAAATATTTTTCCATCATAGGTAGGAACTTGGGGCCCTAATATCACAATAAGCATATGCAAACACGATATTACTCAGTTGAAAAGTCAACTTTGTTTGTTTTGCAAGAGGATAGAAAGTACAATGTTGTTGAGAATCAGATTTCAAGCGTCAAAGCAACTCATGCTTCTTTATTACTTCTAATGGTTCATGATCTAACCCCGTGTACCATAGGTTACTGGAATCTACTATAACAGACATGTAAGAATGACCAGTCTTATTTGTAGAACCTGTGTTGGTGTTATTATTCATTTGTTGTTTGGAGTCCTGACATGAGGTTGTCACTTGCTTCTCCTGCAACACATATAGTCCATGTTTGTCCCGACCAATCCCCTTTAATTGTTCATTGAAGAGGTTCTGGAAGATGTAGAAGTCAGGAAAGAACATTACCAAACATTTCAGTTCCTTATTGAGTTTGGATACTGAGAGAAGATTCAACTTAAACTCGAGTATGTACAATACATAAGATATGTCTTGGTTCTTAAACACAAAGGCCAATTCTATGTGTGTAACTGATATTAACCCTCCTGTTGGTAGATGCCCATTGCTCCGGTCTGATTTTGGTACTAATCTATATGCCTTTAACTTTTGTAAACTAGATGCCATATGGTTTAAAGAACCTGTATCCACAATCCATTCTCTATCACTACAGATAGGCATAAGATCTGTTTTTGTACCTGCAGTTGCTGACTTGGTTGAGGATCCTTCATCTGATCCCTTGTTGAGAATTTGAATGATCTGCTGATACTGCTCTGGTGTGAAAAGGGCCGAGGGAGCTTGGGTTGAACTGTTGATGATACCATAGAGGTGAAACCTCCCCAAAGAGGTGGTTGTTGCCCATGTTTTCCAACACTGTTGGCAGCACCATTTACTCCACATATTACATCTCATGCATGTAAGAGGTGTCATCCAGCCAACTTGATTTGCGTAGGAGTTACCAATTCTAGTTGCTCCTCCGCTCCTTTTAGACTTGAAATCTGGTGGATATCCAACCAGTTTATAAAACCATTCCTTAGTATGGCCCCACATATGACAGTACTCACACACATGTACTTTTTGTATAGGTTGTAAGCACGTAATTTTTTACCTGACCACTGGAATTATCTTTAGTAATCATAGTATTTTTAGAATATTGTTTTGAGTTTATCTCTATAGGATTTCACTGTATTATTAATTTTAATTCTACTTTTTAAAGCATAAAAGTTGAAAACTACAAAATAGTTTCATCTTTATAATATTTCTCGTTTTACATATATTTATTTAATGTCATTAGTTTCTTTTTATAGTAAATTTTGCAATGGATTTAGATATCTTTTCTATTGTTACCTTTATATAATCTTTTGAAAAATATAAAAAAAAAGGGATTGGGGATCGGTTTCAAGCCAATACTACTATTGAGTAGCAAGGATAATCAATGCAATTTTACCCAACAAAGGTTGGGATCGAATCCAGAGGGAGTTAATTAGTTGGCAGTTAGGTTTATATCTGAGTAGACATGCAGGTTTTGTTCTTAACCCACTTCCCCAAATGGTTGGTTTTTATTCTACTACTACTTCTATTGTATACCATGCTACCCATCTCAGGTTCTAGGGGGTTCATTGCTACCCAGTACTTAGGATGCTATGGTCTATCTCGTAGGCCTCATGGATAGTGTCACCCAGGCAGGCTTACTTCGTGTAGCATCAGTCGTCTCTTAGGCTGGAGGAGGGTCCTAGACTCCTACTACTCACATTTTGGAGCAGGTGGCTCCCCAGTTTCAGACTCCAGTAGCCCATGCCATTGGAGCACTTTAGCCAGATGTGGTAGCCTAGACTGGTGACGGAACAGCGATGGCTGCCGATGCCTTATGAAGATTGGATAGGTTCACCAAGCTCTTCACCACCACTTTCAACGGTGCATCTTCTAAGTATCCTCAAGATTATCTAGATAGTTGTCACAAGGTTCTCAGGAACATGGGAACAGTGGAGACAAATGGGGTCGATTTTGCTACTTTTCGGTTATCTGGATCCGCCAAGACTTGGTGGAGAGATATTGTATGGCCAGACCAGCCGGATCACCAGATTTGACTTGGGAGCAGTTTACTCAGTTATTCCCGCTACTTTTTGGTTATTCCTGAAGAAGTCTCACCATAGGGTGCGCTGATGTTGCCTATCAAGGAGAAGGACAGATCGATGAAAATGTGTTTAGATTATCGGCCATTGAACAAGGTCACAATCAAGAATAAATACCCATTGCCAAGGATTGATGATTTGTTCGACCAACTTCAAGGTGCCAAATTGTTATCTAAGATCGACTTGAGATCTAGCTACCATCAGTTGACGAGTAGGGCATCCGAAGTCCCTAAGACAGCTTTTCGCACTCGGTACGTGCATTATAAGTTCTTAGTAATGTCGTTCGGGTTAATGAATTCCCCAGCAGCTTTCATGAATTTGACGAACCGAGTGTTCAAGCCTTACTTAGATTCATTCGTGATAGTCTTTATTGACAATATTTAATTTATTCCCACAGCCGGGAGGAGCATGAGTAGTACCTGAGAGTGGTTCTTCAGACTCTGAGAGATAGTCAGTTGTATGGTAAGATTTTGAAGTGTGAGTTCTCTTTGATTTCAATTGCTTTCTTGGGTCACGTGGTTTCAGTAGAGGGTATTCAAGTAGATCCAAAAAAGATAGAGACAGTCAAGAACTGGCCTCGACCCACATCAGCTATAGAGATCCGAAGTTTCTTCGGTTTGGAAGGCTATTATCGTCGGTTTGTGGAGGGGTTCTCACCAATTGCAGCCCTGCAGTATCATGACCAGGTTGACCCGAAAAGGTGCCAAGTTTAGGTGGTCGGACAAGTGCGAAGCGAGCTTCCAAAAGCTCAAAATAGCTTTGACTATGGTGCCAGTATTGGTTTTTCCCACAGGTTCAGAGCCATATACAGTTTATAGTGATGCATCTCGTGTTGGGCTTGGTGCACTGTTGATTCAGGATGGCAAGTCCATTGCTTATATTTTTCCTCGGTTGAAGACTTATGAGAAGAACTATCCAGTCCACGATTTGGAATTAGCATCCGTTGTTCACGCGCTGAAGATTTGGAGGCATTATCTATATGGTGTGGCATGTGAGGTGTTCACGGATCACAAGAGTTTGCAATACTTGTCAAGCAGAAGGAGCTAAATTTGAGGCGGAGTAGGTGGTTGGATCTGTTAAAAGATTACGAAATTACAATCTTATATCATCCAGGAAAGGCCAATATGGTGGCCGATGCTTTGAGTAGGAAGTCTGCCAGTATGGGCAGTCTTGCGAATATTCTGGTCGGTGAAAGAACGCTTTCTTTTGATATTCAGGCTTTGGCAATCAGTTTGTGAGGTTGGATGTTTCCGAGCGCAGCCGTGTATTAGCTTGCACAGTTGCTCGTTCTTCTTTACTGGAGCGTATCCGAGATTGTCAATATGATGATCGCCATTTGTGTTCCCTCAGAGACACGGTGCAGCACGGAGGTTCCAAGTAAGTTATATTAGGAGATGATGGAGTTTTTAGGATGCAAGGTCGTATTTGTGTGCCTATGTGGATGGACTTTGAGAGTTGATTCTAAAAGAGGACCATAGTTCCCAGTAATCTATTCATCCGGACAACACCAAGATGTATCAAGATTTGCGGCAGCATTACTGTTAGAGGGGAATGAAGAAGGACATTGTT
This sequence comes from Nicotiana noctiflora, assembly GCA_032618575.1. Taxonomy (NCBI): domain Eukaryota; kingdom Viridiplantae; phylum Streptophyta; class Magnoliopsida; order Solanales; family Solanaceae; genus Nicotiana; species Nicotiana noctiflora. The sequence goes on along the minus strand of JASVEL010000765.1, from coordinate 35,788 downwards.
ACATATGTGGCTCAATATTTGAATTGTCAGCAATTAAGTACGAGCATCAGAGACTTGGTGGTCTGTTCCAAAAGATTGAGATTCCTGAGTGGAAGTGGGAGGAAATCACTATGGACTTGTTGGTCTTCTACAAACTTAGAGGAAGTTCGATGTAGTGTGGGTTCTTGGTGATAGGCCGACCAAGTTAGTACATTTCATTCATGTGGCAGTCTCCTATTCTTTTGAGATGTTAGCCGAGATATATATACGAAAGATTGTCCATCTTTATGGTATGCCTGTGTCTATCATTTTGGACAGAGGTACGTAGTTCACCTCACATTTCTGGAGAGAAATTCAGCGGGAGTTGGGCACATAGGTTGAGCTAAGCACATCATTTCATTCTCATACGGATGGGCAGTCCGAGCGGACTATTCAGATTTTGGAGGAAATTCTCCGAGCTTGTGTTATTAACTTTGGAGGCTCAGGGGATCAGTTTTTGCCTTTAGAGGAGTTTGCCTACAATAACAGCTACCTGTGGAGCATCCAGATGGCTCATTGTAAGGCTTTATACGGTAGGCGGTATCGATATCCAATCAGATGGTTTAGGCCGGGAAAGGCTCGGTTGTAGGGTACGGATCAAGTACATGCCTTGGACAATGTCACGATCATTCAGGATAGTCTCCGTACAGCTCAGTCTAGGAAAAAGTGACATGCCGACTGTAAGGTTCGTGATTTGGCATTCATGGTCGATAAGCGGGAATTGCTTCCGGTGTCGCCTATGAAGAGCATAATGAGATTTGGAAAGAAGGGCAAGCTTAGCCCTAGGTTTATTGGCCCGTTTGAGATTCTTGATCGAATGGGAGGGGTGGCTTATAGACTTGCGTTGTCGCGGAGCTTATCAGCCGTGCATCCAGTGTTTCACATGTCTATGCTTCGAAAGTATCATGGTGATCCATCCCACGTGTTAGACTTCAGCACTGTCCAGTTGGACAAGAACTTGCCCTATGAGAAGGATCCAGTAGCTATTCTAGACCAGCAGATTCGTCAGTTGAGATAAGAGAGTTTTCGTTCCGTTCATGCTGAGTGGAGAGGTCAGCCTGCTCAGGCATTGACTTGAGAGTCCGAGTTTGATATGCAAAGCCGTTATCCCCATCATTTCCTTGACTCAGCTACTTGCTTCTTATGTTCGTTCGAGCATGAAGGGTTGTTTTAGAGGTGGAGGATGTGATGGCCCAAAATGTCATCACTTGTTTTAGAAACAAAATCAGTGTTTCGAGGCCTAAAACCCTTCTTTTTACCTCACCTCGATTTTGTGTGCATGGTCTGAATCAATATCCGGAAAGCCTTCTACGTACAAATATGAGAAATAGAAATTTCTAGAGTTAAAATTTAATTATGGTTGACTTTAGTAAACATTTTGAGAAAATGGACATGTATCCGTATTACGACGATCCCGAGAGGTCTGCAAGAAAATATAGGACTTGGGCGTAAGCCCGAAATAGGATTTCTAGGTCCTAAACCTGAGAAATAAATTTTTTAAAGAAAATTATTTTCTGAAAAATATATGAGTTTTTAGATATGAAATATGTTTGAAATTTGATGGTATCGGGGTCATAGTTTAGTTTCAGAGCCTGTACAGATCTTATATGTGATTTAAGTTGAGTCTGTGAAGTTTGGTAAGAAACGGACTTGAAATTACCTGAATCGGACCTTCTTTGAGAAAATTTGGAAATTTGATGTTCTTAAGTGATTTCATGATTATTGATGCTAAATTCATAGTTTATAATGTTTTTTTAGTGATCTGAATGCACGAGCGAATTCGTATAATATTTTTGGGTTAGTGGATATGATTGCTTTGGAGACACGAGGGCTCCGGTGAGTTTGGATAGGGCACGAAGTGAAATTTACACTTAGGAATTTGCTGGTATGTTGCAAGCCTGCAGACTTCAGCTCGCAAATGCAAAAAGCCCATCGTAAATGCGAACAAAGGCCTGGGCAAGCCTGATCGCAAATGCGATCATTTGGGTCGTAAATGCGGAAGGCCCTAGTCGCAAATGCAAGGCCTCCCTCGCAAATGCGAACCCCTCAGGAAAAAAGGGGGTGGTCGCAAATGTGATATTTTTCTTCGCAAATGCGACGATCTCAGACTTCTGAAGGGTTCGCAATTGTGAACCCTGATCGCAATTGCAACATTAGAGACTAGTTATTTTACACTTAGACGCATTTTCAGTCATTTTTCACATATTCTCAAAATACAAACTCTCTTGGGCAATTTTCCAAAGAAAATTTCTTCTCCAAATCATTGTAAGTTTTTTCTAACTCGTTTTTTTTTTTTTTGAATCTTTAACATCTTTTCACATGATTTCAACTCAAAATCAAAGGTTTTTCATGGGGAAATTGAGTGTTTTTGGTAGAACCTGGGTTTTTCAAATTTTGGGGATTTGAACCTCAAATTGAGGTCAGATTTCAAAACAAATTATATATTTGAGTTTGTGTGTGAATGTGTGGGTTTTGATTCGAACCTCGAATTTTGACCATATGGGCCCGGGGTTGATTTTTGACTTTTTGGGAAAAATTTTAGAAAACGTATTGCCATGCATTAGAATTGATTCATTTAGCATTTATTAATATAATTAAGTAACATGCGAACGAATTGGTGGTGGCATCCAGAGGTAAAGCAATAGTTGAGGCTTGAATTGTGTTCAAGGCATCGAGGTAAATATTTGGTCTAACTTTAGCTTGAGAGATTAGGAATTGTGTCCTATTTTATATGAGTTATTTGTTGAGTACGACGTATAGGCATGGTGACGAGTATCTATAAGTTGGTGTCAAGCATAACCCTGAGTCTAATATTATTATTAACATGACTCCGTTTGTATTGTTCATGCCTTTTCAATGCTTTCTATTGTTGGGAAAAGTTTGTGGAAGTAATGGTGATATTTGAAATCAGAGTATTTGCAAAGTTCTGTCGTCTAAGAAAGCACGTAGATATCAGAGTATTATTCAGATTTGTAATTTGATGCAATTGGAGGCCTAGCACCTTTTCAATACTCTTCCTGAAAGATATATAAAGAGGCCTAGCACTTTGCAATACTCTTCCTGAAAGATGATTGTGAAATTAGGTGCTCTTTAGATGTATTGATTAATTTGTTTGTTCTGATAATATTCACAATTGTTATCAAATAGTTGTCTTTTTCACATGATCTGATTATAACTTTGGTTAGAATAAGCTGAATATTTCTTTTTTTAACTATAACGACATTAATTAAAACATTTGCTAGATAGGCTTATTTACCGGAAAGTATATATAGTCGGATGTTATAACAAAGTGTCGTTACAGAGAACATATATTATAACATAACATGAAAATTGATTCTGCAAAAGCTTGATTTTTATAGTGAAGTATTGTTATATAGGGATGTTATAGAGAGGTCTTATTGTATAACGGGCTATCCAATTTTTTGAACTGGTAATTATAAAATAGCCATCGTTTGCAAAGCCATTCAAAAATAGCTACTATTTTCCTGTCACACAAAAAGTTTCAGCATAATATACTAAAGTTATCATGAATGAATTGCGAAATAATGGTGGACAAAATGACTATGAAGGTGAAAAGTTGGGGGTAAAGAGTCTATCATAAACAGGGAGAGTGTTGCTGGTAAATGCTGTATTACCGCACATACTCTTACTAGTCGTCCATCTTTGTGTTACCAAAGAAAGTAATTAAAAGCATCATAGGAGTGTGTAGGAATTTCTTGTGGAATGAGAAGTTACAATTAAACCTCCACTGGTTGCATGGAATTTGGTATGTAGAACAAAGAAGCAGGGTGGACTAGGTATACATAACACTTCTGTACGGAATGAAGCAACAATAGCAATGTATGTATGGAACATAGCAGCAAAAATAGACAACCTATGAGTACGATGGGTGGATCACATCTACTTAAAAAGGAGTGAATGGTGGCAGTACAAACCTCCTCAAGATTGCAACTGATATTGGAGGAAAATATGTACAATTAGAGACAGCTTCATCTGTTGGCTATAGCAGCACACAAGCAACTCCTGACAAAGGATAGACCAACACAATTTTTTGTGTAATATGTGGTGATGAAGAGTAAACAATTGAACACCTATTTTTGAATAACAACTATCGAAAAAATGCTTGGGAGAAATTCTAAGATGGATGAATATTGACATAGCTAACACAGAGTTCCGAGAACTAGACAGACAAGGCAAGTTATAACAATATTAGCAGTTGTGGTATACAACATATGGAAAGCGAGAAATATGGCACTGGGAACAAAAGGTGCTAAGACCTGCTCACCTATGCCGCCAGATAAAGCAGGATTGCAAGCACAAAGCAAATGAAGTACTGAGAAGAAAATACTCAAGCAGGGACAGAACTTGGATCGAAACACTCTATAGATAAAAAAATGTATAGGAGGGAATTGTATATCATCAGAGAGGGGTTATTTGATACATATGTATATCAAAGTTGTAAGAGTTGGTCAGGTAATAAATAAAATCTTTATTCACCAAAATTAAAAAATCTATTACGTGTAAAAGCAAAACTCCCATGTACAAAAAAAAAAAGAGATAAGTTCATAAAATTAAAAATAAAGTTTGTAGTTGTATGGTAATGAAATTAATTTATAAGGACATTACATTAATTATATACTATTAACTGTATAATTTTGGTACAATCTTCCTTTTTAACAGTCTTTTTCGCATGATCTGATTCTACCTTTGATTAGAATATGAATATTTCGTTTTTCAACTATAACGACATTAATTAAAAACATTTGCTGGATAGGCTTATTTACGTATTCCAGTTTAAATAAACATTTTCATGGAGCACTAAGATAATTAATGCATGAGTAACGTTACAAAAATATAACACACTGGTTCATAGCCTCGACAGTTTCAATGGTTTAGCCCCAAAAGACATACACCAAACAGATACTAAAGTAAATATGGGGAAAAAGAGAAACAACTCAGAACCAAAATCCAGTTGAGGAGTAAATCTCAATTATTCATTGTCTTCACCAACTCATAAAGAAGTAAATCTCTAATCGTAAATAACATAGCAATTCGATCTCTAGTAATTTATTCCCTCTCTTTTCTGCTAACCTCATGCCTTAGAACCTTACCTGTTTAATGGAACTGATAATAACACTGGCTTTTTATTTTCATAAGCTCCTTCCTCTTCCTACGGGCCTTCGCTGCTATAATGGCATCTGTAGACGCGCTTCCAGAGCATGAAAAACGTTGTTGATACATTTCAGGGGAGGCACCGGCTACATGCCTACGAGCAGAAGAAGCAACTTTGACATCAGGAGAGTTGTCTTGTTGACAGCAGTCACTTTGTCTAGCAATAACTGGTTGTACGAAAGGACTTGAATTGGGAGTCACCTGGACCAGCCCTTTAGACCGAAGCCCTAATAGCTGCCCGCTTCCTTCAGATGCATCCTCATTTAGTAGATACCCACTGTCAGCTTCGCGAAGGATGTCTCTATGAATAGTAGCTATTGAGTCAGCAGCTTCCGTTTGAACTTTCAGATGAGTTGCTGTTAGGTGGTTCTCCATGTTGACCGTGGTTCTTGGAGTGGAAGTACTACATTCATGAACTACAGAAGTCTCGTGTTGGTCATTGAGATCTGAGGACGGTGGATAAAATAGATTACTTTGGGCAAGGAATGGCATTGGACTAGGGAACGGAAGTATATATAAAGGAGTCTCTGGCTTGTTCATCATCGTGGGACTTTCTAGTTTAAATTCTCCAAGAGGTGTAGGCAGCTGTTGTGTAATACCAGAAATACTTTGAGAACCATTTTGTAATGGTCGACCATCTAAAGGTTGAAAGGACCAAAAGAACGGCGTTGCCTGAGTTTGGTTATGGAGGAAAATTGGGAATGTAATTGAAGTACTAGGAGTTCCAACAGGTGTCAACTTAGACTCATCGTCTGTTTCTTCAACTTCCGCCTTAACTATTTTAGCCATCTGCAAGTTAACCAGTCAAATAATGTGGTTCATGTAAATATGTAATTCAAAGTCAATAATCTCAAAATTGAACTATATTATTACCTGAGTTTTTAAGCTATTATTTTTGTTTCTCAAAGAACTATACTCCGCAGCAGCAAGCTCCTTATTCTATTTCGTCAAAAATGTCACCAAGCAGGAAATGACTATTGCAGAGATAATGATCCTAAAGTAACTTTGTGCATTGGACTGAGTTACTCTCAAGGTTAGAGAACTGATTACAAATGGAAGAGAAACATATATGCAAAGATATTCCACATACCTTCTTCAAATTTTCGTTCTCCAATGCAAGATCTGCCGCTTTTCTTGTCAATTCCTCTTGCATGGCCTAGGAAAACAATTAGACATTGACATGCTATGCTCTGTTAGCCACGATATGGTTAGTTGTCAGAGTAGCAGAAACAAATATAGAAGTCACTGGAATAGGAAATTCGATGAAGATCTACTGAACCATATAAAGACTCGTCACTCCTTTTAAGCTGATGACTTTGTTGCAAGACAAGTGGTTAGGGTACAAATGCAAGTCAAATTTCAAAGTCTCAATTGCCGCAAAAGCACAGCACACATAATCGCGGATGTCCCTATAGAACTTCCTAATTGTTAATTGAATGAAATTGTAATGGGTACGAATTGAAGTTGCCTGGTCGCAACAGTTTCCAAATAAATTACCTTCTATTCCAAACAATTACAGGGAAAAAAAAAACATGTGATGTTCTGTTGTGCAAGGAGAGCTCTGAAGTCAACCAGAGCTCCCACTCCAGTAGTTCGCCAACAGCCTCAATTAGTTTCTCAAAAAAATATACTGCGAGCGTAGGCATAAGCTTGTTACGGAAAAGGATCAACTCTAAAGTTGTAGTTGATCAGTAAATGCTTTCTTCGTTCTTAGTGTAGTATACTGGTTTGCACCAGATGAGAACCTCAGTTTGCATTTAACTCCTGGTATCCAAAAAAACAAAAATCAAGTCTTTATATAAACCATGGAGGATACTTTAGAATCTGATCCAGTTGCCTTTTAGCAAACAATTTTCAAGTCCAGACCAATCTTTATGCGGTTTTCCAAATAACAAGATTTGGTCAACTCTAGCTTAAGAAAGAACTTAATAAGAGACATTCCTACAGCAATTTCACTGTTCTCCTTCTCACAACTTGGGACCTTATATTTATGTTCTAAGCATTTCCACCTTTGCGGCTACACAGTGAGAAACAAGATGGAAGCACTGGCCTGGCACAGCATGCAGTTTTTCAAGTAAGAGTCAATTTGGTGAACTTTTATAACCATCTTATTGTTATAATGAAGCTTTTTGGACCTTTATGATCCCGTGATTTTTACCTTCAATTTGAAGGGTTTTCCGCATTAAAATTTCGTGTTCTTTATCTTCTTTATTTTCGGATTTGCCTCTTCCTCGACATAACAAGTGGTATCAGAGCAAGGTTCAAGACAGGTCCATCTTAGCGGGTTCAGTTCTAGCCGCAACATATTTGACGATAATCATAACTTTTATTTAAGAAATTTGGCCGGTGTGCTACGCACGTTCAGACAAACTTTGTAGCGGATATTTGGAGATATGACTTATTGAAGGTTATGTGAAGAAGGTGGATCAAGTTTATTTTATCAGAAAATTCGGGCCAAGGGGGAGAATTGTTAGGTGTTGTTTTGATTTTCTTACGATATTTAGTTTTCCTATTTCATGAAGGAAATGACAGCATATTTACCATAATTGGGCTTTTCTTTTCTTAGAAGGAAAATATAATTATTCCATATTTGGCTAGTCCTTTCCTTTGTAAGAAAAGGATTAGACTTCTATAAATTGATGATCCTTCCTTCTCATTCGGTAGCATCCACAATGTAGCCATAGAGAGTTTGAGAGTAGTATTTAAGGGGATAAGTTTACGGGACAAATGTTAGTGTGTCACTTGTGTTTGCCTCTCGTGAGGTTGGTCTCTCGATTTCTTCACTCTCTTTTTATAGTGAATTGCATATCTCCGTCGTGGATGTTGATCAGTTGACCAAACCACGTTATATGTTCGTGTCTCTTTTGGTATATTTCTCTTTTGTTATCTGATTTATCGTCGCTCAAGATTTGCTTGATAACTTCCCCATGACACCTTACTTTTTTGGTCCTAATAGCCCAGACTCGGGTGTGGGTATCCAATACGGGTGCGGATCTAAAGATCATATTCTTCATCAAGTAAATCTTAGGATTCCGGGATTCGAGTGCGGACACAGGTACGGGAATACCCCAGTAAATGTATATTACGAAGTATAAATATAACATATAAGTATATATTTTGAGTAATTAAAGTGATTGAACTGAACTAATAAATTCTTTGTAAGAACCTAATATTTTGTTCATAAGATATCTCGGGTAATAGCAAAGTATTCTCATACTTTATTTAACTACATATTGTATATGACTAAAACCCACTGAATCAAATCAAATACCTTTCAGTCTAGAATCTCGGTCATAGATATAGCCCAAGCACCCAAGGTAAGTTGACCAAATCCAGTGTGAATCCCACATCCATACTGCCACACCCATATCGTGTCGGCACGGGCGCGATAAGGATTTTGAAGAGTCCAACCAACATAGGTTGGTACTACTCCCTCAAAATGCTTATTCTTACTTTCACTTGACACAATCATCACATATTCAGCAAAACATCTTATGAGTAATATTGAGCGGAGACATCAAGGCTATTTATTATCATTTTATTTAGAAATAGCGGAGGAAAATTAATGTATTGGCAAGAGCGGATTAGATGTGGCTTCTTAGATTACATGGTAAATCTTAACTTTTCAAGAAGAAGGATGTTATATTGAGACGCTTAAAAACAAAGCGAGTCCTTCAAAAAGGGAGGAAGTGCCTTAATCATTGTTTAGGAATAATTCTTCAAAGATGGTGGAGACAAAAGTTTTGAAATGTTCCCCAAACAAATTCGGAGCATCAAAGAAGACAACAGAGCAGGACAAAAAAACTTTCTTCATAAAATTTTAGGTGAAAAATTCCGCACTCATTAGAATATATCAACAAGCATAAGCATGAAACCTTTATGAATTTTAGATTTTAGATTGTCAATTTGACTTCAAAAGAAATTATGAAAGTCAAAAGTCTTACAACACCCTCAGTTAAGTACTATGTGCTCGGACTCTCCGAAAATGCAGTCAAGTGACTATCAGATCCTCCAAAAGTAGTGAATCTTTGCAAGATCCGACATTTTGGAGAGTTTGCGCAACATAGCTAGGTTAAATAAGTTTCTTCTCTCATGCAAGACTCGAATGCCCACTTAGCTAGAGGCATAAACTTAAAAGCTAAAAAGAGGTCGGGAGCTGAGATCCGAAGTGAAAAAAGTATTGAGATTACTGTATCTCTTAGCAGGAGGTGTCCACTTCTCTTTACATTTGATATGTTGTGAAAAGGATATCCCAGAGTAGAAAAATGTAATCTTGTGGACTACTAAGGGAAAACTAGGAAATATGCTACTAAATTGAAGCATGAGACTTGATAATCGAGTCAGTGGATGTTAGAGACTACATGTGGAATATGATGACAATTATGCAAACTTTTAAGTGACGCCAAGAAAAGTAAAGAGAGAATTCGTTCTTAATGAAAATGCTTATTGTTTTAATGAAACCGAAGTAGCTGCTTCCATTTGAGAAAACAAAGACGTCTTTGGAAAAGGAGAACAGACATTCCTACTTAGCCGGCAATGGTATGCATTAACCTAAATTAAAACTGGCGAAATGGCCGTAATTTATTACAAAGAATACACCATGGACAACAAGGCCTAAACCTTATTTCAACGCCCTCAAGAAAACTTTACTAGCTTTGAGAATAAAGCATTCATGATGAACATAAACCAGTGCATGCAACAGAAAAATAAACAAATTAAAGTACTGGTGCAAACAAAAATGATAACTACAAGGAGGTCAAAAGTCAACTTAGAAAAGAGACACCAAATATATTTAGCGTTCAACCACACAGGTTATGCTAGAGACTAGAGAGGCATGAGTAATAACTGGTCCAGAAGAGCTGCGAGTTATGCTGGTGTTCCTGACGAAAATAGCTCAGATGAGCATACCTGTCTTCGGCGAATTGTCTGCCTCGCAGATTCTCTATTTGCAAATACACGGCGCAGCCTCCGTCCTTCCTTCTCCGCCTGAGAGGACAGTTGCTATGATAAGAAAGTAGGAACATCTGAGGAATAATAAGGATAAGAGATTGTAACATTTCAGTACCTCATCAGTCAAATCCTGCCTCGATTTGCCGCTGCTAACTGGTGGATAAGCTTTTTGCTAAAGTAAAGGCGGATAAGCTTTTAACTGAGGATACAGTTGCTCCATATTTCAAACAATATTGGAGTAAATTTAACTATTTTTCCCTAAGTTATAGCAATACTTTTAGATTGTACACTATAGGTATCAATAAAAAAAATATATCATATCGTCAGTCTATAAAAATTGAACACATTCATAATACACATACTGTCGAATATAAGCCAGCTGCATCCCTGGTGTCCAGGCAGAGTTGATCGTCACCAGTCACCGGATGAGACAAACAAGCCAACGCCTCCGCCGCTTCCCACTCACATTCCACCAGTTCATCATCGGAAAACCTACCGTCCGCCGCGGACGGCGTCGTTTTGTGTATCTCTTCGTTGTTCATGTATACAAACAAACATATCAGGTGGTAAGGTAACGAGTGAGAGTACTGCGCCAGTATTGAGGAGGAAGCAAAAAGAAACAAAGGAGGAGGAGGGGTGCGGAAGAGACACCTGTCCTGCCAGATAACCGCCACACAACTTCCAAGATGAAAGACATGTATCTGTAGATGCCAAGTGTTGTTTGTTATATAGACGCACGTAAACTTGTGAGTGGTGACTGGCACCTGCCTGAAGTTGGTCTGTTGTGCTGGGACATGATCTAAAGCGGAGGATGCACTAAATTATACTCCCTCCGTTTCAATTTATGTGAACTTATTTCCTTTTTAGTCCGTGCCAAAAAAAATGACTCATTTTCTTATTTGGAAACAATTTACCTTTATGTAATGATTATAGCCACACAAAATAACGGTGCTTCATTTTACACCACAAGATCAAAAGTCTTCTCTCTTTTCTTAAACTCTGTGCCCAGTCAAATGAGTTCACATAAATTGAAACTGAGGGAGTATACTCTTTTGGTCCTAAATAAGTGATTTTTTTGAATGTTTTTATGCGTATCAAGAAAGTCACATTTTAGCATTAATTAATAATAAAATTGATCATTTTAACCTTATTATCTCACATAAACCCTCCTAACACTATTTACTCCAAGGACAATATAGAAAAAACATCATTAAGTCATTCTTGAAATCCGAAAAAATTACTTATTTTGAACCACAAAAAAAAATCAAAAAATCACTTATTTTGGACCGGAGAAAGTAGCTAGTGCGGGATCCTAAGAAGGGCTAATCCTTTAAGATTTCTTGTATGTGGTTTTATTTTATATTTCTACAATATATTATTTTTACGGCTTAACATGTAACCTCCTGATCACATGACAGTAACTTTATCAGTTATACTAAAGTTTCCTTTATATTGGGACATGTCCTGTTCCATAGAAAAATTTTGGGCAAAATACTAATTGGCTGCTCAGCCGAATTGAATATTTGCTAGCTATAAAGCGAATAAATATATATATTAACGGCTATTATATTAAAAGCGATAAAAAATATGTATATTTTTTCTAAAAAAAATTCCTCAACTCGATAAATGTACTCATGCGTTGCATTTATTTTTATGTTAATTTTATCACTTAATTATAATTGATGCATTTATTCTCGGGTCACTCAATTGTAGAAAATTAACATTACTTGGTACAAACCAAATGTGAATGAAGTATTTTCCTTTTTCATTAGCGAATAGCTTAAGAGTATAAAATAATAAGGATATCATTCATTTTGCCATGGATTTTAATCTTAAAAATCTTTTTATGATTAATATATAAGCGCATGAAATAATAAAATTAGGGGGGGGGGGGAGTTAAAGAGGTGCATATTGTATGGGCCAAAAAATATTTTTTATATAGGTAAGCCACATCAGCATTACTATAGTCCTTGTCGATCGCCATGTATTGTACGTAAGATCCCCATAAAGATCGATATCGTGACCAAGTAGCCTCAAAGCAATGAAGGACACGGTCGAAGAGTCAGTAAAGATCAAGGTTGCGAAGTTACCGTTGATCAAGGTTGAGGTCGAGCATTTTAGACAAAGTTATAACAGTTGGTTCTAAGATAAAACATAAAGGAAATATTCTAGTGGATATTCTCTACACATGTACTATTAGGGTTTCTAAGAACATGTTCCCTATATATAAAAAGAGACACAATGATAGGGGACATGAGATAATCATTTGTCCAAAAAAAATACAATGATATTATAGAGAGAATCTAGTCCTATTGCAAACATACAAAAATAACCTTTCTAGTAAAATTCCTGTCTAGCATTTTCCGTCGGATCCAAAAACATCCTAAGTGTTCAAGAGCTCGCCAATCATTCATCATTGTCAGAAACAATATCTATTGATCTCATCCCTTTTAAAGTAATTCACTCGTTTTATTTACTTAAATATCATATATTGCTATTTATTACAATTGAAATCCATATTCACCTTTTTGGATCGTTGAATATTGTTATTGTTGCTTATACTCACCACCATCTGAATAAATATAATAGTTATTTGCTATGGTCCGACACCTTTATCTTTAGGTTATTATTCTTAACTTTTACAAAATGAACTTAGACACTTTACACAACAAACATAGACGGTTTCTTAGTAGTGTACATAACCCATATATAGATAGTAGATTTGTAGGAATCTCTTTTATTTATTTCCTTAATTAGCACCTGATATGTTCCTATTCTTTTTAAACATATCTAAACAATATAATTTTTTGGGACAAAAGGGTGTCTATTGATACTCTGGGAGCCATGTGGCTTTGCCACTGTTGCAAGTAAGTGATGGCGATAAATTTATGTTTGCTCACTCTCTCTCTCTCTCTCTCTCTCTCTCTCTCTCTCTCTCTCTCTCTCTCTCTCTCTCTCTCTCTCATATATATATATATATATATATATATATATATATATATATATATATATATATATATATATATATATATATATATATATATATATATATATATATATGTGTGTGTGTGTGTGTGTGTGTGTGTGTGTGTGTGTGTGTCGCTATATGGAATACTATACTAATTTGATTCTTCCATACCTTGTTAATTACATGGTTCAGCGCCACATATGTGGCTTCGCCGGAGTTGAGTTTGTCTCGCCGGAATTGACCAAAACTTTTTGGTTAACACGTGAGGTGCTTGTGTGGTCCATTCTCTATCCAGCTTCGTTCTCCAAGATCAACTTGATATTTTTGATCAATTGTTGGTTATCTTCAAATAACAGAACATTATTTTCGTGAAGACCATACTCGGACAAAGTTGTATTACATCAATTTTGGTCACGTTTGAGTTCTTCTACTATTTGGTTTGTTTTTGGGATACTAAAGTAGCCGTGGAACAATATTCTTGCATCTGATTACTTGTTTTGTGAATTGGTATTTTTAGGTCTTCCTTGTAAGACGCTTTGTTACAATTTGAGACATGATATTATCTGTTGGGTCTTCCCTTATCAGAAACTTTGTTGGTCTCTAATTTTATTTGATTTGGGGACAAATTTGTTTGGTTGAGTGGCTTGCTGAAGTGGAGTTATGTTAAATATATTGTTGACTTCGTATTTACCAGAGATCTATTTTAGTAGCTTTTAGCTATGGGAACCTCTATTAATTTAATCGGTGTGTTATTCAAAGGGAACATGTTGGTAAAGAATAATAATGCAACAACTCCTAGCCTAGCAATCTTGGTTTCGAATAAGTTTCTAAAGTTCCTTCAAAATCATAAATCAGTTAAGGAATCTTCTTTAGTTACTACCTTTGTTGGGTCAGATAAAATATATCTTATCACATCTTCCAATAAATTATGATCGATTCAGGTACCATCAATCACATGACAGGTAATCTAAATATTTTTTCTAGCTTTCGCCCGCACAAATCACCCTATCCAGTTACTGTAGGTGATGGATCAACGTGTAGAAGTATTTGATCTGGGACTGTTAAACCAACTTTCTTTATTACTCTATCATATGTATTAAATCTACTAAACTTGGCCTTTAGCTTGATTTCTGTTAGTAAATCACAAAAGACCTTAATTGTTGCACTACATTTTTTCCCGATCATTGTTTATTTTTAGATCTTACAACAAAACAAGTTATTGGTAAAGGATATTTATCTGGTTATCTCTACATCCATGATGAATTGGAGCCACAGTCTACTGCATGCTCTAATGTTGTGCCTCCCTTTGAAGCACATTATCGATTGGGACACCCCTCTCTGCCTTTGTTAAAGAAGATTTTTCCTCAGCTTCAGAATATTTATTCATTGGATTGTGAGTCATGCTGATTTGCAAAACACCATCGCATCTCATTAAGTCTAAGGGATAATAAATGTATTGAGTCAGCTTTTAAGTTACTTCATTCTGATATTTGGGGACCATGTCCCATTGTTTCCAAAACTGGGCACAAGTATTTTGTTACCTTTGTAGATAATATTTCTCGAATGACTTGAATTTACTTTATGAAGAGTCGCTCTGAAGTGTTTACTCACTTTCTTGCCTTCTGTGTTGAAGTCAAAACTCAATTTAATGCTTCGGTGTGTATTCTAAGGAGTGATAATGCTAAGTGAAAATGGAGTTGATAATGCTTCGGTGTTGATACGCCCTCTCAAAATGGAGTTGCTGAGAGGAAAAATATGAATCTCCTTGAGATAGCTCGGGCACTTTTGTTCGAAATGAAAGTTCCTAAACAGTTGTGGGCTGATATGATCTCTACGGCTTGCTTTTTGATTAATCACATGCTAACTGTTCTGCTTGGTGGTAATGTGCCTTATAATGTCCTTTTTTCAAACAAGGTATTATTTTTTGTCACGACCCGATTTTTCACCCTCGGGAGTCTTGATGGAAACTAATCATGAAAGCTAGGCAAGTCGAGTATTATAAATTTATTACCTTTTTATTAAGCATGTTCAACAATTCAAAGTAATAAGTTATTAAACAGCGGAATATTAAATAACCAGAAATGCGGAAGCCAAAAACTTAATAGTTTAACCAAACATTGCTACATAATCTGAAGTACTATACTACCTAAAATTTGGTGTCACAATTTCACAGACTGTTTAAGAGTAGTACAAATTTAGGTCCGAAGAATAAATACAAACTATCTCAGAAATACATAGAAGAAACAACAGTGGAAGATAGAAGGAGACGCCAAAGCCTGTGGACGTCTATAGGATTACCTCGGGTTTCCTGAATGAACTGAAGACGGCACCCTCACTGCGGTCCAAATGCTCCGGTATCAGTATCTGCACACAGTGTAGAGTATTGTATCAGCACAACCAACCACGTGTGTTGGTAAGTGCCTAGCCTAAACCTTGGCGAAATAGTGACGAGGCTAGGTCCAGGCTACCAAACAAACCTGTGTAGTTAAATCATATACAACAGAAAATAAAAGAAGATATTCACAGTTAAAGATGATGAGCGGAAGGCATGCTACAGGGAGTATTAAAAAACAAAAAAATACTAAAGAGAAATGTAAAGAAACCATAATTTGGTTGCCAACAATAATGAGTAAAACAAACACAATATTTACTTTCATTTCTTTCTTGTTGCAGGCGTGCCATCAGCTAAGGCCATTGACATCGGCTCAACCTCGCTCGAGCCTCGACGGATACTACTTTGATGAGAGTCGAAGTAATATCCTAATGATTAAAGCAATCAATATCGGTTCGACCTCATTTCAAATCACGACACGACCGTTCAATGGATGATAAAAAAACAACCTCTACGGAGGCTAAACATTACAACAAACGGACGAACCAGCAAAAGTAAAATATTACAACAAAAAAATATTTACATTCTCCCCCAAATATTTACATTACAAGTTCAAAGCTTCTCAACACCTCCAAGGAAGTAAGCGTCATTGTACCATGAGTTGGAGTCGGGGTGGTTAACATTTTCGGAAGCAGGCCCCTCCCCATTGGCAGAGTCTGAGTAATAACAACAAGCTTCACGAGCAGCACGAGCCTTGTTCCTCCATGCCTGGACTTCTTTCTCAGTCAACCGGCCCGCAGCATGAAGCTCACTATACACGTCGAGCTTAGCCTCCGCAAATATCCATATTTCATGCGCACTACAATGCAAACTCTAATCAGGTGAGGGACGGGATAAGGGAGCTGAGATAGCCTATTGATCTCCGCCACTAGGGCGTCGAGTTTGGCGGTCAGATCTGCCATTCTCCATTGCAGGTCAACGTTCTCCGCCGCCATACGGCTCAATTCAAGCTCGTCGTCTTTTTTCTTGAGGAGCTCCTCCAACTCACTGTTATGGGCCACATCCCTCTTTAGCTCGTTTTCTGCCTCCTCCAGCTCGGATCCCCTTTGTCCGACTGGGACTGCCGCCATTTGACCGCTGCTCGATGATTAGAGCGGTACTTTCAATACTTTTCTAGCATCTTTTTGTAGAGGGTCGTCCGTTTTTGCTCACGACGCCCTCTCTCCACCTAAACAAGGGTCTGATAAAAGAAAGGAAAAGCAGAAATAAGCATGCATCAAGTCAGTCCAACGATACGCGAAGGGGGAGAGGGAATAAAGATTACCTGCAAAGCCATGCCGGAAACCCTTCAGGATAACTCTATGTCATCCACCGTACTGAGCACATTGCTCTTAGAGGCGGCGCATAATAGGGTAAGGGCTGAAGCAGCGTGCTCTCTATTTGATATAAAGTTGTAAGCCTATGAAATCATAATACAACTAGCGTAACCATCCGTCAACATCTTCACGTGGGTATGGCTACCCACGAACTCGTCGACACCCCTCCCGAGAAATGTCGGAGTCCAATATCTCCGAGTCATTGCCAGGCCCCTCAACGTTGGTCAACGACCCATCCCTCGATAGTAATCGCAGAACTAGTGCTGGGAATGGCACTTCTTTGCTGAGCCGACCTCCCCGAAAAAATTACATCGGCCATGAATGAAAGCATGTGCGTTGGTCGAGGAACCTCACTCCCTCGGGCTTCGGTAGACACCCCTTTATCTTTTTCAAGCCTAATCCATTTTCTTTCTTACGATTCCTCGCTATCGAAGGTTCCACCCACGGATTGCAAAGCCGGCGCCAATGATGCTGACTCCCACATAACCATAGTCATGGATATGGCCCCCTGTAAGGGAGCTAGAGGGAAATGTTCTCGGATAGTCTAGACCAATACATCTTGAACATCTAAAGTAACGTTAGATCGTTTAGAAATAGGGACTACCGCCCTCTTCCTTGAAGAACCTCGACTTGTGACCATAAAAAGAAGTGAGTGAGGTCGCAAACTTTACAAAGCAAAAACTAGAAATCTACCTGAAGAGACTTTGGGGCCATAACGCTGCATAAAGGCAGGCCAAGTGCGGGTCTCTTTCGCGAATGGTAGCAAGCCGGCAACCTAACTCCTAAGATTAACAATGGGTTGGGGCAGATGAGCCATAGCTGCAATACAAAGGTTAGAGTTGCAGCCAAGTGACAAAAAATGTAACAAAGTGCGATACTTGCGTCTCGAATTCCACCTCTCTGGGAATCCAGTAGGGTTGGAGACCAAGTACTCGGTCTTAACAAAAAAGTATTTGCGCCAAAACCTACCGCTCGCTCGGTCGTCGGTTTTGACTACCAATCCTTTCGTACCACGGCCTCGCAGATGTACCATGGTTCCTCTTAAATAGCAGGCACTGAACAATTGTAGGAGGTGATCGACCGTGACTACACATCCGGCCAGCTCCGTGTACTGAGTCAGAAGTCAAATCACCTCCAGAGTGTATGGCGTAAGTTGAGTCGGACGACATTATAGAACTAGCAAAACTCCTCCGCCAAGCGGAAAAGAGGGAGGTTGTACCCAATCGAAAATGGGTACTCATAAAAAGTACAATACCCAGGCCTATGAACATCTAAGTGATCCCCCCCCCCCAGGTCGAAATCATCTCTACGTAAATGGGTATGTCGTACTTCACATGGAGGTCATCCAAGTGATTTTGCAACGACCTGAAAAATTCTAGAGCCGGAACGGGAGAATCTTTACTAAAATCACTTCGAGATAAGGTACATTATGGCAACGGTGCCTCCACCGTGAGAGGACTGATGTATTCTTCCTCCTCCGCCCTTCCACCATCAGAAGATGATGGAACATTCAACGGGGCATGCGTCGGGATCCTCCCGTCGCTTCGGTGAGATTTAGGCATGATCTCGAGTTATGCCCAACATAACAAAGGAAAGGAAGGTTTTCAATCACAAAAGAATGCACCCGAATATGAAAGTATGCACTAAAGGGTTGGAATGTTTTCTTTTTCAAAGTGACCAAAGTTTGAATCAGATTAATACCCCCCCCCCCTCCCATTTATAGGGCTGAAAAGCGCCAGAATCGAAGAGGCAAAATTTGAACTAGCACGGGAAACTAAGCGCCAGAGAAGTCGATTTTTTACCTCGAGAATACGCGTAATGATGATGCTTGCGGACGCTAACATCACATAGGGAAAGGTGCTACATTTTGATGATCTGACAGTCATGATGACTGTATCTTTCCTGTCACGTCACAGTCCTTTGATAAAGTCAAACTCTCCCAAAATGGGGATATCGATTCCACCCTTCGACGATGCATCTCTGTACGACCCCGACAAGCGGAGGGACTAACTGTATGGGGTCGAATTTGACTGATCACGCCCCTAAGCCGGCACGACCGTCCGTACATATGAGAGTCTTGTTGAAAGGACGATTTGGGGACAACGCGAGGGATGACCTCACGACCATGTCGGCCCTTCTACAGCGTGTACTTATTTTTGTTTCTTAAATACTTAAATAAAAACCGTTTGCTATATATAGGGGGTTTGAGCTGTATAAAAGGGACTCAATGAATTTTGGGAATACAGGATCTCTCTAGTATTTTCTCTGTCTCTTGTCTCTAATATTGTCTATCCCATCTCCTAAGATTAGCACCTTCTCCCTCCCCCACCGATTTATATTGCTATACGAATCAATTACAAAGATTATTCTAGAGTTTACTATCTTAGATTACAATTTACCCCTTCATCTATATTGATTGATTTGCTTAAAAAGTGTTAAACAACTTTTGAGTCAAATAAACATATGTTAGGCTTATATTTTAGAAACTTGTCCAACTCTTGTTTGCTATAGTTGTAAATTTGTTTTCCAAAGTCTGTAATAGCATTTAGGGTGTGTTTTGGTATTAAAGAAAGTGGTTTTTTTTTTACTTATTTTCCGATGTTTGGAAAAATATTTCTTGAAAAATAAGTGAATTTCTTACTTATTTTTTGTGTTTGGTTAGGCAACAGAAAATATTTTTTAAAAATATATAAGCAAACACGATATGAAACGAAATGCGTAACGCCAGGGGAGGGTGGTAGGTCGGGATCTAGGATCTGGAGTGGCGGTGGTGAGGTTAGGGGGAGAACGATGAGTGGGTGGGGTGGGGTGGGTGGGGAAGGGGGCTAAGGGTGGGGAAAGGTTAAAAAGGAGTTATAGCAAATGTTTTGCCTCCAATTGGTAGGTTAGTCATTTTCCTTACGAAAATGAGTTCACGAGGAAAATATTTTTCAAAATATTTAAGTCAACCAAACACAAAAAAATTGAAAACCCTTCCAAAAAATATTTTCCTTCCTACCTAACACACCCTTAATATAACCTTTTGACGGCTATTGCTAATAAAGTTCCTCTGCAAATTCTATCCTTGGACTGAATGACTATCAAGGACAGTACATACACACAAAGTAAACTAACAGCAGAAAGATAAACAGGAAGAGAGTGGGAGGATGAAATGAAGTAACTACTGTTGAATAACTGCCAAGAGATTGCACAGAAGAATACATTTGTGCTCGCTACAGCTTGCTCGCACAAAGGATAAACAATGACTAATTATGCTCTGAAGAAACCTCGGTTCAGGTGCACGTGACATCACTATTGCAAAGAACTGATGAAGGACAAGTAGGTGATACATTATCATCAATCGGCCTTGGAGTTGATGATGCAGAATAAGATCTAGGTGAGAGGTTAGTCAGTTCCAATGCCTGCTGCCTTAGTTCAGCAGGGTAGTCAGCAATGCAACCAATCCTTGGACCAGCACCCGTTGACCATGCCAAGGAGAGTTGATGACCCAGTTGATACGACTTGGCAGACTTCTTTGAGTTGATCCTTTGCAGTATTGCAGTCGTTGGAACCTCTGCTCTTGGGCTCTCAAGACCACCCGAAAGTGTTCTCTTATAGTTACTTATCTCTTGAGCTTGCGGACTTCTCATTAATTCCGAGGAAAGTTCCTTCTCCTCTTTCTTCGGATCATCAGCTTGAAGAGGGGGATCTGATGTAGTTGAAAGTTCAGACACAGAGTGACTCTCATATGACTGTCCCTCCACATTGCTCTCATCGTCTTCTTTTACCTTTCTTATCTAATATAATTGAAGAAAGATAAGGATTAACTGATGTTAGAACCGGATAATTAATCAAAACCATTCATAAGTAAAATCATATGCAAAGTAGACAACTATAAGGTAAGAGAAGCAGCCCTTCATCTAAGCATTATCCCACATATAGGGAAAGCATCCATTAGATTCGATGCAGTAGACAGGAAAAAGGAAAAACCATTATGTTACATTAAATCATTGGAACATGAAAAGGAAAGAGAAAATGAAACCATCATTACTTAGCAACTCAAAGATGAAATGGAACCAAAAAAATTATCTACTATCAGGATGTGCAGAGTTACATAGGGCATTCAAGGGAATTGAGAATACTAAGCATAATATCAAGATTCTTTTTCTTTTTGCTTTTCTCAAATCAGCTTTTTTGGCCGAGTTGAGTATTCCCCACTCCCCAGTCTAGTGATGTTAGGCTTGTACGACGATGGCCCTAAGTCTCACTAAGATTGTACTTTCTATTTCTTTGGCATAGCCATTGTCCGTTTTATATATTCGTTGCTGAGATATCAAAAAATCAGATCTCTTGGTGCTGCAAACATTAGAGTTAAAAAGTAGTAATATGGAAGTAAATAAGAAATGGAAATCACTAACCTTAACCTCATCCAGGTTGACTCCATTTTCCTTGAGAAATGATAAAAGGCTGTCAAGACTATCATCATTTGGCCGATAATGCCCACTATATGCTGAAATAGACTGACAAGAATAAAATGTCAGAGCACAGCGTAGAGCCAAGCTAAACATTGTGAAGTGTGAAGAGTAACTGTAGTTTGGCCTTCAAGCTAGATTCAGGTGGCACTATCATATTTTTTCTACCTTTCATTTGCAAATAACACACCTTAGGTTTTGAAAATAGATATGGAAGACAAAAGGGGAGGCAATCTTTTCTTCATATGCTTCTAATTCTGTACATGCGGTTATGTCTTATGGATGCACAATCTAAATAAATTCTGCACAAGGTGGTGTCACTGAACATTGTAAGTTAATCTGGAGCAGAATTAGAATTTCATAGACATAAATATTGTTTCATAAAGTTGAGAAGAAATGACTCGTGCATTTTGGCAGTCCTCCATTTAGATCTCATCATAGTTTCGTAGTCAGAACTCAGGCATACGTAATGTAAAGGGAAAAGAACCTTGGCCTGATTGCTTTAGTTTAGAGCTACATCATATAACTATCTAACGCGACAATCCAATACAACGATAACAAATATTTACCTTAAGTATCCCATCCGTTA
This sequence comes from Nicotiana noctiflora, assembly GCA_032618575.1. Lineage (NCBI taxonomy): Eukaryota > Viridiplantae > Streptophyta > Magnoliopsida > Solanales > Solanaceae > Nicotiana > Nicotiana noctiflora. The sequence continues at coordinate 13,932 of JASVEL010000765.1, read as the reverse complement.
CCCCTAGTCTTCCAGCAGCTAAAGTAGCCCCACCAGCAAGAAAGCTGGAATGATGAAATATTCCTCTCTTCTTCTGAAAGAAATTATAATAACAAACCTTTCGCATTAACTAAAGAAAAACATACCTTCTTTTTGCAGGATAATCATCAAAAAAGCATTTTCGCAGTAACTTTTACCACTTACCACGCCAGCATAGAGTTTTTTTGAGGTGCTCATTACAAATATCCATTTTGCCTCTGGCAACCCATTGGTTGTATCTAGATGATTTCCAGTTTGTTTATGCACAATTTTTCCTTCAGCTACTATATATTCATAATGTTCTCTCTCTTGCTGAGAACAGAAAGAAAACGATTAGAGCTGCATGCTAATATCGGACAATGCAACTAAGGAAATTATACTGTCTCCTTTTTTTAATCAAGGATAAAAAGAACATACTAGAACATGCAATAGAGGTAACTAATATTAGCAGTGTATAAATGTACAATAGGATCATATATATAAAGAGAAACCAATGTCTGTGCATGGATATGAGAAGTCATTTGTATATTGATGCTAAACATTGTGATTTGCATGGCAATAAGTGACAAAGATTTTGCACATACTGGTCCAAGATACTTAATGCATTGTTTCTGAAGCTTAGATCTTGGACATTCTTTGAGATCGACCTTTTTGCCATCTCCAAGATCCAACCTGCATATTCCAAAAAAATTTAGTCACTCCTTACTATGTCTTACCAGTAACTTATCATGTTGCATTACCCATATTTTATTGTACAGAGACTCCAGTTGAATGAAAACAGGACCCAGTAATGCAATGTTCTTAGACTTCTCACTGAAGTAGCACAAGATTAGTTGACTGCTAAGATTAAATTAATATCTCGTTTTCTTGTACATATTAGAACTGGAATCCATGGAATACTCAGTAATGTGTCAAATAGATTTGCACTTAGGTTTATTTTATGCAAAACAAACAAACAGTTCCACTAATTTTTTAATATTATTTGCTTTATTAGGACTAGTATCTATTTCTGGAATTAGTACTTTTTCTCTTTTGTAATTCTCTCTATAACCTTCTTCAAAAAGACCTAAAGACTAGACCACATAAGCTATATATTGATCTTTTCGTCGAAGAGCTATCATATTATCCTATGCAACGATCAAGGCTAGTCATGAATTCCATAATTATTAAGGAAAAAAATTTTGCAACAATTGCCAAAAAGAAAATGAGGAAAAATAAATTTAAACCAGCCCAAAACCAGAAACAGTAAAAATAAGCTTTCAGTCCAAAATATCGGATAGAGCTGCCAACTCCCCCCCTCCCCCGGAAATTATTTACTATAAAAATCTACTATACAAACTTTGTCATGTGTCAATTCCAGCATTCAGCTTTCGTACCAGAAGAAGAAGGGTTGACCAGCATCAGTTTTACACCACTCTTCATAGTACTTATGCAAGCTATGTCCATATCGGTGGCGTGGGTCAATCTACAGTTACCACAAAACCAAGGTCAGAAAAATACAAACATCAATATTCAATAATGCAAATTGGGTACATTCAAATAAAAACCAAAGTGGGCAATGACTCACCGCCTCAATCCAGTGCTGAAAAGCTAATTTCTGCGCTTTTCCATCTCTGGATAATCCCTTTCCAACCTGGCCAAAATGTAAATGAAATTACATGCTCCTACTTGTCATTGTTTTGTGAATAGTAAGGTCCCCAGCTTCCATCCAATAATATATCAACTTTAATTAATTTACAGGTTTCAGAATTAACCTTTAAAAAAAATTTAGCTAAGAAAATTTAGTCAAAAAGTAGAAAACAATTTGGTTTATTTTGTTTGATATATTCTCCTTTCTCCATTGTCACAAATTTTATTTCCTATAATGATAAAAAAGTTAATTTGATTTTTTTTTTTGGGTGTTTCACACTTTCTATCTTTAAAAATGTTCTCATTTTTGGGGTTTGGAGTGGCGAGAGAGCAGATTGGGGCCTTGGGGGAGGGGGGGGGGGGTTTATTTTGTTGTGATTCTCCTTGTCGTTATATATTTTCACCTACTCTATAGAAAGAAAGAAAAAAATCTTTGGTTTGGTTTTGGTGTATGTATCTTTTTTTTCTCTTCACATCACAATGTTACTAAATTCTTCTTCTACAACGTAAAGAAAAGCTTTTTCATTAGATTTAGAGGGTAGTTGGGTTAGCTTAAAAGTTGGTCTACTGTTGTGTGCTTAACACCAAAAGTGTTTTTAAATCCAAACAGGTATAAAATCATATGTGTGTATTTTTTTTTTATCTACACTGTATAGAATTCTTTTTAGTCCAATCTAGCTAGATGATTAAACAAATTATTAAAACAAATAAATAAAAGACAGTTTAGAGTTATCGTTTAATCTAAGTTGACTCTATGTCAAACAAACATTGGTCGTGTTAATTCATGAGCCATTCATTAATTCAACGATTTTAATTCGTCCGCTTGACAGCCGTGATGGATAGTTACTGATAAACAAAATGTAAGCAATACTGTATATAATAGTTCTAATTGGAATTTAAATTGTGAGGATACCTTGGAAGCATTTAACGTGATGCGATTCCACCGAGAAGCCGCCGTCTCCGGTGTCGGCAAATTGAAGAAAGAAATTGTACTGTGGTTCAATCGAGCATAATCTATCGCTTGCCACCTTCAAATACATCACCAAAAATAAGAACATTAACAAAAATAATAAGAAGAATAATGAAATTAATCCTACGTAAAGAGAGAACCAAACCAGAGCTCTTCAGCAACCAAAGCAGAGTCCGCCAACATACGCCGGGTTCGATAACTCCTGTAAACCTTCTGCACCGTCATAGCCGCTTGCGTCGTCGTCTTATTCACCGGAATGCCACCTCCGACGACGGAGTCAGACCACTGGCATTTCCGGCCATTATTATCGATGGACGACGTGTCTAAAATGGAGTTAATAGGAGGAGACTGGGAATTCATGAGATCAAAACTGGAGAGAGCGTGAGTTTCGAATTCCATTTGAAGATATATGAATTTGAAATGAAGATGCTGTCATTCCCCGTGGCCTGAGTATGAGTAATATATATTGGCCGTGTGGTCAAGGTTTCTGCGGTTTTGGCCAGTACGACCGAAGTTATTCGACGCGCTTGTGTTTTTAAGTGATTTTTGACAATCTTAATTCTAGTAAATATATCAGCTTTCTTTATTGTTGTATATGTCAAAATCGGAACAAAAGAATTCTATTTAAGCAAAAATGACCAAGAGTTAACTAAGCCGAAGTTACGTATAGGAAGCAATATATCATCGATGATTTAGCCATGGTCGAGGTCGAGCACTCGATTCGGCCTGAACCGCTAGTTCAACACTTATTCAAAGAAATATTCTACGGAATATTTCAAGAACTTAGGTACTCCGGTTAAGGATTATTGGATAAGGAAAGTGTTTGGTATAAATATCACGAGAGAGTGTGATATAGAGGAGGCTGGGAGGAACATAGAAAAACAAAGATATGCATCTCTCAAGGTGAAGCTAATCCTAGTTCTCAGAGTCCTCGCCGAAAAAGGAGAAAAGGTCTTAGAATCTCAGTATTCATCCATAATTCAACTTTATCAAACGTACGGAGGTCGATATTGTTCAAGAATAGTGATTCTTCACATTTATGTATTCTTCATTATCATTCGATATTATTGAAGCCATTATCTTTTTCTTACATTATGAAGTTCAATCGTAACTGTAATCAAATTTTATTCAACTATGCTTGTTTATTCCTTTCTTTTATCTCAGGTCTAGAATAAATTATCTCTTCCTAGGTTTTGTCTCAAATCTTCTTATTTAATTGATTCAACAAAAAGGGGTTAAAACTTTTTGGTCAAACAATTTCGCGTTGTCTGTGGGGACTTCCTAGCCAAAGTTTTAGTTTCCTCTAGATCTAAACTCTGTTATAATTCTACTTTCCGTTCGTGGTAACTTCATCCTTTCGCATGTGTGCTTGCATTGCGGCCCATGTTTCTGTCATGCACTGAGGATTGCATCGGATTAGGACTCGAACTCGAAGATCCCAGCGGGCAAAATAAGTCATCAACCCACAAGGCGCCCAATTTGAGTAACATCGAAGCTAAGCACGAGACTGATATCGGATTTGAAGCCAACACTCTCAGCTCATCGTCAATTAGATCATAGGGACCTTCTAGACCCAAGTAGCGGAGACGACAAAAACACCATGCCAAAGACCCACATGATGTCATCCGAGTTTGGTGAATATTAGCTCAACCAGTGATAGCAGCTACGAAATATAGCCAAAGAAGGGAACACAATCACTCTCTTCCACCCATTAACCAATAAGTCGAGGTAACAAACGATCTCGTTTGGCATTATATTGTTATTTCTTTTTCATAATGGGAGAGAAATAGGGGCATACTCACCGACACGCGAACTAGGAGCAAATGCCGTCAAAATAGAACACCAAGAAAATGCTCTGCATAATATCACCCGATAAATAACGGTCGAATGAAACCCTCCAACAAGTTGGCACTCAACCCCATAAAGAAAAATACGGTATAAACTAGGACTCGGTCATCAGCCCGAAAAACATACGAATTTGTCTAACATGCAGACAGAACACAAGTGCGTGAAACTCACCCATGCGCTCGCCAACGTCACTATACGATGACACAGCTTGCCAAAATTTAGTCTCATACAAATATTGAGATGCCCCGGGGTTTGAGCAAGACATTCATCACCTAGCCTATCAACTACCTCTACACGCCAAGCAAAGAACTAGATAGACTGGGACTCCTCAAATGTATGCATAGACCGTAAAGCAGCATGTAGTATTCACCAATAAATGAGTAAGCGAAGCAACATATGGAATTCATACAAAAACTACACCAAGTTTACACATCACACTAATACAAGACAAATTCTACCTCACTCGAATTAACAGTAGAAATTCAACCTCGCTCGAATCACAAAGTTAAAATTCGACCTCGTTTGAATTAACAGATAAAATTCGACCTCGCTCGAATTAAAAGTTAAAATTTGACCTCGCTCGAGTTAACAGTTAAAATTCGACCTCACTAAAATCACAAGTTAAAATTTGATCTCGCTCGAATCACCAAGTTAAAATTCGACCTGGCTCAAATTAATAGTCAAAATTCAACCACGCGCGAATAACCAAGTTGAAATTCGACCTCGCTCGAATTAACAGTTAAAATTTGACTTCGCTCGAATCACCAAGTTAAAATTCGAACTTGCTCATATCACCAAGTAAATTCGACCTCGCTCGAATCATCAAGACAAATTTAACCTCACTAGAATTAACAGTTTAAATTCAACCTCGTTCGAACTTATAGCAAGACAAATTCGACCTCGTTCGAATTAACTTACATCCCGACCATCTTCGAACTAACAAATCTAAATTCAACCTCGCTCAAATTTACAACAAGTCTACATTATATTCGACCTCTCTCGAATTAACAAGTCTAAATTCAACCTCGCTCGAATTGACTACCGAAAGTGAGAGACTTAATATGAAAATATCCGAGAAATTCCAAAAAAAAGGTAAAGACATACAATCAAGGACAAATCGATTGTTCCATTCAAAAGAAAAATAGCGTCTTACAAAGGGACAAAAAGGGTCCCCGTTCAACTAACTAGGAGGAAAAAATTAAGTACAAAGGCTTCACTCAGCATTACCCACATCAACGCCGACATCGCTCTCCCTGTTCGGTTCAGCGATTTCGCCTCCACCGTCACCCTCTCCACCAGAATGCTCATCATCAAAGGAAAGTGCGCCTTCAGCCTTATCGTCTCCACCGACCTCCAATGTCGCGAGGTCATAGCCATAGGCAAGCCGAGCCTCACGCGCTTTAACATGAACCACTTCAAAAGTGGCTTCGGATATATTCCCTAATGCTAACAAGCCTTTATATATATTACACCGAGCCTCAACATGCACCCACATCTCGTACAAAGGGCGAGGAATGTCAACAAAGGTGGGTGCAAGAGGAGTCGAAACCAATAATATTGCCCTCTCCATCTCGAAGGCATTAATTTAATCACCTAAGATCGAGATATCTCTCTCAAGTTTGAAAATTTTCTCATCAAGTCTCGCCTTCCTCAGAGCGTCCGTCCACAACTCAGTGGCACGTTTAGACCTGAGAACGTGGATAGAATCTTCTAGTGCCACAATCCTCGCCAAGGTCGTTACTCGAGGCTCCCTCGGTCTTCTCCAGCTCGATTGCCTTCCCTTACAATTTGGTCACATTCTCCGCCAATTCAACACTTAAAATGGCAACCCTAATGTCACTATGTTCGACCTCCACCTGGAAGGCCATCACCTTTGCCTGAAGATCAACACACTTAGCTACAACACCCTTGCCTACCTAGATCTCTTCTTTTTTAGCCCTAAGCAGCCCTTCGAGCTTGTTGTATCTGCTCAAAGACCCCATTAGGCCCCCATCTTTCCGTTCCAACTCCTCCCTAAGGGACTGAGGATTACCGCCCGCCCTGAGTCGTGCATGTATCTCGCGGCACTAGTCACGGTTTCGGTGGTATTTTGAAACTACTTTCTAAAAAGAGGCAGCCCGCCTCTCCTCATGGTGGATACTCTCCATCTACAAAATGAAAGCCCGAGAAAAGAAAAGAAAATAGAAAGAGAAAATCAGCAAGAGTATAAGATGTAAAACGAATAAAGCAATAAACTTACCCTCAAAGTCAATTCGGCTATGCTCCGTGATAAGACATCATCGTTGTTCTCCTGAAGGGCCCTGCTTTTAGTAGCAGAATAAAGAAAGGAAAATTGGGGCATAAGGTTACCATGTCCTCCAACAAATCTCACTCCAGAGAAATCTCGATCACGTGAGAGGAATCATCCGTTCCAGCCTCTACCAAAGTAAACCCCGCCTAAAAAATGCTTATGTCCTTGGGGTCAATATCTGAACCGGATTTGTATCATCTACAACTACACCTTTTTCTCTCTCGGTTTCCGAAAAAGGAGCTCGGTCTTGTTGTAAAGTCGATGGACCACTCAGAACGATCGCATCAATCATCAAACTCTGTCCCCTTTCCAAGGGATCCATCTCCATAATCGGAGGAGGCACAGTTTCCACGTTCAAACTAGTGCCATCGCCCGGTTCGGACATCGCCAACAAAGGCTCACCCCTCGATCCTAGTCACTCCATCATCCAATGTCCTCCGCCTATTTGAAGGAGCCTCCTCGCCTTCGCCCTCTAAGAATTTGTCCACCAAATGAATTTTTAGGGCTAGAATCCCCTCCATGGGAGCAACACCTGAGCGGCCAAGCTCGCGTGAAGCTATAGTATGCGAAATAGCAGCGACCTAAGCAGGCTCACTTGCAGCCACGGCGAGTACAGGCTCGACAGAGATACCTAACTGGACAAAAGCAGGCGTAGAAGCCTCTCCCTCTTTGAGGCTCTCCTAACTATAAACGAAGAGATAAGAAGGTAGAAATAACTATATAAAGGTTAGCGATTAAAAAAAAGGTGACTCACCGGCCGGAGGTCTACGCCCAAACCTCTCATTGAAATGAGACCACCCACGAATCCTCACAGTGTGGGGCAAAACCCGACTCACCCAGTCGTGTATATTAGAAACTAGTAACGGAGGCTCCCGCTCGGCTGCAAAGGTTAAAATAGAATGATCAGATTACCAAAAATAAGCCGGTCATTTTAGAAGGGAAACACTTACGAACAAAGTTCCACTCCTCGAGGAATCCGCTGGGGTTCGATACCACGTGCGCCATCTTCGCATAGAAGAACTTTTCCCTAAAACGATGATTATTTTTATCGTCCATTTTCACAACCAACCCCTTGGTCCCCTGATAGCGCATCTGAATTATCGTGCCTCTATGAAAACTTGGGGCAAAGAGGTGAAGCACATGGCACAAATAAATACCATGACTGGAAAACTCCACGTATTTGATAAGCATGAATAAAGTTTGTATATGTACGAAGAGAGTTGAGTCGGGCATACATAGTAAAAATAGGAAAAATCCTCCGTCAAGGAAGTAATAGGAAGCATGTAGTCAACAACAAACGGGTACACGTAAAATGCGCAATACCTCGAGCGATGTACTTGTACTACACCACTACCAACGTGAACAATTTCAACATGGGCCGGGTTTCACCACTTAGTCCTGAATTTAGTACTCGCCGCCGCATCCATTATGGAAATAAATGGTTCATGTTCCTCCTCAGGTAGGTTTTTGAAGTCTGACCTAGCCTTCCCAGAGCATGGGAATATCTCATCCACGTTTGGAAAGTGTTCATCTTGCACCATGGCCACCCCTTCCTTATGAGGAGGTGCATCCGTAGTCAACGTCACAGAGTCAGATGAAACACTAGCCATTTTTTTCTGATTGTGTGCGAAAAATAAATAGAAATATGTAGGAGATGATAGTAGCAACAAATACTGAAGGGGGAAAGAAAGCACAGAAGTTGGAAACTCGAAGAAGAAAAGAGCTCGGGCTTCAAAGGCTCTAAAAATACAACAATTCAAATGAGGAATGCCTATCCCTATTAATAAGTTTATAGGCACCCCAATCGAGAAAGCACAAACGCCCCTCATCAGTTTTGAAATGGAAAAAGCGAGGGAAACAATGTAACCTATGGAGCAAAAGCGCCAAAATAACGCCTGATGAAACAAAGTCATTTCAAACTGACATAACAGTCATGTACGACTCTTGAAGTGTCACGTCGCCGTCTTGCCAAAAAAAGATAATCACTCTTCGGCTAATCTGCTCAGATTTCCCAAAAGGCGCATATGGCATAGTCCGCTCATCTGGCTCACACAAAGGCAACTCCGACGGGCGAAGGGACCAACTGTATTGGTCAAATCTGAACAAAAGAATTCTGCTTAAGGAAGAACAACCCAGAGTCAACCAAGTTGAGGTCATGTATAGGAAGTAATATACCGACGAGTGATTCAGTCACGATCGAGGACGAGCACTCTATTCAGCCTGAACATCTAGTTCAACACTTATGCATTTCAAAAATATTCTACGAGATATTCCAAGAACTTAGGTACCCGATTAAGGACCGCTGGATAAGAAAAATATTTGGAATAAATATCACGGGAGATGTGACATAGAGGAGGCTGGGGGGAACACAGGAAAAGAAAGATATGCATCTCTCTCAAGGTGAAGATAATTCTAGATCTTAGACTCCTCGCCGAAAAAAGAGAAAAGGTCTTAGAATCTCAATATTTATCCATAATTCAACTTTATCAAACGTACGGAGATCGGTTTTGTTCAAGAATAATGTCTTCTCATTTATGTATTCTTTATTATCATTCGATATTATTGGAGCCATTATCCTTTTCTTGTATTAAGAAATTCAATCGTAACTGTAAGCAAAATTTATATTCAGATATGGTTGTTTAGTCCTATCTTCTATCTCAAATCTAGAATAAATTATCTATGGCTAGGATTTTCCTCAAATCTTATTATTTAATTGATTTAACAAGGCAAAATACATAAGTACTTACCTACCCTATGGCCCAAATCCCTCTTACACACTTTCTGAAAACATATATCATATTACACACGCAACCTTTTAAAATTATGCTTAATACATATAACTTTTTTTCTCGATCAGCTTTTTCAAATATGTGTGAAGTCACGCGCCAATAAGGTTGTGACACATATCCTAACTCAAGAAAAAGAAAGAAAATACAAAATTTACACAAATTGATAATATTTAAAAAAATAAAAATAAAATAAAAAATAAAGCCCCTCCCCATGTTTCTAATCTTCTTCTAACACCCCCACATACCCATCGACCTCCTCCTCTAAACTCTATCCGCCATAGCCAATCCCCACAAGAACAAATAACATAAGTTCTTACCATTTTTGTCTATAAAATGTTCACTTTTGTTTTTTAGTTTCTAAGTTTTGTTTGTTTTATTTACTGTAGAATCACTATTGTAACCGATGAATTTGCCATTGCAACAGTGGTCGGATAATGGAGTTCGTTGTTGTTAGCTTTTTAAAAAAACAAAAACCAAACAAGACCAGATAATTACGATTCAAACCCGGGTCTGTATAATTCTCTTTCATATAAATTTCTTTTACCTATGTTACATTACTGTTACTCTTAAAAATTGTAGGGAGAGAAGATAGGGAAAATGGGTGGGGAAGAAAAGGAAAATGGGGAGAAGAAGAAGAAAAAAGAGGGTTTTGAGAAAAAAAAGAGGATGGGTTCCGGGGAAGAAGAAGAGAGAGGTGTAGGTAAAAGTGAAGGGAAACGGTGGGGTTAGGGGGGCCATTAATAAAAAAAAAAATACATAAATTTTGACATGTGGCACTGAACAGATTGAGAATTTATTTTTTAAATGGTTCACGCTCTTATCCTTTTTTGTCACACACGCGCTAGGTTATAAGAGGTTAAGTGTCTACTTATGTATTTTGCAATTTAACCAAAATAGCTTAAAACTTTTTGATCAAACAATAATATTATTTAAATTAACAAGAAAGAAATTAGCAGCATTTTTTGTTCAAATTTCACCTGCTATTAGCAGCCTAATATAAAGGTCTCTCGTAAAACTTGACAGCAAATTTCATACTCTTCTGTTTCAATCTATGTGGGGTATTTGACTATAGGTCAAAAAAATAAAAAATACTTTTGAAATTTATAATTTTAAGATAATTCCATGAGAATTTATGCTATGAGAATATGTCCGTAAGGGTAAATTAAAAACTAGGAAAACATTTAAATAAAAAATATCATTCTTTTGAAATATATTAACAAAGAAAATGTATCATATAAAATAAAATGAAACAGATAGAATTAGGAATTTTGCCTGGAAAGAATAAGTGGTAAACTATTCTTTTCGATCGAATTATAACTGAATATTGGATTTTTAAAAATTAATAAATTTATAAAAATATTTAAGTCACAGTCCACACAAATAGAGTTACGTGTCCTCTTTAAAGGGACATGTGATGTAATAAATCATTAAAGGGACATATGATGAATATCAAGAAATAATTTCAGTGACATCTTTGAAAGGACATGTGATGTACATAAGTCTTAGCTGTATTAGTACATTGAAACAAAATTCATGAAAAAAATAATTAATGGACACATAGTGAGTCCTAATTAAACACCTAAATAAGCAAACATATGTAAGACCATAAAGAAAATAAAATTACTTATTGTCTTGCCAATTTAAATAAACTTGATTCTTTTGCCTTTTTATTATTTTAGTTCATAAGTATGCTTTTTACATAATCATTTATAAATGAATTTTAGTTTTTCAAATTGCCATTATTTACATATCGCAATATGTCAAGTCAATAATATGCAAATCAAAATTAAATACTAAATTAGTCAATTTTTTTTAGGGTTAGTATTTACTTAAGAGGTGTATCAAATGCCCAAAAGTCACTTATTGTAGACCGAATGAACTAGTATCTCGTCAGTTAAAACTACCAGAAACATTCACCCCAAACACAAACCACAATCACTATTGGGCATCACCATCACCAACTATCATAATTTTTTTTTAAAATTTGTATTTAATTTTTTAGTATTCAAATAAATATATTTCAAATTAAGATGTTTTGATTTTAATAAAAACAAATGGTGCCCAGGTCAACAAATTTGATATGTTCACATCAACGGAAAATGTATCTATCGTTCCACACGCGCAAAGCAACAAATTTTTGCAAAAAAGTTTAATCATTAAATTCAATTAACTCCTCTACCAACCATTTCTTTCCATTTCCCCTTCCTCAAATTAGGTTAAGTCTACATCTGTATTAACAAAATTAGCAAAAAGAGAAGGAAACTTCCTTTAGATTTGGGAAAACATTTATTTTTTGCTGTTCCTTTTATTATTTTGAATTCTACTGTTTTGTGCAAATAACTAATCAATTAGCACTTGATAGAGGTCTCATTTTACACAATAACTTAAAAAGAATTAGCAAGTTGTCTCTTGAGTTCTCCCATTCTCAGTTCTTGCCTATTTAAAACCTAATGTTTATTAATTTATTACGATACGGAAAATTAGGTATACAATTCTTTCCAATAAACATTGGTAAATACGTTATTAACGTTTAATGAAGAACTTACTTTTTTTATTAGTATACTTTGTAAAAACGACATACAACTACTAGTTGTAATGGGGTCATTTCATTAAATTTAATTGAGATATTTTTCCCAACTACTAATATCATGTCTCTTCAAGACGTATTGAATATAATCTTCTTTTCATTAAATATGAATATAAATATATTATTTTACACTACTCTTTTTTCTACTTAAAAGGATAAATTGGGGGGATGAAGGAAATACTTCAGATTTCAATTGTTGGGTCATTTTTTTAGGTATCATTCACTCTCCCAAATATGCCTGTTTACTGTCTACCTTCTAATTACGGAAAAATACAAAATATTTCGACCCAATAATTTCCGAAGTCAAGTCTCTCATATAAACAAAAAACAATAAAGGGCCAACTGTTTATCCAGAAAAAATAAAAGAGGAAAAAGTCATTATCAATAAATAAAAAGTTGTGGTCAAACCCGTGCGAAAAGGAAGTTCGAATTCTGCGTAGCATGTGCTCCATTTAATTACAAAATTGCTATTCAGTTTAAGTTGTTTTTTTCCATATTTTCTTGATCCCTCTACGTCTTGTGAAGTAGATTGGTCTATAATACAAACCATTCTTGTCAATATCGTCATTTTAGTCATTGTTGCTGTATGGATTAAAATCTAATCAAAGAGACCTCATCTGAAATGAGAAAATTAAGAATTAATTAAGCCTAGGTCATGCTTAAGAAGCAGCACTAGCGAATGGAGGAGCAAATGTCGAGGTTAAAGTCGAACACTCAAATGAGTCAAAACAGCTACTTTAGCAATAAAATATTTTTAAAGAATATTCAGAGGAATATTTTCTATATTTGTACTTTCAGTAGATAAAGGGGAATATCTCATGTAAAGTAGGAACACAAAAAGAAAGAAGGAGCATTTAATTTTCTATCTCGATAAGTTCTTCCTAGAAAAGTTTACTCCCACATAACTATAAACATTATCTTTATACAATATTCGATTTGTTGTGTTGTTCCAAGCTTTCGCACATCAGATACGATAAACTATTGTGACGACCCAAAGGGTCATCACTTGTTTATTTAATCATTCCGAGCTTTTGAGGTCTTGAAAACCTCATTTTTAGTTGCCTCGATTTGCGTGCACAGTCCGGGCACAAAGCTGGAAAAGATTTGTGATAGAAAATATGAATTCTATGAGAAATTTGGATAAAAATGATATTAATATTGATATGGTTGACTTCGGTCAACATTTTTGGTAAACGGATCCGGACCGAGATTGGATGGTCCCGAGAGGTCCGTAGGAAAATATGGGACTTGGACATGCGTCCGGAGTCGAATTCTGAGGCCTAGAGCCCAAGTTATGAATTTTTATGTGAAATTGTTTTTGATGCAATTATTAAAGGAAATAAATTGATAAACATTGGTATCGGGCTCGTATTTTGGTTCCGACGCCCGGTACAAGTCTTAAATATTATATATGTGATTTCCGTAAAGTTTGGTGACATTTGGATGTCGTTTGAGATGTTTTGGACCTTGAGTTCCAAGTTAAGAAGTTTTGAAAATCAAAAGTATGAAAATCAGGAGTTTGAGGCTCGATTTGATTAAAACGAAGTGATATTGGCGATATGATCGCACGAACAAGTCCATAATGTGTTTTTGAGGTTGTGTACATGTTTGGTTTGGAGCCGGGGGGGCTCGGGTAAAGATTTGATAGGCCGTTGGATGAAACTCTGAATTTTTGAACTGCTGGTTTTTCACCCAGCTGTTGGCTTCGCAATTGCGAAGCTTTCTCGCAATTGCGAAGGGGGACAGGCTCGCAAATGCGAACCTTCATCGCAAATGCGAAGGCCCCTTTGGCCCAGCCTTG
>JASVEL010000764.1:0-274090 GCA_032618575.1 Nicotiana noctiflora | reverse complement strand
CTTAGCCTCCGCAAATATCCATATTTCATGCGCACTACAATGCAAACTCTAATCAGGTGAGGGACGGGATAAGGGAGCTGAGATAGCCTATTGATCTCCGCCACTAGGGCGTCGAGTTTGGCGGTCAGATCTGCCATTCTCCATTGCAGGTCAACGTTCTCCGCCGCCATACGGCTCAATTCAAGCTCGTCGTCTTTTTTCTTGAGGAGCTCCTCCAACTCACTGTTATGGGCCACATCCCTCTTTAGCTCGTTTTCTGCCTCCTCCAGCTCGGATCCCCTTTGTCCGACTGGGACTGCCGCCATTTGACCGCTGCTCGATGATTAGAGCGGTACTTTCAATACTTTTCTAGCATCTTTTTGTAGAGGGTCGTCCGTTTTTGCTCACGACGCCCTCTCTCCACCTAAACAAGGGTCTGATAAAAGAAAGGAAAAGCAGAAATAAGCATGCATCAAGTCAGTCCAACGATACGCGAAGGGGGAGAGGGAATAAAGATTACCTGCAAAGCCATGCCGGAAACCCTTCAGGATAACTCTATGTCATCCACCGTACTGAGCACATTGCTCTTAGAGGCGGCGCATAATAGGGTAAGGGCTGAAGCAGCGTGCTCTCTATTTGATATAAAGTTGTAAGCCTATGAAATCATAATACAACTAGCGTAACCATCCGTCAACATCTTCACGTGGGTATGGCTACCCACGAACTCGTCGACACCCCTCCCGAGAAATGTCGGAGTCCAATATCTCCGAGTCATTGCCAGGCCCCTCAACGTTGGTCAACGACCCATCCCTCGATAGTAATCGCAGAACTAGTGCTGGGAATGGCACTTCTTTGCTGAGCCGACCTCCCCGAAAAAATTACATCGGCCATGAATGAAAGCATGTGCGTTGGTCGAGGAACCTCACTCCCTCGGGCTTCGGTAGACACCCCTTTATCTTTTTCAAGCCTAATCCATTTTCTTTCTTACGATTCCTCGCTATCGAAGGTTCCACCCACGGATTGCAAAGCCGGCGCCAATGATGCTGACTCCCACATAACCATAGTCATGGATATGGCCCCCTGTAAGGGAGCTAGAGGGAAATGTTCTCGGATAGTCTAGACCAATACATCTTGAACATCTAAAGTAACGTTAGATCGTTTAGAAATAGGGACTACCGCCCTCTTCCTTGAAGAACCTCGACTTGTGACCATAAAAAGAAGTGAGTGAGGTCGCAAACTTTACAAAGCAAAAACTAGAAATCTACCTGAAGAGACTTTGGGGCCATAACGCTGCATAAAGGCAGGCCAAGTGCGGGTCTCTTTCGCGAATGGTAGCAAGCCGGCAACCTAACTCCTAAGATTAACAATGGGTTGGGGCAGATGAGCCATAGCTGCAATACAAAGGTTAGAGTTGCAGCCAAGTGACAAAAAATGTAACAAAGTGCGATACTTGCGTCTCGAATTCCACCTCTCTGGGAATCCAGTAGGGTTGGAGACCAAGTACTCGGTCTTAACAAAAAAGTATTTGCGCCAAAACCTACCGCTCGCTCGGTCGTCGGTTTTGACTACCAATCCTTTCGTACCACGGCCTCGCAGATGTACCATGGTTCCTCTTAAATAGCAGGCACTGAACAATTGTAGGAGGTGATCGACCGTGACTACACATCCGGCCAGCTCCGTGTACTGAGTCAGAAGTCAAATCACCTCCAGAGTGTATGGCGTAAGTTGAGTCGGACGACATTATAGAACTAGCAAAACTCCTCCGCCAAGCGGAAAAGAGGGAGGTTGTACCCAATCGAAAATGGGTACTCATAAAAAGTACAATACCCAGGCCTATGAACATCTAAGTGATCCCCCCCCCCCAGGTCGAAATCATCTCTACGTAAATGGGTATGTCGTACTTCACATGGAGGTCATCCAAGTGATTTTGCAACGACCTGAAAAATTCTAGAGCCGGAACGGGAGAATCTTTACTAAAATCACTTCGAGATAAGGTACATTATGGCAACGGTGCCTCCACCGTGAGAGGACTGATGTATTCTTCCTCCTCCGCCCTTCCACCATCAGAAGATGATGGAACATTCAACGGGGCATGCGTCGGGATCCTCCCGTCGCTTCGGTGAGATTTAGGCATGATCTCGAGTTATGCCCAACATAACAAAGGAAAGGAAGGTTTTCAATCACAAAAGAATGCACCCGAATATGAAAGTATGCACTAAAGGGTTGGAATGTTTTCTTTTTCAAAGTGACCAAAGTTTGAATCAGATTAATACCCCCCCCCCCTCCCATTTATAGGGCTGAAAAGCGCCAGAATCGAAGAGGCAAAATTTGAACTAGCACGGGAAACTAAGCGCCAGAGAAGTCGATTTTTTACCTCGAGAATACGCGTAATGATGATGCTTGCGGACGCTAACATCACATAGGGAAAGGTGCTACATTTTGATGATCTGACAGTCATGATGACTGTATCTTTCCTGTCACGTCACAGTCCTTTGATAAAGTCAAACTCTCCCAAAATGGGGATATCGATTCCACCCTTCGACGATGCATCTCTGTACGACCCCGACAAGCGGAGGGACTAACTGTATGGGGTCGAATTTGACTGATCACGCCCCTAAGCCGGCACGACCGTCCGTACATATGAGAGTCTTGTTGAAAGGACGATTTGGGGACAACGCGAGGGATGACCTCACGACCATGTCGGCCCTTCTACAGCGTGTACTTATTTTTGTTTCTTAAATACTTAAATAAAAACCGTTTGCTATATATAGGGGGTTTGAGCTGTATAAAAGGGACTCAATGAATTTTGGGAATACAGGATCTCTCTAGTATTTTCTCTGTCTCTTGTCTCTAATATTGTCTATCCCATCTCCTAAGATTAGCACCTTCTCCCTCCCCCACCGATTTATATTGCTATACGAATCAATTACAAAGATTATTCTAGAGTTTACTATCTTAGATTACAATTTACCCCTTCATCTATATTGATTGATTTGCTTAAAAAGTGTTAAACAACTTTTGAGTCAAATAAACATATGTTAGGCTTATATTTTAGAAACTTGTCCAACTCTTGTTTGCTATAGTTGTAAATTTGTTTTCCAAAGTCTGTAATAGCATTTAGGGTGTGTTTTGGTATTAAAGAAAGTGGTTTTTTTTTTACTTATTTTCCGATGTTTGGAAAAATATTTCTTGAAAAATAAGTGAATTTCTTACTTATTTTTTGTGTTTGGTTAGGCAACAGAAAATATTTTTTAAAAATATATAAGCAAACACGATATGAAACGAAATGCGTAACGCCAGGGGAGGGTGGTAGGTCGGGATCTAGGATCTGGAGTGGCGGTGGTGAGGTTAGGGGGAGAACGATGAGTGGGTGGGGTGGGGTGGGTGGGGAAGGGGGCTAAGGGTGGGGAAAGGTTAAAAAGGAGTTATAGCAAATGTTTTGCCTCCAATTGGTAGGTTAGTCATTTTCCTTACGAAAATGAGTTCACGAGGAAAATATTTTTCAAAATATTTAAGTCAACCAAACACAAAAAAATTGAAAACCCTTCCAAAAAATATTTTCCTTCCTACCTAACACACCCTTAATATAACCTTTTGACGGCTATTGCTAATAAAGTTCCTCTGCAAATTCTATCCTTGGACTGAATGACTATCAAGGACAGTACATACACACAAAGTAAACTAACAGCAGAAAGATAAACAGGAAGAGAGTGGGAGGATGAAATGAAGTAACTACTGTTGAATAACTGCCAAGAGATTGCACAGAAGAATACATTTGTGCTCGCTACAGCTTGCTCGCACAAAGGATAAACAATGACTAATTATGCTCTGAAGAAACCTCGGTTCAGGTGCACGTGACATCACTATTGCAAAGAACTGATGAAGGACAAGTAGGTGATACATTATCATCAATCGGCCTTGGAGTTGATGATGCAGAATAAGATCTAGGTGAGAGGTTAGTCAGTTCCAATGCCTGCTGCCTTAGTTCAGCAGGGTAGTCAGCAATGCAACCAATCCTTGGACCAGCACCCGTTGACCATGCCAAGGAGAGTTGATGACCCAGTTGATACGACTTGGCAGACTTCTTTGAGTTGATCCTTTGCAGTATTGCAGTCGTTGGAACCTCTGCTCTTGGGCTCTCAAGACCACCCGAAAGTGTTCTCTTATAGTTACTTATCTCTTGAGCTTGCGGACTTCTCATTAATTCCGAGGAAAGTTCCTTCTCCTCTTTCTTCGGATCATCAGCTTGAAGAGGGGGATCTGATGTAGTTGAAAGTTCAGACACAGAGTGACTCTCATATGACTGTCCCTCCACATTGCTCTCATCGTCTTCTTTTACCTTTCTTATCTAATATAATTGAAGAAAGATAAGGATTAACTGATGTTAGAACCGGATAATTAATCAAAACCATTCATAAGTAAAATCATATGCAAAGTAGACAACTATAAGGTAAGAGAAGCAGCCCTTCATCTAAGCATTATCCCACATATAGGGAAAGCATCCATTAGATTCGATGCAGTAGACAGGAAAAAGGAAAAACCATTATGTTACATTAAATCATTGGAACATGAAAAGGAAAGAGAAAATGAAACCATCATTACTTAGCAACTCAAAGATGAAATGGAACCAAAAAAATTATCTACTATCAGGATGTGCAGAGTTACATAGGGCATTCAAGGGAATTGAGAATACTAAGCATAATATCAAGATTCTTTTTCTTTTTGCTTTTCTCAAATCAGCTTTTTTGGCCGAGTTGAGTATTCCCCACTCCCCAGTCTAGTGATGTTAGGCTTGTACGACGATGGCCCTAAGTCTCACTAAGATTGTACTTTCTATTTCTTTGGCATAGCCATTGTCCGTTTTATATATTCGTTGCTGAGATATCAAAAAATCAGATCTCTTGGTGCTGCAAACATTAGAGTTAAAAAGTAGTAATATGGAAGTAAATAAGAAATGGAAATCACTAACCTTAACCTCATCCAGGTTGACTCCATTTTCCTTGAGAAATGATAAAAGGCTGTCAAGACTATCATCATTTGGCCGATAATGCCCACTATATGCTGAAATAGACTGACAAGAATAAAATGTCAGAGCACAGCGTAGAGCCAAGCTAAACATTGTGAAGTGTGAAGAGTAACTGTAGTTTGGCCTTCAAGCTAGATTCAGGTGGCACTATCATATTTTTTCTACCTTTCATTTGCAAATAACACACCTTAGGTTTTGAAAATAGATATGGAAGACAAAAGGGGAGGCAATCTTTTCTTCATATGCTTCTAATTCTGTACATGCGGTTATGTCTTATGGATGCACAATCTAAATAAATTCTGCACAAGGTGGTGTCACTGAACATTGTAAGTTAATCTGGAGCAGAATTAGAATTTCATAGACATAAATATTGTTTCATAAAGTTGAGAAGAAATGACTCGTGCATTTTGGCAGTCCTCCATTTAGATCTCATCATAGTTTCGTAGTCAGAACTCAGGCATACGTAATGTAAAGGGAAAAGAACCTTGGCCTGATTGCTTTAGTTTAGAGCTACATCATATAACTATCTAACGCGACAATCCAATACAACGATAACAAATATTTACCTTAAGTATCCCATCCGTTACCCCTAGTCTTCCAGCAGCTAAAGTAGCCCCACCAGCAAGAAAGCTGGAATGATGAAATATTCCTCTCTTCTTCTGAAAGAAATTATAATAACAAACCTTTCGCATTAACTAAAGAAAAACATACCTTCTTTTTGCAGGATAATCATCAAAAAAGCATTTTCGCAGTAACTTTTACCACTTACCACGCCAGCATAGAGTTTTTTTGAGGTGCTCATTACAAATATCCATTTTGCCTCTGGCAACCCATTGGTTGTATCTAGATGATTTCCAGTTTGTTTATGCACAATTTTTCCTTCAGCTACTATATATTCATAATGTTCTCTCTCTTGCTGAGAACAGAAAGAAAACGATTAGAGCTGCATGCTAATATCGGACAATGCAACTAAGGAAATTATACTGTCTCCTTTTTTTAATCAAGGATAAAAAGAACATACTAGAACATGCAATAGAGGTAACTAATATTAGCAGTGTATAAATGTACAATAGGATCATATATATAAAGAGAAACCAATGTCTGTGCATGGATATGAGAAGTCATTTGTATATTGATGCTAAACATTGTGATTTGCATGGCAATAAGTGACAAAGATTTTGCACATACTGGTCCAAGATACTTAATGCATTGTTTCTGAAGCTTAGATCTTGGACATTCTTTGAGATCGACCTTTTTGCCATCTCCAAGATCCAACCTGCATATTCCAAAAAAATTTAGTCACTCCTTACTATGTCTTACCAGTAACTTATCATGTTGCATTACCCATATTTTATTGTACAGAGACTCCAGTTGAATGAAAACAGGACCCAGTAATGCAATGTTCTTAGACTTCTCACTGAAGTAGCACAAGATTAGTTGACTGCTAAGATTAAATTAATATCTCGTTTTCTTGTACATATTAGAACTGGAATCCATGGAATACTCAGTAATGTGTCAAATAGATTTGCACTTAGGTTTATTTTATGCAAAACAAACAAACAGTTCCACTAATTTTTTAATATTATTTGCTTTATTAGGACTAGTATCTATTTCTGGAATTAGTACTTTTTCTCTTTTGTAATTCTCTCTATAACCTTCTTCAAAAAGACCTAAAGACTAGACCACATAAGCTATATATTGATCTTTTCGTCGAAGAGCTATCATATTATCCTATGCAACGATCAAGGCTAGTCATGAATTCCATAATTATTAAGGAAAAAAATTTTGCAACAATTGCCAAAAAGAAAATGAGGAAAAATAAATTTAAACCAGCCCAAAACCAGAAACAGTAAAAATAAGCTTTCAGTCCAAAATATCGGATAGAGCTGCCAACTCCCCCCCTCCCCCGGAAATTATTTACTATAAAAATCTACTATACAAACTTTGTCATGTGTCAATTCCAGCATTCAGCTTTCGTACCAGAAGAAGAAGGGTTGACCAGCATCAGTTTTACACCACTCTTCATAGTACTTATGCAAGCTATGTCCATATCGGTGGCGTGGGTCAATCTACAGTTACCACAAAACCAAGGTCAGAAAAATACAAACATCAATATTCAATAATGCAAATTGGGTACATTCAAATAAAAACCAAAGTGGGCAATGACTCACCGCCTCAATCCAGTGCTGAAAAGCTAATTTCTGCGCTTTTCCATCTCTGGATAATCCCTTTCCAACCTGGCCAAAATGTAAATGAAATTACATGCTCCTACTTGTCATTGTTTTGTGAATAGTAAGGTCCCCAGCTTCCATCCAATAATATATCAACTTTAATTAATTTACAGGTTTCAGAATTAACCTTTAAAAAAAATTTAGCTAAGAAAATTTAGTCAAAAAGTAGAAAACAATTTGGTTTATTTTGTTTGATATATTCTCCTTTCTCCATTGTCACAAATTTTATTTCCTATAATGATAAAAAAGTTAATTTGATTTTTTTTTTTGGGTGTTTCACACTTTCTATCTTTAAAAATGTTCTCATTTTTGGGGTTTGGAGTGGCGAGAGAGCAGATTGGGGCCTTGGGGGAGGGGGGGGGGGGTTTATTTTGTTGTGATTCTCCTTGTCGTTATATATTTTCACCTACTCTATAGAAAGAAAGAAAAAAATCTTTGGTTTGGTTTTGGTGTATGTATCTTTTTTTTCTCTTCACATCACAATGTTACTAAATTCTTCTTCTACAACGTAAAGAAAAGCTTTTTCATTAGATTTAGAGGGTAGTTGGGTTAGCTTAAAAGTTGGTCTACTGTTGTGTGCTTAACACCAAAAGTGTTTTTAAATCCAAACAGGTATAAAATCATATGTGTGTATTTTTTTTTTATCTACACTGTATAGAATTCTTTTTAGTCCAATCTAGCTAGATGATTAAACAAATTATTAAAACAAATAAATAAAAGACAGTTTAGAGTTATCGTTTAATCTAAGTTGACTCTATGTCAAACAAACATTGGTCGTGTTAATTCATGAGCCATTCATTAATTCAACGATTTTAATTCGTCCGCTTGACAGCCGTGATGGATAGTTACTGATAAACAAAATGTAAGCAATACTGTATATAATAGTTCTAATTGGAATTTAAATTGTGAGGATACCTTGGAAGCATTTAACGTGATGCGATTCCACCGAGAAGCCGCCGTCTCCGGTGTCGGCAAATTGAAGAAAGAAATTGTACTGTGGTTCAATCGAGCATAATCTATCGCTTGCCACCTTCAAATACATCACCAAAAATAAGAACATTAACAAAAATAATAAGAAGAATAATGAAATTAATCCTACGTAAAGAGAGAACCAAACCAGAGCTCTTCAGCAACCAAAGCAGAGTCCGCCAACATACGCCGGGTTCGATAACTCCTGTAAACCTTCTGCACCGTCATAGCCGCTTGCGTCGTCGTCTTATTCACCGGAATGCCACCTCCGACGACGGAGTCAGACCACTGGCATTTCCGGCCATTATTATCGATGGACGACGTGTCTAAAATGGAGTTAATAGGAGGAGACTGGGAATTCATGAGATCAAAACTGGAGAGAGCGTGAGTTTCGAATTCCATTTGAAGATATATGAATTTGAAATGAAGATGCTGTCATTCCCCGTGGCCTGAGTATGAGTAATATATATTGGCCGTGTGGTCAAGGTTTCTGCGGTTTTGGCCAGTACGACCGAAGTTATTCGACGCGCTTGTGTTTTTAAGTGATTTTTGACAATCTTAATTCTAGTAAATATATCAGCTTTCTTTATTGTTGTATATGTCAAAATCGGAACAAAAGAATTCTATTTAAGCAAAAATGACCAAGAGTTAACTAAGCCGAAGTTACGTATAGGAAGCAATATATCATCGATGATTTAGCCATGGTCGAGGTCGAGCACTCGATTCGGCCTGAACCGCTAGTTCAACACTTATTCAAAGAAATATTCTACGGAATATTTCAAGAACTTAGGTACTCCGGTTAAGGATTATTGGATAAGGAAAGTGTTTGGTATAAATATCACGAGAGAGTGTGATATAGAGGAGGCTGGGAGGAACATAGAAAAACAAAGATATGCATCTCTCAAGGTGAAGCTAATCCTAGTTCTCAGAGTCCTCGCCGAAAAAGGAGAAAAGGTCTTAGAATCTCAGTATTCATCCATAATTCAACTTTATCAAACGTACGGAGGTCGATATTGTTCAAGAATAGTGATTCTTCACATTTATGTATTCTTCATTATCATTCGATATTATTGAAGCCATTATCTTTTTCTTACATTATGAAGTTCAATCGTAACTGTAATCAAATTTTATTCAACTATGCTTGTTTATTCCTTTCTTTTATCTCAGGTCTAGAATAAATTATCTCTTCCTAGGTTTTGTCTCAAATCTTCTTATTTAATTGATTCAACAAAAAGGGGTTAAAACTTTTTGGTCAAACAATTTCGCGTTGTCTGTGGGGACTTCCTAGCCAAAGTTTTAGTTTCCTCTAGATCTAAACTCTGTTATAATTCTACTTTCCGTTCGTGGTAACTTCATCCTTTCGCATGTGTGCTTGCATTGCGGCCCATGTTTCTGTCATGCACTGAGGATTGCATCGGATTAGGACTCGAACTCGAAGATCCCAGCGGGCAAAATAAGTCATCAACCCACAAGGCGCCCAATTTGAGTAACATCGAAGCTAAGCACGAGACTGATATCGGATTTGAAGCCAACACTCTCAGCTCATCGTCAATTAGATCATAGGGACCTTCTAGACCCAAGTAGCGGAGACGACAAAAACACCATGCCAAAGACCCACATGATGTCATCCGAGTTTGGTGAATATTAGCTCAACCAGTGATAGCAGCTACGAAATATAGCCAAAGAAGGGAACACAATCACTCTCTTCCACCCATTAACCAATAAGTCGAGGTAACAAACGATCTCGTTTGGCATTATATTGTTATTTCTTTTTCATAATGGGAGAGAAATAGGGGCATACTCACCGACACGCGAACTAGGAGCAAATGCCGTCAAAATAGAACACCAAGAAAATGCTCTGCATAATATCACCCGATAAATAACGGTCGAATGAAACCCTCCAACAAGTTGGCACTCAACCCCATAAAGAAAAATACGGTATAAACTAGGACTCGGTCATCAGCCCGAAAAACATACGAATTTGTCTAACATGCAGACAGAACACAAGTGCGTGAAACTCACCCATGCGCTCGCCAACGTCACTATACGATGACACAGCTTGCCAAAATTTAGTCTCATACAAATATTGAGATGCCCCGGGGTTTGAGCAAGACATTCATCACCTAGCCTATCAACTACCTCTACACGCCAAGCAAAGAACTAGATAGACTGGGACTCCTCAAATGTATGCATAGACCGTAAAGCAGCATGTAGTATTCACCAATAAATGAGTAAGCGAAGCAACATATGGAATTCATACAAAAACTACACCAAGTTTACACATCACACTAATACAAGACAAATTCTACCTCACTCGAATTAACAGTAGAAATTCAACCTCGCTCGAATCACAAAGTTAAAATTCGACCTCGTTTGAATTAACAGATAAAATTCGACCTCGCTCGAATTAAAAGTTAAAATTTGACCTCGCTCGAGTTAACAGTTAAAATTCGACCTCACTAAAATCACAAGTTAAAATTTGATCTCGCTCGAATCACCAAGTTAAAATTCGACCTGGCTCAAATTAATAGTCAAAATTCAACCACGCGCGAATAACCAAGTTGAAATTCGACCTCGCTCGAATTAACAGTTAAAATTTGACTTCGCTCGAATCACCAAGTTAAAATTCGAACTTGCTCATATCACCAAGTAAATTCGACCTCGCTCGAATCATCAAGACAAATTTAACCTCACTAGAATTAACAGTTTAAATTCAACCTCGTTCGAACTTATAGCAAGACAAATTCGACCTCGTTCGAATTAACTTACATCCCGACCATCTTCGAACTAACAAATCTAAATTCAACCTCGCTCAAATTTACAACAAGTCTACATTATATTCGACCTCTCTCGAATTAACAAGTCTAAATTCAACCTCGCTCGAATTGACTACCGAAAGTGAGAGACTTAATATGAAAATATCCGAGAAATTCCAAAAAAAAGGTAAAGACATACAATCAAGGACAAATCGATTGTTCCATTCAAAAGAAAAATAGCGTCTTACAAAGGGACAAAAAGGGTCCCCGTTCAACTAACTAGGAGGAAAAAATTAAGTACAAAGGCTTCACTCAGCATTACCCACATCAACGCCGACATCGCTCTCCCTGTTCGGTTCAGCGATTTCGCCTCCACCGTCACCCTCTCCACCAGAATGCTCATCATCAAAGGAAAGTGCGCCTTCAGCCTTATCGTCTCCACCGACCTCCAATGTCGCGAGGTCATAGCCATAGGCAAGCCGAGCCTCACGCGCTTTAACATGAACCACTTCAAAAGTGGCTTCGGATATATTCCCTAATGCTAACAAGCCTTTATATATATTACACCGAGCCTCAACATGCACCCACATCTCGTACAAAGGGCGAGGAATGTCAACAAAGGTGGGTGCAAGAGGAGTCGAAACCAATAATATTGCCCTCTCCATCTCGAAGGCATTAATTTAATCACCTAAGATCGAGATATCTCTCTCAAGTTTGAAAATTTTCTCATCAAGTCTCGCCTTCCTCAGAGCGTCCGTCCACAACTCAGTGGCACGTTTAGACCTGAGAACGTGGATAGAATCTTCTAGTGCCACAATCCTCGCCAAGGTCGTTACTCGAGGCTCCCTCGGTCTTCTCCAGCTCGATTGCCTTCCCTTACAATTTGGTCACATTCTCCGCCAATTCAACACTTAAAATGGCAACCCTAATGTCACTATGTTCGACCTCCACCTGGAAGGCCATCACCTTTGCCTGAAGATCAACACACTTAGCTACAACACCCTTGCCTACCTAGATCTCTTCTTTTTTAGCCCTAAGCAGCCCTTCGAGCTTGTTGTATCTGCTCAAAGACCCCATTAGGCCCCCATCTTTCCGTTCCAACTCCTCCCTAAGGGACTGAGGATTACCGCCCGCCCTGAGTCGTGCATGTATCTCGCGGCACTAGTCACGGTTTCGGTGGTATTTTGAAACTACTTTCTAAAAAGAGGCAGCCCGCCTCTCCTCATGGTGGATACTCTCCATCTACAAAATGAAAGCCCGAGAAAAGAAAAGAAAATAGAAAGAGAAAATCAGCAAGAGTATAAGATGTAAAACGAATAAAGCAATAAACTTACCCTCAAAGTCAATTCGGCTATGCTCCGTGATAAGACATCATCGTTGTTCTCCTGAAGGGCCCTGCTTTTAGTAGCAGAATAAAGAAAGGAAAATTGGGGCATAAGGTTACCATGTCCTCCAACAAATCTCACTCCAGAGAAATCTCGATCACGTGAGAGGAATCATCCGTTCCAGCCTCTACCAAAGTAAACCCCGCCTAAAAAATGCTTATGTCCTTGGGGTCAATATCTGAACCGGATTTGTATCATCTACAACTACACCTTTTTCTCTCTCGGTTTCCGAAAAAGGAGCTCGGTCTTGTTGTAAAGTCGATGGACCACTCAGAACGATCGCATCAATCATCAAACTCTGTCCCCTTTCCAAGGGATCCATCTCCATAATCGGAGGAGGCACAGTTTCCACGTTCAAACTAGTGCCATCGCCCGGTTCGGACATCGCCAACAAAGGCTCACCCCTCGATCCTAGTCACTCCATCATCCAATGTCCTCCGCCTATTTGAAGGAGCCTCCTCGCCTTCGCCCTCTAAGAATTTGTCCACCAAATGAATTTTTAGGGCTAGAATCCCCTCCATGGGAGCAACACCTGAGCGGCCAAGCTCGCGTGAAGCTATAGTATGCGAAATAGCAGCGACCTAAGCAGGCT
Organism: Nicotiana noctiflora; assembly: GCA_032618575.1. NCBI lineage: Eukaryota > Viridiplantae > Streptophyta > Magnoliopsida > Solanales > Solanaceae > Nicotiana > Nicotiana noctiflora. The sequence continues at coordinate 261,152 of JASVEL010000764.1, read as the reverse complement.
CACTTGCAGCCACGGCGAGTACAGGCTCGACAGAGATACCTAACTGGACAAAAGCAGGCGTAGAAGCCTCTCCCTCTTTGAGGCTCTCCTAACTATAAACGAAGAGATAAGAAGGTAGAAATAACTATATAAAGGTTAGCGATTAAAAAAAAGGTGACTCACCGGCCGGAGGTCTACGCCCAAACCTCTCATTGAAATGAGACCACCCACGAATCCTCACAGTGTGGGGCAAAACCCGACTCACCCAGTCGTGTATATTAGAAACTAGTAACGGAGGCTCCCGCTCGGCTGCAAAGGTTAAAATAGAATGATCAGATTACCAAAAATAAGCCGGTCATTTTAGAAGGGAAACACTTACGAACAAAGTTCCACTCCTCGAGGAATCCGCTGGGGTTCGATACCACGTGCGCCATCTTCGCATAGAAGAACTTTTCCCTAAAACGATGATTATTTTTATCGTCCATTTTCACAACCAACCCCTTGGTCCCCTGATAGCGCATCTGAATTATCGTGCCTCTATGAAAACTTGGGGCAAAGAGGTGAAGCACATGGCACAAATAAATACCATGACTGGAAAACTCCACGTATTTGATAAGCATGAATAAAGTTTGTATATGTACGAAGAGAGTTGAGTCGGGCATACATAGTAAAAATAGGAAAAATCCTCCGTCAAGGAAGTAATAGGAAGCATGTAGTCAACAACAAACGGGTACACGTAAAATGCGCAATACCTCGAGCGATGTACTTGTACTACACCACTACCAACGTGAACAATTTCAACATGGGCCGGGTTTCACCACTTAGTCCTGAATTTAGTACTCGCCGCCGCATCCATTATGGAAATAAATGGTTCATGTTCCTCCTCAGGTAGGTTTTTGAAGTCTGACCTAGCCTTCCCAGAGCATGGGAATATCTCATCCACGTTTGGAAAGTGTTCATCTTGCACCATGGCCACCCCTTCCTTATGAGGAGGTGCATCCGTAGTCAACGTCACAGAGTCAGATGAAACACTAGCCATTTTTTTCTGATTGTGTGCGAAAAATAAATAGAAATATGTAGGAGATGATAGTAGCAACAAATACTGAAGGGGGAAAGAAAGCACAGAAGTTGGAAACTCGAAGAAGAAAAGAGCTCGGGCTTCAAAGGCTCTAAAAATACAACAATTCAAATGAGGAATGCCTATCCCTATTAATAAGTTTATAGGCACCCCAATCGAGAAAGCACAAACGCCCCTCATCAGTTTTGAAATGGAAAAAGCGAGGGAAACAATGTAACCTATGGAGCAAAAGCGCCAAAATAACGCCTGATGAAACAAAGTCATTTCAAACTGACATAACAGTCATGTACGACTCTTGAAGTGTCACGTCGCCGTCTTGCCAAAAAAAGATAATCACTCTTCGGCTAATCTGCTCAGATTTCCCAAAAGGCGCATATGGCATAGTCCGCTCATCTGGCTCACACAAAGGCAACTCCGACGGGCGAAGGGACCAACTGTATTGGTCAAATCTGAACAAAAGAATTCTGCTTAAGGAAGAACAACCCAGAGTCAACCAAGTTGAGGTCATGTATAGGAAGTAATATACCGACGAGTGATTCAGTCACGATCGAGGACGAGCACTCTATTCAGCCTGAACATCTAGTTCAACACTTATGCATTTCAAAAATATTCTACGAGATATTCCAAGAACTTAGGTACCCGATTAAGGACCGCTGGATAAGAAAAATATTTGGAATAAATATCACGGGAGATGTGACATAGAGGAGGCTGGGGGGAACACAGGAAAAGAAAGATATGCATCTCTCTCAAGGTGAAGATAATTCTAGATCTTAGACTCCTCGCCGAAAAAAGAGAAAAGGTCTTAGAATCTCAATATTTATCCATAATTCAACTTTATCAAACGTACGGAGATCGGTTTTGTTCAAGAATAATGTCTTCTCATTTATGTATTCTTTATTATCATTCGATATTATTGGAGCCATTATCCTTTTCTTGTATTAAGAAATTCAATCGTAACTGTAAGCAAAATTTATATTCAGATATGGTTGTTTAGTCCTATCTTCTATCTCAAATCTAGAATAAATTATCTATGGCTAGGATTTTCCTCAAATCTTATTATTTAATTGATTTAACAAGGCAAAATACATAAGTACTTACCTACCCTATGGCCCAAATCCCTCTTACACACTTTCTGAAAACATATATCATATTACACACGCAACCTTTTAAAATTATGCTTAATACATATAACTTTTTTTCTCGATCAGCTTTTTCAAATATGTGTGAAGTCACGCGCCAATAAGGTTGTGACACATATCCTAACTCAAGAAAAAGAAAGAAAATACAAAATTTACACAAATTGATAATATTTAAAAAAATAAAAATAAAATAAAAAATAAAGCCCCTCCCCATGTTTCTAATCTTCTTCTAACACCCCCACATACCCATCGACCTCCTCCTCTAAACTCTATCCGCCATAGCCAATCCCCACAAGAACAAATAACATAAGTTCTTACCATTTTTGTCTATAAAATGTTCACTTTTGTTTTTTAGTTTCTAAGTTTTGTTTGTTTTATTTACTGTAGAATCACTATTGTAACCGATGAATTTGCCATTGCAACAGTGGTCGGATAATGGAGTTCGTTGTTGTTAGCTTTTTAAAAAAACAAAAACCAAACAAGACCAGATAATTACGATTCAAACCCGGGTCTGTATAATTCTCTTTCATATAAATTTCTTTTACCTATGTTACATTACTGTTACTCTTAAAAATTGTAGGGAGAGAAGATAGGGAAAATGGGTGGGGAAGAAAAGGAAAATGGGGAGAAGAAGAAGAAAAAAGAGGGTTTTGAGAAAAAAAAGAGGATGGGTTCCGGGGAAGAAGAAGAGAGAGGTGTAGGTAAAAGTGAAGGGAAACGGTGGGGTTAGGGGGGCCATTAATAAAAAAAAAAATACATAAATTTTGACATGTGGCACTGAACAGATTGAGAATTTATTTTTTAAATGGTTCACGCTCTTATCCTTTTTTGTCACACACGCGCTAGGTTATAAGAGGTTAAGTGTCTACTTATGTATTTTGCAATTTAACCAAAATAGCTTAAAACTTTTTGATCAAACAATAATATTATTTAAATTAACAAGAAAGAAATTAGCAGCATTTTTTGTTCAAATTTCACCTGCTATTAGCAGCCTAATATAAAGGTCTCTCGTAAAACTTGACAGCAAATTTCATACTCTTCTGTTTCAATCTATGTGGGGTATTTGACTATAGGTCAAAAAAATAAAAAATACTTTTGAAATTTATAATTTTAAGATAATTCCATGAGAATTTATGCTATGAGAATATGTCCGTAAGGGTAAATTAAAAACTAGGAAAACATTTAAATAAAAAATATCATTCTTTTGAAATATATTAACAAAGAAAATGTATCATATAAAATAAAATGAAACAGATAGAATTAGGAATTTTGCCTGGAAAGAATAAGTGGTAAACTATTCTTTTCGATCGAATTATAACTGAATATTGGATTTTTAAAAATTAATAAATTTATAAAAATATTTAAGTCACAGTCCACACAAATAGAGTTACGTGTCCTCTTTAAAGGGACATGTGATGTAATAAATCATTAAAGGGACATATGATGAATATCAAGAAATAATTTCAGTGACATCTTTGAAAGGACATGTGATGTACATAAGTCTTAGCTGTATTAGTACATTGAAACAAAATTCATGAAAAAAATAATTAATGGACACATAGTGAGTCCTAATTAAACACCTAAATAAGCAAACATATGTAAGACCATAAAGAAAATAAAATTACTTATTGTCTTGCCAATTTAAATAAACTTGATTCTTTTGCCTTTTTATTATTTTAGTTCATAAGTATGCTTTTTACATAATCATTTATAAATGAATTTTAGTTTTTCAAATTGCCATTATTTACATATCGCAATATGTCAAGTCAATAATATGCAAATCAAAATTAAATACTAAATTAGTCAATTTTTTTTAGGGTTAGTATTTACTTAAGAGGTGTATCAAATGCCCAAAAGTCACTTATTGTAGACCGAATGAACTAGTATCTCGTCAGTTAAAACTACCAGAAACATTCACCCCAAACACAAACCACAATCACTATTGGGCATCACCATCACCAACTATCATAATTTTTTTTTAAAATTTGTATTTAATTTTTTAGTATTCAAATAAATATATTTCAAATTAAGATGTTTTGATTTTAATAAAAACAAATGGTGCCCAGGTCAACAAATTTGATATGTTCACATCAACGGAAAATGTATCTATCGTTCCACACGCGCAAAGCAACAAATTTTTGCAAAAAAGTTTAATCATTAAATTCAATTAACTCCTCTACCAACCATTTCTTTCCATTTCCCCTTCCTCAAATTAGGTTAAGTCTACATCTGTATTAACAAAATTAGCAAAAAGAGAAGGAAACTTCCTTTAGATTTGGGAAAACATTTATTTTTTGCTGTTCCTTTTATTATTTTGAATTCTACTGTTTTGTGCAAATAACTAATCAATTAGCACTTGATAGAGGTCTCATTTTACACAATAACTTAAAAAGAATTAGCAAGTTGTCTCTTGAGTTCTCCCATTCTCAGTTCTTGCCTATTTAAAACCTAATGTTTATTAATTTATTACGATACGGAAAATTAGGTATACAATTCTTTCCAATAAACATTGGTAAATACGTTATTAACGTTTAATGAAGAACTTACTTTTTTTATTAGTATACTTTGTAAAAACGACATACAACTACTAGTTGTAATGGGGTCATTTCATTAAATTTAATTGAGATATTTTTCCCAACTACTAATATCATGTCTCTTCAAGACGTATTGAATATAATCTTCTTTTCATTAAATATGAATATAAATATATTATTTTACACTACTCTTTTTTCTACTTAAAAGGATAAATTGGGGGGATGAAGGAAATACTTCAGATTTCAATTGTTGGGTCATTTTTTTAGGTATCATTCACTCTCCCAAATATGCCTGTTTACTGTCTACCTTCTAATTACGGAAAAATACAAAATATTTCGACCCAATAATTTCCGAAGTCAAGTCTCTCATATAAACAAAAAACAATAAAGGGCCAACTGTTTATCCAGAAAAAATAAAAGAGGAAAAAGTCATTATCAATAAATAAAAAGTTGTGGTCAAACCCGTGCGAAAAGGAAGTTCGAATTCTGCGTAGCATGTGCTCCATTTAATTACAAAATTGCTATTCAGTTTAAGTTGTTTTTTTCCATATTTTCTTGATCCCTCTACGTCTTGTGAAGTAGATTGGTCTATAATACAAACCATTCTTGTCAATATCGTCATTTTAGTCATTGTTGCTGTATGGATTAAAATCTAATCAAAGAGACCTCATCTGAAATGAGAAAATTAAGAATTAATTAAGCCTAGGTCATGCTTAAGAAGCAGCACTAGCGAATGGAGGAGCAAATGTCGAGGTTAAAGTCGAACACTCAAATGAGTCAAAACAGCTACTTTAGCAATAAAATATTTTTAAAGAATATTCAGAGGAATATTTTCTATATTTGTACTTTCAGTAGATAAAGGGGAATATCTCATGTAAAGTAGGAACACAAAAAGAAAGAAGGAGCATTTAATTTTCTATCTCGATAAGTTCTTCCTAGAAAAGTTTACTCCCACATAACTATAAACATTATCTTTATACAATATTCGATTTGTTGTGTTGTTCCAAGCTTTCGCACATCAGATACGATAAACTATTGTGACGACCCAAAGGGTCATCACTTGTTTATTTAATCATTCCGAGCTTTTGAGGTCTTGAAAACCTCATTTTTAGTTGCCTCGATTTGCGTGCACAGTCCGGGCACAAAGCTGGAAAAGATTTATGTTGAAAATATGAATTCTATGAGAAATTTGGATAAAAATGATATTAATATTGATATGGTTGACTTCGGTCAACATTTTTGGTAAACGGATCCGGACCGAGATTGGATGGTCCCGAGAGGTCCGTAGGAAAATATGGGACTTGGACATGCGTCCGGAGTCGAATTCTGAGGCCTAGAGCCCAAGTTATGAATTTTTATGTGAAATTGTTTTTGATGCAATTATTAAAGGAAATAAATTGATAAACATTGGTATCGGGCTCGTATTTTGGTTCCGACGCCCGGTACAAGTCTTAAATATTATATATGTGATTTCTGTAAAGTTTGGTGACATTTGGATGTCGTTTGAGATGTTTTGGACCTTGAGTTCCAAGTTAAGAAGTTTTGAAAATCAAAAGTATGAAAATCAGGAGTTTGAGGCTCGATTTGATTAAAACGAAGTGATATTGGCGATATGATCGCACGAACAAGTCCATAATGTGTTTTTGAGGTTGTGTACATGTTTGGTTTGGAGCCCGGAGGGCTCGGGTAAAGATTTGATAGGCCGTTGGATGAAATTCTGAATTTTGAACTGCTGGTTTTTTCACCCAGCTGTTGGCTTCGCAATTGCGAAGAATTTCTCGCAATTGCGAAGGGGACAGTATAAGGCAAGGCTCGCAAATGCGAACCTTGATCGCAAATGCGAAGCTAGCCTTGTTCGCAAATGCGAACAATTGTTCGCATTTGCGAAGGTTCCCAGTGCTGCCTTGGTTCGCAAATGCGAACCATTGTTCGCAAATGCGAACGTCCCAGTGATTGCCTTGGTTCGCAAATGCGAACCATTGTTCGCAAATGCGAACAATGCCTTGTAAAGCATGTGTTCGCAAATGCGAACATTAGTTCGCAAATGCGAACTGTTCGCAAATGCGAACAAATGTTCGCAAATGCGAACTTTACACCCTTAGCTTATTTTTCAAACTCCAGAAATTGGTCGGGGTTCGCAATTGCGAACCCATGTTCGCAAATGCGAACACAGAGACCTGAAAAACACGAATTTCAATCATTTCTTCACATTTTTACAAAACCAAAACACCCATTTGCGATTCTTCAAGGATTTCTTCTTCATCAAATCGATTGTAAGTCACTTTTTACTTAATTCTTTCAATCCCTAACATCATTAAACATGTTTTTCATTAGAAATCAAATGTTTTCATGGTAAAATTCTTGTTTTTGTTAGAAAATAGGGTTTTTCGAAAATTTGGGAATTGGACCTCGAATTGAGGTCCGATTTTGAAACAAACTATATACATGAACTCGTGGGGGGATGGGTAACCGGATTTTGGTCCTAACCCCGAATTCCGACCATGTGGGCCCGGGGTTGAAATTTACTATTCATGGCAGAATGTTGTAAAAGTGTTATTTGGTATTAAGAATTAGTTTGTGGAGTAGAATTGATGATATTAAATCAATTGTGTATAGATACGGTTGGATTGGAGCCAAATTGAAAGAAAAGACATTTCCACGGATTGGATTGTTCATAAGTATTCGAGGTAAGTGTTTGTTCTATCCTAGCTCGAGGGAATAGGATTATGTGTTATGTGTTTTGTGATCGAGTGCGGTGTATGGGCTGTGGTGACGAGCATCCATACATTGGCGTCTAGTATGACCGTGAGTCGTTGGAAAATGATATTTTGAGATATATTACATGTGAATCGTTATTGTTCTCCCTTGTTGGGATTTGTTGTGAAGATAATTATTGATTGCCCTTGATGGGACGATTTATGAATTGTTGTTTCTTTCTCTGCCCTTAACTGTGATTGTTATTTGGGTGAGGAAGAGTGATAATGCACGAAGGGTGATGCCGTGCCATGTTTATTTATTTATGCACGAAGGTTAATGCCGTGCCATGTTTATTTATTGATTATGCACGAAGGATCATGCCGTGCCCTGTTATTGAACCATGTACGAAGGATCATGCCGTACTATGGATGTGAGGATGAGAGTAAAAGCACGAAGGGTGATGCCGTGTACTTTATTTGTTTATTTGGTGAGGATGAGAGTAAAAGCACGAAGGGTGATGCCGTGTACTTTATTTGTCTATTTGGTGAGGATGAGAGTAAAAGCACGAAGGGTGATGCCGTGTACTTTATTTGTTTATTTGGTGAGGATGAGAGTAAAAGCACGAAGGGTGATGCCGTGCAATTGCTTGTTATTTCTCGAAGTGATATTATTCGTGTTTACATTATACTTTGTTTTCTTTGTGAAATTATTAACTGTGGTTAGTTGTTAAATTCTTTAAGATATTTCTTATTGTGTTATTACTTGATTAATTCTTGTTATTTTGTGGTACACATATATATATTGAATTGCACATGTTTATGTGAGTGTCTGGTCCTAGGCTTGTCACTACTTCGCCGGGATAGGCCAGGGCACTTACCAGCACATGGGGTCGGTTGTGCTGATGCTACACTTCTGTGCGTTTTTGCACAGGTCCAGGTTACGATCGGGAGCAGCAGCAGCAGTAAGTAGATTGCGTGGGAGCTAATCATATTTGAGACCGAGGTAGCTTGCAGACGTCCGCAGGCCCGGCGTCTCTTTCTTCATTTATGTTATTAGCTGTAGTCTCTTTGTTTCGAGACAAACAGTATTATGTTATATTTCCTTCAGACTTTTATGTGTAGTATTCCATAGTAGTTTGTGAGTTGGTGACTCCACGTCTTGGGTAGAGGATTTCAGTATAATTTTCACTCTGTGATTTGTTATATCCATTTCGATAAAGTATTCCGCATTTATTTAATTAAAATTGTGTTAAAAACAGGATGGTATGAATACAGTGGCTTGCCTAGCTACCACGAGTAGGCGCCATCACGATCCCGATGTTGGGGGAAAATCCGGGTCGTGACAAGTTGGTATCGAGCTCTAGGTTACATAGGTCTCACCACTCACGAACAAGCTTAGTAGAGTTTGAGAGGTAGGTACGGAGACGTCCGTACTTGTCCTCCAGAGTCTATTGAGTTAGGAAAAAGTCTCTCATTTGTTCTTTCTTGTCGTGCGACTTGTTCCTCAATTACCGATTGAATTTCTATTCTGTCCTTTCGCAGGATGGTAAGGACACGCACTTCTTCGTCCGCCGACCAGCAGCCTGAGCCCCAGACAGCTCCTGTGAGGGGCGGGGGCCGAGGCCGTACTAGAGGCCGTGGTAGGGGTAGAGCTCAGCCCCGGGCAGCTACCCCACAGGTGGAGCCTCATATTGAGATTGACGAGGAGGTTCCGGTTCCAGGAGCTCCAGTGGGCCCAGCTCAGGTCCCCGGAGAGGCTTTGATTTCCCGGATCTCCGGGATGCTTTGGTCGAATAGCGGGATTTATGGATAGCATTGCCGGTAGCGGGTCTATTATCGGCTGCCCCGCCTACTTCTCGGTCGGAGGAGGGCCCGTACTCCTATCGCTCATACTCCGGAGCCGGCAGCTCCTCAGCCTCAGGCACCGTAATCCGGCCACCGTGGCCACTCGGTCCGGTACCACGGCTCATGCCGGCGACGGAGCGGCCATGACTTCTCGATTCGTTATGGAGGCTTGATCGGTTCTCCAAGCTATTTACCACTACATTCGGCGGAGCCACATCAGAGGATCCTCAGGACTTTTTATTCAGTTGCCACGAGATTCTCAAGACTATGGGGATCGTGGAGACAAACGGAGTTGATTTCCGTACCTTCAGACTTGCAGGATCCGCCAAGACTCGGTGGAGAGATTATTGCCTGGACTCGACCGGCAGGGTCCCCGGCTCTTCATGGGACCGGCTTGCGGAACTATTTATGGAGAAGTTTCTCCTCGCTACTCAGCGGGATTTACTTCGGAGGCGGTTTGAGCGCCTCCATCAGGCACTATGACGAGCTACACGCACGAGACGAGATTTATCGACTTGGCTCGTCGTGCGGTGGTGATACTTCCCACGGAGCGGGAGAGGGTCCGCGGATTTATAGATGGGCTTAATCGGCCGATTAGACTCCGGATGGTAGTTGCAATTGGTAGGTTAATTCTCTGTGGGATCGATCTTGGACTTATTAGACCAAGTTATATTGACTACGACCGTTGCTTGGACGTGAATCACCTCGTCATTCAGGCAGGTTTAGTAGTTCTTCTTCTGGTGGCAGAGAATCTTTTGACAGGGTACAGTCTTCCAGGCCTTTCCATTCCGCCCTTCAGGCTTCACAGGGTTGACCAGGTGATCGTGGGTTTCGTGGGCAGTATTCAGATTAGCCTCCTATTAATGCTTAGCCTCTTCAGAGTGTTCGTGGAGGCCATTCAGGTCGTCAGGGCCAGCAGCCCCATCAGCCCAAGAGTTGCTACGGTTGTGGTGACCCAGGGCATTTTGTCAGGTTCTACCCTCGAGCAATGGACAACACTCATCAGTGGGGCCCTCGTCCCATGATTCAGGCCCCAGCTGACCCTCAGACTGCCCAGCCGGCCAGAGGCGGGGGTAGAGATTATAGAGCTGGAGGTCGAGACCGTAGAGGTGGAGACCGTCCAGCCAGAGGTAGAGGTCAGCCAGTTGATGGCCGTCCTAGAGACGTAGCTCAGAGGGGAGGTGCAGATCCCCGATTCTATGCTTTACCAGCCAGGCCACAGGCAGAGGCATCAGACGCCGTGATTACAGGTACCATTCTTGTGTGTGGCAAAGGTGCTTCAGTATTATTTGACCCTGGGTCTACATATTCATATGTGTCTTCCTATTTTGCACCGTATTTGGCCGTGCCCAGCTATGCTCTGGATATTCCAGTTTATGTGGCTACGCCAGTGGGTGACTCTATTGTAGTCGATCGGGTGCATCGTTCGTGCGTAGTTATATTTGGGGGCCTTGAGACCCGTGTTGATCTGTTGCTCTTGGATATGGTAGATTTTGATGTCATATTGGGGATGGACTGGTTGTCCCCATACCATGCTATTCTTGATTGTCATGCTAAGACCGTCACCTTAGCCTTGCCAGAATCACCCCGATTAGAGTGGAAGGGTACCTCAAGCCACTCCGTTCGCACTGTTATTTCTTATGTTAAGGCTCGACGTATGGTCGAGAAGGGGTGTTTAGCTTATTTGGCTTATGTTCGTGATTCCAGCGCAGAAGTTCCTTCCATTGATTCAGTCCCTATTGCACGGGAGTTTCCTGAGGTTTTTCCTTCAGGACCTGCCGGGCATGCCACCCGACAGGGATATTGACTTCTGTATTGATTTGGCACCGGGCACTCAACCCATCTCTATTCCACCCTATCGTATGGCCCCGCCGGAGTTAAAGGAGTTGAAGGATCAGTTGCAGGACCTTCTTGAGAAGGGTTTTATCAGGCCCAGTGTTTCCCCCTGGGGGGCACCTGTATTATTTGTAAAGAAGAAGGATGGCTCGATGCGGATGTGTATTGATTACCGGCAGTTAAACAAGGTGACTATCAAAAATAAATATCCACCGCCGAGGATTGATGATTTGTTTGACCAGCTCCAGGGAGCGAGGGTATTCTCTAAGATAGACTTGAGGTCAGGCTACCATCAGCTGAAGATCAGGGCGGCTGACATTCCTAAGACACCCTTTCGCTCTAGATATGGGCATTATGAGTTCTTGGTCATGTCCTTCGGGTTGACCAATGCCCCAGCAGCATTCATGGAGTTAATGAATCGGGTATTCAGGCCTTACTTAGATCTGTTCGTGATAGTCTTCATAGATGACATCCTGGTATACTCCCGCAGCCAGGAAGAGCACGAGCAGCACCTCAGAGTGGTTCTTCAGACTCTGAAGAATAATCAGCTATATGCCAAATTTTCGAAATGTGAGTTCTGGCTGAGTTCGGTAGCATTTCTGGGTCACATTGTATCTGTGGAGGGTATTCAGGTAGACCCAAAGAAGATTGAGGCAGTCCAGAATTGGCCTCGACCAGCTTCAGTGACTGAGATACGGAGTTTCTTGGGATTAGCAAGTTACTACCGTCGTTTTGTAGAGGGGTTTTCTTCTATTGCAGCCCCGATGACCAGGTTGACCCAGAAGGGTGTCCAGTTTCAGTGGTCGGAGGAGTGTGAGGCGAGCTTTCAGAAGCTCAAGACAGCCTTGACCACCGCACCAGTGTTGATACTACCTACAGGTACAGGGCCTTATACAGTTTATTGTGACGCATCTCGTACAGGGCTTGGAGCGGTATTGATGCAGGATGGTAAGGTTATCGCTTATGCTTCGAGGCAGTTAAAGATACATGAGAAGAATTATCCAGCTCATGATCTTGAATTAGCAGCAGTGGTTCATGCCTTAAAGATCTGGAGGCATTATCTATATGGTGTGACATGTGAGGTGTACACTGATCACAAAAGCTTACAGTATTTGTTCAAAACGAAGGAGTTGAATCTACGACAGCGGAGATGGTTAGAGTTGCTAAAAGACTATGATGTTACTATATTATATCACCCGGGTAAGGCCAATGTGGTGGCCGATGCATTGAGTAGAAAGTATGCCAGCATGGGTAGTCTTGCATATATTCCGGTCAATCAGAGACCATTAGCTTTAGATGTTCAGGCCTTAGCCAACCGGTTCGTGAGATTAGACATTTCTGAGCCTAGCAGGGTGTTAGCCTGCACGGTCGCTCGTTCTTTATTATTAGAGCGCATCCGTGAGAGGCAATTTGATGATCCTCATTTGCGTGAGTTGAGAGATACAGTACAGCGGGGAGGTGCCACACAGGCAAACCTAGATGATGATGGGGTATTGAAATTGCGGGGTCGAGTTTGTGTGCCCAATGTCGAAGGGATTCGAGAGTTGATCTTAGCAGAGGCCCACAGTTCGCGGTATTCTATTCACCCAGGCGCCGCGAAGATGTACCGGGACTTACGGCAACACTATTGGTGGCGCAGAATGAAGAAAGATATCGTTGCGTATGTCGCTCGGTGTCTAAATTGTCAGCAGGTGAAATATGAGCACCAGAGACCTGGTGGTGTATTCCGGAGGATTGAAATTCCCGAGTGGAAATGGGAGCGGATCACTATGGACTTCGTTACTGGACTTCCTTTGACTCGGAGGAAATTTGATGCTATTTGGGTCATTGTTGATAGGCCGACCAAATCAGCACACTTTATTCCAGTATCTGTCTCCTACTCGTCGGAGAGGTTAGCGGAGGTTTACATTAGGGAGATTGTTCGTCTCCATGGGGTGCCAGTATCTATTATCTCTAATCGGGGTACGCAGTTTACCTCGCGGTTCTGGAGAGCGGTTCAGCAGGAGTTAGGCACCCAGGTTCGGTTGAGTACGGCATTTCATCCTCGGACGGATGGCCGGTCCGAGAGGACTATTCGGATTCTCGAGGACATGCTTCGAGCCCGTGTTATTGATTTCGGAGGTTCGTGGGACCAGTTTCTGCCATTAGCATAGTTCGCCTACAATAACAGTTACCAATCTAGCATCCAGATGGCTCCTTATGAGGCGTTGTATGGTAGGCGATGTCGATCACCAGTTGGATGGTTTGAACCGGGAGAGGCTCGGTTGTTGGGTACAGACTTAGTTCAGGAGGCCTTAGATAAGGTCAAGACTATTCAGGAGAGATTGCGTTCAGCTCAGTCTAGGCAAAAGACTTATGCGGATCGTAAGGTTCGAGATGTAGATTTCATGGTTGGTGAACGAGTATTGCTCCGAGTGTCGCCTATGAAGCGCGTGATGAGGTTCGGGAAGAAGGGCAAGCTCAGCCCTAGGTATATTGGTCCATTTGAGATTCTAGACAGAGTGGGAGAGGTGGCTTACAGATTAGCTTTGCCGCCTAGCTTATCAGCCGTGCATCCAGTTTTTCATGTATCTATGCTTCGGAGATACCACGGCGATCCCACACATGTGTTAGACTTCAGTACTGTCCAATTGGACAATGATCTATCTTACGAGGAGGAGCCGGTAGCCATTCTAGACCGGCAGGTTCGACAGTTGAGGTCGAAGAGTTATCCTTCTGTGCGTGTTCAGTGGAGAGGTCAGCCTCCTGAGGCATCGACCTGGGAGTCCGAGTCTGATATGCGGAGCCGCTACCCACACTTGTTTCCTGACTCAGGTACTTCTTTCTTTTGTCCGTTCGAGGACGAACGGTTGTTTTAGAGGTGGAGATTGTGACGACCCAAAGGGTCATCACTTGTTTATTTAATCATTCCGAGCTTTTGAGGTCTTGAAAACCTCATTTTTAGTTGCCTCGATTTGCGTGCACAGTCCGGGCACAAAGCTGGAAAAGATTTATGTTGAAATATGTGAAATATGTGAAAAAGTAGAAGAATTTTGATATTAATATTGATATGGTTGACTTCGGTCAACATTTTTGGTAAACGGATCCGGACCCGAGATTGGATGGTCCCGAGAGGTCCGTAGGAAAATATGGGACTTGGACATGTGTCCGGAGTCGAATTCGAGGCCTAGAGCCCAAGTTATGAATTTTTATGTGAAATTGTTTTTGATGCAATTATTAAAGGAAATAAATTGATAAACATTGGTATCGGGCTCGTATTTTGGTTCCGACGCCCGGTACAAGTCTTAAATATTATATATGTGATTTCTGTAAAGTTTGGTGACATTTGGATGTCGTTTGAGATGTTTTGGACCTTGAGTTCCAAGTTAAGAAGTTTTGAAAATCAAAAGTATGAAAATCAGGAGTTTGAGGCTCGATTTGATTAAAACGAAGTGATATTGGCGATATGATCGCACGAACAAGTCCATAATGTGTTTTTGAGGTTGTGTACATGTTTGGTTTGGAGCCCGGGGGGCTCGGGTAAAGATTTGATAGGCCGTTGGATGAAATTCTGAGTTTTTGAACTGCTGGTTTTTCACCCAGCTGTTGGCTTCGCAATTGCGAAGAATTTCTCGCAATTGCGAAGGGGACAAGCTCGCAAATGCGAACTTTTATCGCAAATGCGAAGCCCCTTTTGGCCCAGCCTTGTTCGCAAATGCGAACAATTGTTCGCATTTGCGAAGTGCGAACAAAAGTTCGCAAATGCGAACATTCCCCAACACTGCCTTGGTTCGCAAATGCGAACCATTGTTCGCAAATGCGAACAATGCCTTGTGCAGCATGTGTTCGCAAATGCGAACATTAGTTCGCAAATGCGAACTGTTCGCAAATGCGAACAAATGTTCGCAAATGCGAACTTTACACCCTTAGCTTATTTTTCAAACTCCAGAAATTGGTCGGGGTTCGCAATTGCGAACCCATGTTCGCAAATGCGAACACAGAGACCTGAAAAACACGGATTTCAATCATTTCTTCACATTTTTACAAAACCAAAACACCCATTTGCGATTCTTCAAGGATTTCTTCTTCATCAAATCGATTGTAAGTCACTTTTTACTTAATTCTTTCAATCCCTAACATCATTAAACATGTTTTTCATTAGAAATCAAATGTTTTCATGGTAAAATTCTTGTTTTTGTTAGAAAATAGGGTTTTTCGAAAATTTGGGAATTGGACCTCGAATTGAGGTCCGATTTTGAAACAAATTATATACATGAACTCGTGGGGGATGGGTAACCGGATTTTGGTCCTAACCCCGAATTCCGACCATGTGGGCCCGGGTTTGAAATTTACTATTCATGGCAGAATGTTGTAAAAGTGTTATTTGGTATTAAGAATTAGTTTGTGGAGTAGAATTGATGATATTAAATCAATTGTGTATAGATACGGTTGGATTGGAGCCAAATTGAAAGAAAAGACATTTCCACGGATTGGATTGTTCATAAGTATTCGAGGTAAGTGTTTGTTCTATCCTAGCTTGAGGGAATAGGATTATGTGTTATGTGTTTTGTGATCGAGTGCGGTGTATGGGCTGTGGTGACGAGCATCCATACATTGGCGTCTAGTATGACCGTGAGTCGTTGGAAAATGATATTTTGAGATATATTACATGTGAATCGTTATTGTTCTCCCTTGTTGGGATTTGTTGTGAAGATAATTATTGATTGCCCTTGATGGGACGATTTATGAATTGTTGTTTCTTTCTCTGCCCTTAACTGTGATTGTTATTTGGGTGAGGAAGAGTGATAATGCACGAAGGGTGATGCCGTGCCATGTTTATTTATTTATGCACGAAGGTTAATGCCGTGCCATGTTTATTTATTGATTATGCACGAAGGATCATGCCGTGCTCTGTTATTGAACCATGTACGAAGGATCATGCCGTACTATGGATGTGAGGATGAGAGTAAAAGCACGAAGGGTGATGCCGTGTACTTTATTTGTTTATTTGGTGAGGATGAGAGTAAAAGCACGAAGGGTGATGCCGTGTACTTTATTTGTCTATTTGGTGAGGATGAGAGTAAAAGCACGAAGGGTGATGCCGTGTACTTTATTTGTTTATTTGGTGAGGATGAGAGTAAAAGCACGAAGGGTGATGCCGTGCAATTGCTTGTTATTTCTTGAAGTGATATTATTCGTGTTTACATTATACTTTGTTTTCTTTGTGAAATTATTAACTCTGGTTAGTTGTTAAATTCTTTAAGATATTTCTTATTGTGTTATTACTTGATTATTTCTTGTTACTTTGTGGTACACATATATATATTGAATTGCACAGGTTTATGTGAGTGTCCTGGTCCTAGGCTTGTCACTACTTCGCCGGGATAGGCCAGGCACTTACCAGCACATGGGGTCGGTTGTGCTGATGCTACACTTCTGTGCGTTTTTGCACAGGTCCAGGTTACGATCGGGAGCAGCAGCAGCAGTAAGTAGATTGCGTGGGAGCTAATCATATTTGAGACCGAGGTAGCTTGCAGGACGTCCGCAGGCCCGGCGTCTCTTTCTTCATTTATGTTATTAGCTGTAGTCTCTTTGTTTCGAGACAAACAGTATTATGTTATATTTCCTTCAGACTTTTATGTGTAGTATTCCATAGTAGTTTGTGAGTTGGTGACTCCACGTCTTGGGTAGAGGATTTCAGTATAATTTTCACTCTGTGATTTGTTATATCCATTTCGATAAAGTATTCCGCATTTATTTAATTAAAATTGTGTTAAAAACAGGATGGTATGAATACAGTGGCTTGCCTAGCTACCACGAGTAGGCGCCATCACGATCCCGATGTTGGGGGAAAATCCGGGTCGTGACAACTATTTGATATTTCCACGTTTGGTTATCTTATACTCCATCCGTTTCAATTTATGTGAACCCATTTGATAGGACACGGAGTTTAAGAAAAGAGAGAAAACTTTTGAACTTGTGGTATAAAATGAGACACATTACTTTGTGTGGCTATAAATCATTGCATAAAGGTAAATTGTTACCACATAAGGAAAGTGGTCATTCTTTTTTGCACGGACCAAAAAGGAAATAGGTTCATATAAATTGAAACGGAGTGAGTATTATTTTCAGAGGGAAAGTCATCCACCTCGTTATACATTTGGGTGAATTATTCTCTTTATTTACAACAATTGCCATTCGTCATATTTATTACTTGTCCTCATTCCCTCATTTATTCACAAGAATATCATTAAACCTCTAGTTAAAAGTTATAGTTTTTTCTAGATCTAAAAAAAAGCACAAAACTTTGCACAGTCTTGTATCTCGTTGTTTGCACGAGATCTGAAATGGTAGGCAATGAAGAAGAAAAGAGAAAGGCGATAGCCAATCTCACTGCCAATCTCCTAAACACCACAACGAAACTCACGGAGACGACGAGGAGAACGTGACACCAAGCTCCTCACCCAGGCGAAGTGATTCGCCCCTCCTCAAGGCAGCGTTACCACTTCTTATGGAAATAGAGCTTCTACGTCCATCACAGAAGAAGCACCAATAATGGTAAAAAAGCTACTAGAAGCATGGCTAATGAATACAATAAACAATATACTCGACACACCCGCTCAGAGGGTGAGTAGAGTGAGTGCGCAAGTCGACATGGCCACAACAACCATTGAGAAACACACCCAGCCTCCCTCGATACGTATCACTCACCCTATTAATAATGCAGGTAACAACACCCTCACTGCCATCTATAGAAAAATGGAGGAGATGGAGAACGAGAACAAAGAACTCCGTGACCAAATGAGGAAGCATAAAAAAAAGGGTAAATGAGATACTAGGCGTCCTAAAACTCCTACCAAAATGGTACGCTAGCTGATTTGTGGAGCAACCTTATAGCGATGAAGCAACACCACATGCTATACCAAAAACTTTCAAAATGCCGCCATATTTCAAAAATATGTGACGACACGATGGACCCGGAGAATTATGTGACACACTATGTCATTGCAGTGAAAGCCAACGACCTCACAAAAGAAAAAGTATCATCCATATTGCTGAAAAAGTATGGAGAAACCCTAACCGGCGGTGCCCTGACTTGGTACTCGCAGTTACCTATGCATTCTATACGCATTCTATAGAAACGTTCGAAGACATGGCTGACAAGTTTGTCACCTCCCATGCAAGGTCCAAGAAAGTGGAGGCATGGGTGAACAACATATTCGCCATTAAGCAATCACTTGATGAAGGACTCAAGGACTTCCTCGTCCCGTTCAACCATGTAAGAATGACCCTTCTGAATGTATCTAAAGGAATGGCGGTGGCCGCTTTCTAGAATGGGAGCGGAAATAGGTCATGAGCGACCAAAAAGTTTCTAAGCCGACTCATGAATTACCCTCCAACCAATTGGGACGAGAAACGCAATGCCTACTATGTTGAGGTAAGATCCGACAAGGATAATCTCAGTGGACCTACTCAACGTCTGACCTCGTTCCAAATGGAGTCCAGGAAAAACCAAAGAAATGAAAGCAGAAGAGATCTGGATGGGTCATGACCTAATTGAGAAAGACACCAGGCTTCCAATAGAGGCACTCTTATGCCACCTCCACGTTACGACGAAGGTTCCATCCAGATCGTGAATGAAAATCCACCAAAATGAAAGAGGTATGTCCCCCTTATTATCAGCTAACAATTTTTGTGTTTGCCCCTCAGAAATAGTCTACACATTCTAAAAGCTCGGTCCAAAGGTAAAATGGCCACATAAGATGAAATCCAACCCAAGCACCAAAAAGTCAAATGTCCTCTGTGAATTCCACTAGGGAGAGGGTCACAAGACTGAGGACTGCATCGCTCTTAGACAAGAGATCCTGAACATTCTTCACCAAGGGCACCTAAAAGAGTTGATGTCACGACCCAAACCCTGGTCGTGATGGCGCCCAACACAATGCCAGGCAAGCCCGGCCATATTATCCCTTAAACCAGCCCGTTATTAATCAAGTTAAACTTAAACAGTAAAATGATCATATCAGGTGATAAGCGAAATATAATACATACAAAATACGGTCCTAACCATATCGTGGTGTCACGAGACTGAGCCTCTATAGAATAGCATCCTAATACAAACAAGTCTAGGCAAATAGGAAATCAACAAGATGATAAAGAAGGAGAAACATGCTCTGCGGACGCTGGCAGCTACCTCGTAGTCTCCGCAAGAAATAAATGTGTGCAGGCAGCAACAACAACTCAACCGCTCTCGGGTACCTGTGAATCTACACAAAAAGTGCAGGGGAGTGGGGTGAATATATTTCAACTCAGTGAGTAACAATAATAAATAATAACTGAAAGTAAGAACTCCTGTGCTATCACTTAGCAGTTCTAAGGCAACCCTCACAAGTACGTCATCACTATGGTAGTACTCTAATCTCCAATCCACATTTATCTCTACAAGATTCCACCCTGATCCAACCCTTACTCGTACCCCTACGGTGTACGGCCATTTCAATATATAAAGACACATACCTATATCTATAATGTATAAATATTTAAGTAGTTAGTAGGATATGAATAAGTTTAATGCTGCGGCGTGCAGCCCGCTCTAATACATATACCGCTGCGGCGCGTAGCCCGCTCCAATACATATACCACTGCGGCGCGCAGCCCGCTCCATTTAACGTCGACGGCGCTCACTGGGGGTGTATACAGACTTCGGAGGGGCTCCGTAGGTCCAAGCACTATAATACTGCGGCGTGCAGCCCGATCCACACATGTATTACTGCGGCGTACAGTCCGATCCATTATATATATATATTTATATATTTATACTGCTGCGGCGCGCAGCCCGATCCCATAATATACACCAGTGCTCACTGAGAATGTGTGCAGACTCAGACTCCGAAGGGCTCCTACAGACCAAGCGCAATAATACTGCAGCGTGCAGTCCGTCCCATATGTATATTACATGTATATTACATGTATATTACTATATATATATATATATATATATATATATATATATATATATATATATATATATATATATATATATATATATATATATATATATATATATATATATATATATATATATATATATATATATATATATATATATATATATATATATATATATATATGACCCTATCCCAGTCAGTATATACTCGGACTCTCAGGCCCAATATAATATATCACAGTGGGTCCTTGACCCTGTCCCACTCAATTTAGACTTGGCCTTTCAGGCCCACTCAGCTAGAACGGGAAATTCCACCCTAGATAAGCTTCCTCAATGTACACATCTAGTACTGGCTCATATTATGCTATACAGCTAGAGCTACGGCTGAGTGAATATTTCCAACACGACATAAGGGTCACTTAGCTCTATATAGGTTCCCTAATGCTCTACAGATCGGCACAAGGCCCCAAACATGGCTATTAGCCCAATTGTACAGTTATAATCTCATTAACAGTCATACAACACAGTATTCTATTAGCCGAGAAGGACCAAGTCCAAGTCCCCAATCACAATGTCACCACGCTCGTCACAAGCCGCGTGTCTCATCTCAACATAGCACGGTGAAGTGCTAGTACGGGGTTTCAAACCCTCAGTACATTATTTACTACTACCACTCACCTCGAACCGGTAGAAGCTTCAATCCGCCTTGCGCTTGCCTCGCAAATTAATCTCCTCGGATGCCAAATCTGCTCAAAATCGTAGAGAATGCATCAATATATGCTAATTTCAAACAATTCATTCGAAATAACCCAAGTTGAATCAAAACCCACAAAGTTGTTAAAACCCGACTTTTGGTGCGCTTCTCGAAAAATTATAAAAGTTACATATTCGGAACCCTCATCTCAATACGAGTCTAGGCATATCAAATTTACCAAATTCGGACTCCATTTGCCCGCTCAAATCGGTATTTTTCTACAATTTTAGGCCTCGGGCTTAAACCCACCTTAAATCCTCCATTTTCATAGAAATAATTCATGATTTCATGATAAAAGTATGTAATTAAACCACGAAACTTACCTCCGACAATATCCCGATGATCTCCCAGCTATTTCCCGTCACTTTCTCACTCTAGAGCTCAACAATGGAGTGTTTTGCAAATGAACCAGTATATGAAATGTTTCTGATTTTAATTCACTGCCTGGGTCGATTGCTCTACGCGTTCGCGACACGCCTCACGCGAACGCGATGTTCTGCTCAGCCCTTCCATCGCGAACGCGACACCCAGTCACGTTTTCGTGAAGCATAGTTTTCCAACCGCCGGATTTTTCTTCTACGCGTTCGCGTCTCCACTCACGCGAACGCGATGACCAACCTTCCTTACCTACGCGAACGCGTTCCAACTCCACGCGAACGCGAAGCCTCAAATCCTGACTCTACGCGTTCGCGTCTAGACCATCGCGAACGCGATACATACCCTTGCTAACCTTCGCGGACGCGTGCCCTTCATCGCGAACGCGATGAAGGATTTCCTTCTGCAGACACAGCAGCAATTTAGCTGCTGTCTTAGGCCAAAAATGGTCCGTTTGGACCCCCGAATTCATCCCGAGGCCCCCGGGACCCCAACGAAAACCACCGACATACTCCATAACATGATTCAAACTTGTTCCAATCATAAAAACACCATCCTAAACATCAAAATCACTAATTACACACGGATTCAAGCCTAAGTTTCTTCAAAACTTCCGAAACCGACATTCGATCAAAAACTCGACCAAACGACCTCCGAATGGCCTGAAATTTTGTAGGCACATCCAAAATCACCTAACGGAGCTACTTCAATTGTCGGAATTTCATTCCGACTCCCGGATCAAAATCTCACCTACCATTCGGATTTCGCCAAAATTCAACCTTGGCCAATTCAAGCCTATTTCTACACCGGACCTCCGAATTCAATTCCGATTGTTCCCCTAAGTCACAAATCACTTCCCGGAACTAACCGAATCATCAGAATCCGATTCCGAGCTCTCTAGCTAAATAGTCAACTCCGGGTTGACTTTCCTTATTCAAGTTTCCTTCAAAAAGGCTATATGCCTCATTTTCAATCCAATTCACTCCTAACTCCCCCGATAGACTCTAACACTGATATAAAAGCATGAAATATGTAATTACAACATAATGGGGTGGTAATTCCCGTGAAGACGGGATGGGTCGTCACATTCTCCCCCTCTTAAGCAAACACTCGTCCTCGAGCGGGTTAAGAAACATACCTGGAGACTCAAATAGCTGAGGGTATCTGCTCCGCATCTCCTGCTCGACCTCCTAAGTAGCCTCCTCTACGGGCCGACATCTCCACTGAACCTTAACTGATGCAATCTCCTTCGACCTCAATTTCCTTACCTGGCGACCCAAAATAGCAATAGGCTCCACATCATAGGATAGATCACCATCAAGCTGAATGGTACTAAAGTCTAATACATGAGACGGATCTCCGATGTACTTCCGGAGCATAGACACATGGAATACTGTATGAACGTTGGATAAGCTGGGCGGCAAGGCCAACTCATATGCCACCTCTCCAACTCTCCTGAGTATCTCAAAAGGACCAATGTACCTGGGACTCAACTTCCCCTTCTTCCCGAACCTCATGACACCCTTCATGGGTGAAACCTTCAACAATACTTTGTCACCAACCATGAAAGACAACTCTCGAACTCTACGGTCCACATAACTCTTCTGGCGAGACTGTGCTGTACGAAGCCTCTCCTGGATCAACTTTGCTCTATCCAGAGCATTCTGAACTAACTCAGTTCCTATCAATCTATCCTCACCAGGCTCAAACCATCCCACGGGGGATCTACACCGTCTGCCATACAATGCCTCGTACGGGGCCATCTGAATACTCGACTGATAACTGTTGTTGTAGGCAAACTCAGCAAGTGGCAAGAACTCATCCTACGAACCACCAAAGTCAATCACACATGCTCGCAACATATCCTCCAGGATCTGAATAGTTCACTCAGACTACACGTCTGTCTAGGGGTGAAATGCGGTGCTCAACTCAACCCGCATATCCATCTCTCGTTGAAATGCTCTCCAAAACTGAGATGTGAACTGAGTGCCTCTATCAGATATAATAGACACCGGGACCCCATGCAACCCGACAATCTCCCAAATAAAGATCGCTGCCAACCACTCCGATGAGTAAGTAGTACTAACTGGGATGAAATGTGCGGACTTAGTTAGCCAATCAACAATCACCCATACAGAATCAAACTTCCTCGCTGTCCGAGGGAGCCAAGTAACAAAATCCATGGTGATCCTCTCCCATTTCCACTCGGGAATAACCATACGCTGAAGAACACCGCCGGTCTTTGATGCTCATATTTGACCTGCTGGCAATTGAGGCACTTAGCTACATGCCTAACAATATCCATCTTCATTCTCCTCCACCAGTAGTGTTGTCTCAAGTCTTGGTACATCTTTGCGGCACCTGGGTGAATAGAGTACCGCGAACTGTGTGCCTCCTCAAGTATCAACTCCCACAAACCATCAACATTGGGCACGCATGTACGGCCCCGCATCCTCAGAACACCATCACTGCCGATAGTCACCTCTCTAGCATCATTATGCTGCACTCTGTCCTTAAGGATAAGCAAATGTGGGTCATCATACTGTCGCTCCCTGATGTGATCATATAAGGAAGATCGAGAAACAACACAAGCCAACACTCGACTCGGCTCCGAAATATCTAATCTCACTAGCCGATTGGCTAGGGCCTGCACATCATAAGCAAATGGCCTCTCCCCAACTGGGATGAAAGCTAGGCTGCCCATACTAACCGCCTTCCGACTCAAGGCATCGTCCACCACATTGGCCTTCCCCGGATGATACAAAATAGTGATGTCATAATCCTTAAGCAACTCCAACCACCTCCGCTGTCTCAAATTAAGGTCCTTCTGTCTGAATAAGTGCCGAAGGCTGCGATGATCCGTGAACACCTCACATGAGACACCATACAGGTAATGCCTCCAAATCTTCAAAGCATGAACTATAGCTGCTAGCTCCAAATCATGAACAGGGTAGTTCTTCTCGTGGGGCTTCAACAAACGAGAAGCATAGGCAATGACCCTACCCTCCTGCATTAACACACAACCAATGCCAACTCCTGAGGCATCACAATTCACAGTATAAGGATCTGAAGCTAACGGCAGAATCAAAACTGGTGCTGTGGTTAGTGCTGTCTTGAGCTTCCGAAAGCTCTCCTCGCAATCCTCGGACCATAAGAAAGGAACACCCTTATGAGTCAATCTAGTCAAGGGTGAAGAAATAGAAGAGAATCCCTGAACAAATCGGCGATAATACCCTGCCAATCCTAGAAAGCTACGGATCTCAGTAACTGAGGTCGGTCTGGGCCAACTCTGCACTGCCTCGACCTTCCTCGGATCTACCTGAATACCATCACGGGACACCACGTGCCCTAAGAATGCCACGGACTCAAGCCAGAACTCACATTTGGAGAACTTGGCATACAACTTCTCCTCTCTCAATCTCTGCAATACAATGCTCAAGTGTAGAGCATGCTCCTCCTGACTACGAGAGTAGACTAGTATGTCATCAATGAATACAATTACAAATGAATCAAGATAGGGCATGAACACACTGTTCATTATATGCATAAATGCTGCTGGGGCGTTGGTCAGAGCCCAAAAGACATCACAAGGAACTCATAGTGACCATATCTGGTCCTGAATGCCGTCTTCATAATGTCGGACTCTCTAATCTTCAACTGATGGTAGCCTGAACGAAGATCAATCTTCGAGAACACCCTAGCTCCCTGGAGCTGATCAAATAAATCATCAATACAAGGCAGAGGATACTTATTCTTCACTGTTACTTTGTTCAGCTGCCCGTAGTCAATACACATTCTCATAGAGCCATCTTTCTTCTTAACAAACAGGACCGGTGCACCCCACGGTGACACACTCGGCCGAACGAACCCCTTATCTAGGAGTTCCTGGAGCTTCTCTTTCAATTCCTTCAACTCAGCTAGTGCCATCCGATACGGAGGAATAGAAATAGGCTGAGTGCCCGGCACTAAATCGATCCCAAAATCAATCTCCCTGTCCGGTGGCATGCCCGGCAGGTCTGAGGGAAACATATCAGGAAAGTCTCGCACAATGGGAATAGAATCAATACTGGGAGTCTGGGCCTCAACCTCCCGCACAAATGCTAAATAAGAGAGACATCCATTCCCAACCATTCTTTGGGCCTTGAGGAAAGATATTTCCCTGCTAGGTACATACTCAGTCGTACCTCGCCACTCGATCCTCTGAATACCCGGCATAGCCAAGGTGACTATCTTAGCATGACAGTCCAGAATAGCATGACATGGAGATAGCCAGTCCATGCCCAATATAACATCAAAATCAATCATGCTGAGAAGCAACAGGTCCACTCGGGTCTCCAGACCCCCAATAGTGACCAAACAGGACCGGTATACGTGGTCCACAACAATAGTATCCCCTACCGGGGTAGATACATGCACTGGCAGCTCAAGACTCCCTCGGGTCGTGCCCAAATGAGGAGCAAAATATGTAGACACATAAGAATAAGTAGAACCGGGATCAAACAATACCGAGGCATCTCCGTGGCAGATTGAAATAATACCTGTAATGACAGCATCAGAAGTAACAGCCTCAGATCGGCCCTGAAAAGCATAGCATCTAGCCTGTCCGCCCTGATCAGCCTCCCCCTCGAGGGCGACCCCTAGCTGACTGACCCTAACCCCCCGGCTGGCAGGGCGGGTGCTGAAGTAGAAGGACCAGATGACGAGGGCCGCCCCCTCTACTGATAAGACCCGGAAACAAGACGGGGACACTCTCTACGGTGGTGCCCAAACTCTCCGCACTCGTAGCAACTCCCCGATGTTGGGGACTGAGACTGATAATGACCTCTGGCGCTGGAGTGGCCAGATGATGAACTAGGCCGAGATGAACCCTGAGCAGATGGGGCCTGTGAAGAACTCTGAGCTGGCTGGCTCTGGTGCGAACCCTGATAACCCTGCCCTGAAGACCATCTGCGACGATCTGAGCAACTCGACTGCGAAGATCTAAATGAACGACCTCGGCTCTGCTGACTCTGGCCTCTAGTCCGAGTGCCACTGGAACTAGCCGCTCCTCGAGGCCTCTTGGCCTCCCTATCATCCCGCTCCCTGCGACGATCTATCTCTATGTCGCGAGCAATATCCACAGCATCCTCAAATGTACGACTCAAAACCCTCTCCCGAGTCATCAGAATACGAATGGGATAAATGAGGCCGTCCACGAAGCGCCCAATCCTCTCTCTGTCGGAATGAACCAACCACGGTGCATATCTGGACAACTCTGTAAACCTGATCTCATACTCTGACACTGACATGTCTCCTTGACGGAGACCCTCAAACTGCCTGCGCATCTCCTCTCTTTGAGATCGAGGCACCCATTTTTCCAAGAACATAGTGGAGAACTCTGGCCATGATAGTGGTGCTGCTCCGGTTGGCCTGCGGCGTTCATAAGCCTCCCACCAAGCGAAGGCTGGCCCCTGAAACTGAAAGGTAGTGAAAGATACCCCACCGGACTCCAAGATCCCTGACGTACGAAGCATCCGACGACACTTGTCCAGAAAACCTTGGGCGTCCTCGCCCGGAGCTCCTGTGAACACTGGAGGAGATAACCTGGTGAACCTCTCGAGGCGACGCTGCTCATCGTCCGTCATAGCTGGGACCCTGTCCCCCTGAACCCGATCTGCTGGCTGAACCAGTACCACATGCTGAACCGGAGGAGCCTCTGGTGTATGTATGCCCTGCACTGCTGGCTCTGGAGTACGTACTGCGGGGATCTGATGACCACCCCCGATCCCCGATGCAGCTGCTGTAGTAGTAACTGAAACCGCCTGTGCTAGGCCAGTACAGACTGCTAGTATCTGAGCCAGGGTCTCCTGTAGACCCGGTATGACAATGGGCACAGCTGGTGCCTGATCTGGTGCTACTGGCACCTCTGCAACTGGGGGCTGTGGGTCAGCTGGCACTGCCTCAGCTGCCCTAACTCCGCCACGACCACGGCCATGTCCTCGGCCTCTAGCAGGTGGTAGTGGTGGTCGTCCTCCACGTCCGGATGATCGCGTTCTCGCCATCTGCGAGAGAATAGAATGTCAAAGTCCAGTTCAAGTCAAAAGTAATCGCACGACAAGAATTCCAAGAATTGAAACTTTTCCTAAAAAGTTTGCAGCCTCCCGAGGATAAGTACAGGCGTCCCCGTACCGATCCACAAGACTCTACCAACCGGCTCATGACTCGCGAGACCTGTTAACCTAGGCTCTGATACCAACTTGTCACGACCCAAACCCTGGTCGTGATGGCGCCCAACACAATGCCAGGCAAGCCCGACCATATTATCCCTTAAACCAGCCCGTTATTAATCAAGTTAAACTTAAACAGTAAAATGATCATATCAGGTGATAAGCGAAATGTAAAACATACAAAATATGGTCCCAACCATATCATGGTGTCACGAGACTGAGCCTCTACAGAATAGCATCCTAATACAAACAAGTCTAGGCAAATAGGAAATCAACAAGATGATAAAGAAGGAGAAAACAGGCTCTGCGGACGCTGGCAGCTACCTCGTAGTCTCCGCAAGAAATAAATGTGTGCAGGCAGCAACAACAACTCAACCGCTCTCGGGTACCTGTGAATCAGCACAAAATGTGCACGGGAGTGGGGTGAGTATATTTCAACTCAGTGAGTAACAATAATAAATAATAACTGAAAATAAGAACTCATGTGATATCACTTAGCAGTTCTAAGGCAACCCTCACTGGTACGTCATCACTATGGTAGTACTCTAATCTCCAATCCACATTTATCTCTACAAGATTCCACCCTGATCCAACCCTCACTCGTACCCCTACGGTGTACGGCCATTTCAATATATAAAGATACATACCTATATCTATAATGTATAAGTATTTAAGTAGGTAGTAGGATATGAATAAGTTTAATGTTGCAGCGTGCAGCCCGCTCTAATACATATACCGCTGCGGCGCGCAGCCCGCTCCAATACATATACCGCTGCGGCGTGCAGCCCGCTCCATTTAACGTCGACGGCGCTTACTGGGGGTGTATACAGACTTCGGAGGGGCTCCGTAGGCCCAAGCACTATAATACTGCGGCATGCAGCCCGATCCACACATGTATTATTGCGGCGTACAGTCCGATCCAATATATATATATATAATTATATATTTATACTGCCGCGACGCACAGCCCGATCCCATAATATACACCAGTGCTCACCGAGAATGTGTGCAGACTCAGACTCCGAAGGGGCTCCTACAGCCCAAGCGCAATAATACTGCGGCGTGCAGTCCGTCCCACATGTATAATACATATATATTACATGTATATTACTGCGGCGTGCAGCTCGATCCAATATAGGTATATATATATATAATACCCCATAATGGGTCCTCGACCCTATCCCGATCAGTATATACATGGCCTCTCAGGCCCAATATAATATATCACATTGGGTCCTTGACCCTGTCTCAGTCAATATAGACTTGGCCTTTCAGGCCAAATATAACATCTTATAGTGGGTCCTTGACCCTATCTCTTCTCAATCGGTATAGACTTGGCCTTTCAGGCCCATACATCTAGAGCTACGGCTGAGCGAATATTTCCAACACGACATAAGGGTCACTTAGCTCTATATAGGTTCCCTAATGCTCTACAGATCGGCACAAGGCCCCAAACATGGCTATTAGCCCAATTGTACATTTATAATCTCATTAACAGTCATATAACACACTATTCTATTAGCCGGGAAGGACCAAGTCCGAGTCCCCAATCACAATGTCACCACGCTCGTCACAAGCCGCGTGTCTCATCTCAACATAGCACTGTGAAGTGCTAGTACGGGGTTTCAAACCCTCAGTACATTATTTACTACTACCACTCACCTCGAACCGGTAGAAGCTTCAATCCGCCTTGCGCTTCCCTCGCAAATTAATCTCCTCGGATGCCAAATCTGCTCAAAATCATAGAGAATGCATCAATATATGCTAATTTCACACAATTCATTCGAAATAACCCAAATTGTATCAAAACCCACAAAGTTGTTAAAACCCGACTTTTGGTGCGCTTCTCGAAAAGTTATAAAAGTTACATATTCGGAACCCTCGTCTCAATACGAGTCTAGGCATATCAAATTTACCAAATTCGGACTCCATTTGCCCGCTCAAATCGGTATTTTTCTACAATTTTAGGCCTAGGGCTTAAACCCACCTTAAATCCTCCATTTTCATAGAAATAATTCATGATTTCATGATAAAAGTGTGTAATTAAACCACGAAACTTACCTCCGACAATATCCCGATGATCTCCCAGGCTATTTCCCGTCACTTTATCACTCTAGAGCTCAACAATGGAGGGTTTTGCAAATGAACCCGTATATGAAATGTTTCTGGTTTTAATTCACTGCCTGGGTCGATTGCTCTACGCGTTCGCGACATGCCTCACGCGAACGCGATGTTCTGCTCATCCCTCCCATCGCGAACGCGACACCCAGTCACGCGTTCGCGAAGCACAGATTTCCAACCGCCGGATTTTTCTTCTACGCGTTCGCGTCTCCACTCGTGCGAACGCGATGACCAACCTTCCTCACCTACGCGAACGCGTTCCAACTCCACGCGATCGCGAAGCCTCAAATCCTGACTCTATGTGTTCGCGTCCAGACCATCGCGAACGCGATGCATACCCTTGCTGACCTTCACGGACGCGTGCCCTTCATCGCGAACGTGATGAAGAATTTCCTTCTGCAGACACAGCAGCAATTTTGCTGCTGTCTTAGGCCAAAAATGGTCGTTTGGACCCCCGAATTCATCCTGAGGCCCCCGGGACACCAACAAAAAGCACCGACATACTCCATAACATGATTCAAACTTGTTCCAATCATAAAAACACCATCCTAAACATCAAAATCACTAATTACACACGGATTCAAGCCTAAGTTTCTTCAAAACTTCCGAAACCGACATTCGATCAAAAACTCGACCAAACGACCTCCAAATGGCCTGAAATTTTGCAGGCACATCCAAAATCATCTAACAGAGCTACTGCAATTGTCGGAATTTCATTCCGACTCCCGAATCAAAATCTCACCTACCATTCGGATTTCGCCAAAATTCAACCTTGGCCAATTCAAGCCTATTTCTACACTGGACCTCCGAATTCAATTCCGATTGTTCCCCTAAGTCACAAATGACTTCCCGGAACTAACCGAGTCATCAGAATCCGATTCCGAGCTCTCTAGCTAAATAGTCAACTCCGGGTTGACTTTTCTTATTCAAGTTTCCTTCAAAAAGGCTATATGCCTCATTTTCAATCCAATTCACTCCTAACTCCCCCGATAGACTCTAACACTGATATAAAAGCATGAAATATGTAATTACAACATAACGGGGTGGTAATTCCCATGACAACGGGCCGGGTCATCACAGTTGATGAGCGATTGAGGAAGGGCCAACTTCACCTGAGGGCGAGAACAACATCAATGGCTGCCCAAACCACCTTCCCCGGTTCAGACTATTCAAATGATCGTCGGAGGAGGCGAAGACGCATCCATAAATAGGGTGAAGTTCACCGCCACTCACAATCTCAAGTGGTAAATCACCCACGAACGATATGACAAACTCTAAGAAAGTATCATCTTCGATAGGTCAGATACCCACGATTTGGTCCTTCCAAAATATGATGACCTTGTCATTACTTTATGTGTTTTTGATACTAATGTAAGGCTCATCATGGTCGTTGATGGAAGCGGTACATGCATCATCAACCCTCGGGTTCTCACCCAAATGAACCTTAAGGATAAGATAATGCCATGTTGCATCATGCTAATAGGATTTAACAATGCAATTTAGTAGATATCCATAGAAATCAAGCTGTTAGTCTTGGCCGACGGCGTCACTTTAGAGACCACGTTCCACATCATAGAACAGGATATGGCATACAATGCCATCATTGGCCAACCATGGATACACGCCATGAAAGCCATCCCCTCCAACTTGTACCAAGTCATTAAATTTCCTACCCCCTAGGGAGTATTTTGCATTCGGGGAGAGCAACGCACGGCCTGAGAATGCTACCTCATCACCCAAGACTGCACGTACACTCAACCTTAAAAGGAAAAGCCAAGGAAGCATAACAACTAATGAAATCGGGGTCGGATGGCAACGAAGAGAAAGACGTCATCAGCGACCCTAAAATCATAAAGGCCATGAGGTCAACCATAGAGGACCTCGACCCCATCCAACTAGATGGCGACGACCACAACAAGAAAGCTTTTATCGGCCATAAAACTCCAAGATCCAAGTAAATTTCATAAGTTCCTAAAAAATAACGTAGACCTATTGCTTTTTCCCATGCACACATGCCAGGTATCCTAAAGGAGATAGCAGCTTACAACATCAACCCATTTTACCCCCCAGTAAGACATATCCGACAAAATTTCAACTCTGAAATAAGCGATGCAGTTTGTGAAGAGGTCGAGAAATTACTAGTAAATAGTTCTATTAGAGAATCGAAGTACCCTCACTGGGAGCAAACGTAGTCATGGTGAAAAAGAAGAACAATAAGTGAAAAATTTGTGTGCACTTCACAGACCTGAAGAAATCATGTCCAAAAGACTCATTCCCACTACCTCACATCGACCAACTCATTGACGCCACTGTCATGACCCGAATTTCCCGCCTCCGGGATCGTGATGGCACCTAAATCTTAGACTACTAGGCAAGCTAACGGATACAATTCTATTACGCTAATCACTAACCAAAATAGTGATTAATAAATAAACTAAATAATTAAGAAGTGCGGAAATCTTATAACAATTTAAAACATTAACACACGACTACCCAAGAGATCTAGTGTCACAATCCACAAACGTCTAAGAAGTTCTACATGTACTGGTTTAAAGGAAATACATCTATTCTCAGAATAAACAAGAATAAATCTAAGATAGATGGAATGGGACACCATGGTCCGCGAAGGCCAACAGATCTTCCTTGGGTCTCCCGATGGACTAAAGGCATCAACCCAACTCTAATCATGAGGTCCAACACCGAAATCTGCATAATAAGTGCAGAGTGCAGTATCAGTATAACCAACCCCATGTACTAGTAAGTGTTGAGCCTAACCTCAGCAAAGTAGTGATGAGGCTAGAACACGACAAATAACATGAACCCGTGCAGATAATTCATATACAACATAATAACAATAATAAAAATTTTACAGATAATAACGGTATGGGGGAACATGCTGAGGGGAATACCAAATTATAAAAATAGTATAGTACCAAAACTCAGTAATTGTCATGCTTGAACCAACATAAACAACAACATAATAATTATGTATACGGCATCACGCTTCGTGCTTTTACTCTCATCCTCACCATAAGAAACAACAGAAATGACACGACATCATCCTTCGTGCATTAACTCACTCATAACATGGTACGACATCACCCTTAGTGCATTATCAATATCAAAATATGATATGACATCACCCTTCGTGCTTTATCACTCATTCACAAAACATTGCACGACATCACCATTCGTGCTTTACATTCTTTCTTATCCAAATAACATAAACAATAACAACCCGACAAGAGATTCATAAATAAACAACTTCGTTTCATCATTTAACTTCACAACATAAATCACAACTTGAGCCAATACTCAACCAATATTCAAAATAAGGGAAAATATAATAAAACTTGCTTAACATGAAGATTTAACTAGTTACATAATGAAAAGTACGTGTAATGGAATACAATAGTCATACGTATAAGGCTCACTCGCATGCTATGACCCAACAACAACGTATAGATACTCATCACCTCACCTATATGTCATACTCAATCAACTAAACACGTAGCAAATAAGGCAACAATACCTAATCCATCAAGCTAAGGTTAGCCACAACACTTACCTCAATTCCACCGCCAAACCCAAGCCTCAAATACCGCTTTTCTCTTAGTTTCCACTTTCAATCGGTTCGTATCTAATCATAATTGACTTAATAACATCAATTAACGCTAAAGAAACCAATTCCAATGCGTAATTGTAGATTTTCCAATATTTTCCCCCAAAAAGTTAAAAATCAACCCCAGGCCCGCTTGGTCAAAACCCAAAATTCAGGCCAAAACACGATTACCTATTGACTCGCAAGCCTGTATATACAATTAGTTTTGAAATCCGACCTCAATGTGAGGTCTAAATCCCTAGATTTCAAAATTTCTAAGTTCTACCCAAAAAATACTCAATTCCACCATGAAAACCCCTAAATTATAGGATGAAATCTAGTAAAAAGATGAAATAGATTGAAAGAAATAAGTTAAGAATCATTTACCTATGGTTTGGGATGAACTTGACTTAGGAAAATCGCATCTTGAAGTTTAGGTTTTGAAAAATGTGAAGAATGGGAGAAAATCCCGTCTAACATATATTTTGAACAACTACAGATGTCGCATTTGCGACCAAAGCTTTGTAATTGCAAAGCTTGCAAAATGTGAGAAAAGTTTCACAAATGCGAAGGTAATGATCGCAATGTGAACAGGGACCTCCGCAAATACTCAAAAAGATCGCAATTGCGATCACTGCTCCTCCCCTTGCTTTGCAATTGCGATGAAATATTTGCAAATGTGATCATTACTGGTCCAGCCGTTCTTTGCAATTAGGATAAAGACCTCGCAATGGCCATGCCTATTTTTCTCGCAATTGCAAAGCCTGATCTCGTAATAGCGAGATCAGAGGCCTGCAACACAGCTGAAGCATACCGGCTATTTTCTATGTTTCAATTCACTCCGTAGTCTATCTAAAACTCATTCGAACCCTTGGGATCCATACTGAACATGCTCACAAGTCTTAAAAAATCATACAGACTTGCTCAAGCAATCAAATTGCCAATAAATGCCTAGAACTATGAATTTACCACTAAATTGCATGAAATTTTCAAGTTAGTTCCAAAACTTCTATTTTCTCAACCAATGGTCTAAATCATGGAAAATCAGTCTTGTTTCTTACAAAACTTCACAAATAGGGTGTAACGACCCGGCCGGTCGTTTTAGAAAAATTACGCCCCAATCCCCAATTTAACCGTGTCCCTAAGTTCATTTCTACTATTGTGGTTTGCCGGGAGAGTCAGTTCTGAAATTTGGAGCATTTTGGGATACTTAGTCCCTAAATGAGAGCTTTAAAGCTAGAAAATGGTCCGTAGCCGGAACAGTGTTAAAACGATCTCGGAACGGAAATCCGATGGTTCCATTAGATCCGCTAGGTGATTTCGGGGTTGGGAGCGCGTTCGGAATGTATTTTGGAGGCCCGTAGCTCAATTAGGCTTGAAATGCCGAAGGTTGAAATTTTGGTGAATCCGAACGATAGGTGAGATTTTGATCCGGGAGTCGAAATGGAATTCCGGCAATTTTTGTAGCTTCGTTATGTGAATTTGGATATGTCCGCAAATTTTCAAGTTATTCGGACGTCGTTTGGTCGGGTTTTAGATCGAATGTGCAATTCGGAAAGTTTTAAGAAATTTAGGCTTGAATTCGATGTGAATTATGTGTTTTGATATTGTTAGACGTGTTTTTATGATTTGAATGAGTTCGTATCGTATTTTGGAGTATATTGGTGGTTTTCGTTGGGGTCCCGGGAGCCTCGGGATGAATTCGGGGGTCCAAACGGACCAATTTGTGCCAAAAGGCACTGCTGTTTCTGCTGCAATAATTGCAGAGCAATTTTGCTCTCCGCGATCGCGGAGATGGCCACGCGATCGCGTAAGGTGTGGTGGTAATGCATCGCGATCGCGATGCTTAGGATGCGATCGCGTAAGGGAAAAGCCCGGAGTTCTGCGATCGCAAGGTGGAGGGTACGATCGCGTAAGTTTGGGAGAGTAAGCATCGCGATCGCATGAGGGAGTATGCGATCGCGTAGGGTAGTTTGGGGAGCCGGACGAGTTTGTTCTTCGCGATCGCGTTCGTGTCGTTTGCGATCGCATAGGGTCGCTGAGTTATTCACTGCAATCGCGTCCAGGATCACGCGATCGCGTAGAGGAAAAATAAGGCCGCCCATATTTTGTGCATTGCGATCGCAAGCCCAGTGCTGCGATCGCGTAGAGTAAAATGGCCTGGCAGTGACTTTAAGTCCAGAACATTTCAGTCGCGGCCTAACACACCAAAACTGCCATTGTTGAGCTCCAAGAGAGGATTTTGAAGGGGAAACACTGGGATATCATCGGGGGTAAGTTTCTTGACCTTAATTCGTTGGTTTATCATGAAATCCGTGATTATTTCACTGAAATTGGAAGATTAAAGGTGGGTTTGAGCCCTAGGCCTAAATGTTAGAAAATCTTTGATTTGAATGGGCAAACGGAGTCCGATTTTGATAAATTTTATATGCACGGACTCGTATTGTGATAAGGAACCCGAAAATATAATTTTTGTGATTTTTTGATAAGCGTACCGAAAGTCTCGGGTTTTGGCAACTTGTGGGTTTTGGTGCATTTTGAGTTATTTTGATTGGGTAATGCCCAATTGGCCTATTTTGATGTGATTCTATTGATTTTTATCGGATACTACACTTGTGGAGGCCGACATTCGCGGCAAGAGGGTTATTTCTTAGCGGTTTTGTACCGGAATTGAGGTAAGTGGCTTGTCTAACCTCGTGTGGGGGACTTTCACCCCTAGGATATGATGTTATACTTTAAATGCCTAGTACGCGAGGTGACGGGCGTGTACATGCGCTGGTTGTTGAACACATACTTTACTTAATATGTTCAATGAGTGATATTCCTATTTTTAGCTGTTAAATTCGATATTCCTACCCGGTAGCAGTTAGAAAATCATGATTTGGTAGTATATAACTGTCTAGTTGCCTAATTGTCTTACTTGAGTTTTTCTTGGTAATCGCTGGCGCTGTTTATCGGCGAAGTTATAGTTAAGCATATTATACTTCTCTCCGTGTATTCCTTTACTTGTTGTGTTTGTGGACTGCGGGTTCGATTCACGGAGATCCTGGGATTTATTGAAATATTGACTGCGGGTTCGATTCCCGGAGATCCTAAGATTTATTGAAATATGGACTGCGGATTCGATTCCCGGAGATCTTGAGATTTATTGAAATATGGACTGCGGGTTCGATTCCCGGAGATCCTGAGATTTATTGAAATATGGACTGCGGGTTCGATTCCCGGAGATCCCGAGATTTATTGAAATGTGGACTGCAGGTTCGATTCCCGGAGATCCTGAGATTTATTGAAATGTGGACTGCGGGTTCGATTCCCGGAGATCCTGAGATTTATTGAAATATGGACCGCGGGTTCGATTCCTGGAGATCCCGAGATTTATTAAAATGTGGAGTGCGGGCTCGATTCCCGGAGATCCTGAGATCTATTGAGACATGGGCTGCGGGATTCGATTCCCGGAGACCCAGGGGTACTGAAAGTGGGACTGTGGGTTCAATTCCCACAGGTCCTGGACTTGTTTTATTGAGTTGGTTATTTGTTGTTAGCTTAATTGTAGACAGTTGCAGTAATCATCTTATTGTTGTTATTTCGGAAATTATTATCATATAAACTGTTTATTTTTGTTATCATCATTATATTATTGTTTTCTCAGTAGGGCCCTGACCTTCCTCGTCACTATTCCATCGAGGTTAGGCTTGGCACTTACTGAGTACCGCCGTGGTGTACTCATGCTACTCTTCTGCACACTTTTGTTGTGCAGATCTAGGTACATCGGGACAGGCTCATACTAGGTGATTCAGCAGCTCCTTGGGAGACCTCGAGGTATGATCTGCTACGTCCGCGGATCCGGAGGCCCTCCTTCTATTCCGATAGTATTAGTAGATGTTTTCCTTCATTTCGTTGTTAGATACTCTTTACACATAGAGCCACAGTTGTATACTCTCTTTTAGTCTGTGTTGCCCGTGGGATTCCTGGGTCTTGGTGGTGTTATATTCAGGGTGTTCTTGACGGGTGTATGTGCCAAGCGGCATGGATTACACTTTATATATATTATTCCGCTGTTATCTTATCTTTAACGTTCATAACTTGTATATTCCGCAACGTGTTAGGCTTACCTAGTCATGGGGACTGGGTGCCATCACGACATGTTCATGATTGGTGAACTAGGGTCGTGACAAGTTGGTATCAGAGCTCTAGGTTCATAGGAGTCACGGGACACAGACCGGTTACTTAGAGTCTCGCTGATCGATACGGAGACGTCTGTATTTATCTACGAGGGGCTATGTAACCGTTTAGGAAACTCTTCATTTCTTTTGGATTCCTTGTCGTGCGACATTTTTGACATCAAAAATCTAAACTACTGCTTTCTATTCTCTCACAGATGGTGAGGACACGATCTACTCGCGATGATCAGGTACCCGCGCCCCCTGTTGCCGCCGTCAGAGGCCGGGGCCGAGGTAGAGGACGAGGACGCGCCCGAGGTGCAGCCACAACACCCGCACACGCTGCCGCTGAGGTGCCACAGGTAGACCAGGTTGGAGCGCAGGCACCTGGTACACCAACTACAGCTGCTACTACTCCAGCACTACAGGAGACCCTGGCCCAGTTCATGAGTATGTATACCACTTTAGCTCAGGCAGGACTGCTTCCTCTCGTCGCAGCTACATCTCAGGCCGGGGGAGGGGCCCAGACTCCCGCAGCCGTTACACCGGAGCAACGTGTGCCGGTGGGACAGGTTCCAGATGTTTTGGTTATGCCTCCTGCCGCCCCAGCACAGCCCGGAGGTGGGCCAGCTGCCTTTGAGGACGAGCAGCGTAGATTGGAGAGGTTCAAGAAATATGACCCTCCAGTGTTTAGTGGTTTGGCTTCAGATGATGCATTGGGTTTTCTAGAGGAATGTCATCGTATTCTTCGTACTATGGGGATTGTGGAGACCAACGCGGTTTCCTTCACTGCTTTTCAGTTTCGTGGGGCCGCTTATGATTGGTGGCGCACGTATGAATTGGATAGTCCAGAGGAGTCTGCTTCATTGATTTGGACGTAGTTTTCAGATCTGTTTTTGAGGGAGTTTGTTCCACAGAGCCTTAGGGATTCTTGGCGCTCGGAGTTTGAGCGGTTGCGACAGGGCTCCATGTCAGTATCGGAGTATGCTATCAGTTTCACCCGTCTAGCCAGGCATGCACCGGCTTTGGTAGCCACGGTTCGGGAGAGAGTGCGGAGATTTATTGAGGGCCTTGTTCCGCCTATCCGATCCAGCATGGCCAGAGAGTTGGAGACAGATATATCTTATCAGCAGGCGGTGAGCATCGCTAGGAGGATCGAGAGTATGCTCCCTAGAGAGCGGGGAGATAGAGAGGCCAAGAGGTCTCGTGAGTCGGGCCATTTCTCTGGTGCCCGCACTTCAGTAGCCGGTCGTTTTGGCAGGGGTTATTCCGGCCGACCAGTTCACTCAGCATTGCCCGCAGCCGGTAGTACTCCAGCTCTTCCAGCACCTCGGGAGCCTTATTATGCTCCCCCAGTTTCCAGTGCACCTCCTGCGCGGGGTCCTTCCAGGGGTCAGACTAGTGGGGGTGAGGTCGGTCAGTCACAGCCACCGCGTCCTCCCAGAGCTTGTTTTGAGTGCGGGGATACTCTCCACCTGGTTAGGGAGTGCCCCAGGCGCAGGAGAGGAGCCCCTCATCAGTCATCACAGCATCCGCGTGGTTCTCAGGGCCAGCAAGCTATCATTCTAGCCCCAGCTGCCACTCCACCTGCCCATCCAGCCAGGGGCGGGGGCTAGGGTTCTAGAGCTGCCCTCGAGAGGGGGACAAGACAGATTCTATGCTATTCCTGATCGCGCTGCGGCTGTTGCATATGACTTTGTTATCACAGGTATTATTCTGGTTAGTCACAGGGAGGCATCGGTTCTATTCGACCCCGGTTCCACTTTTTCATATGTGTCTTCTTACTTTGCTTCTCATCTGGGTGTGCCTCGGGATTCTTTGAGTGCCCCCATTTATGTTTCCACTCCGGTGGGTGATTCTTTGGCTGTGGACCGTGTATATCGGTCGTGTTTGGTTACCATTTGTGATTTTGAGACCAGGAGCGGATCTATTGTTGCTCGGGATGGTCGATTTTGATATTATTCTGGGCATGGACTGGTTGTCGCCCCATTATGCTATTCTTGATTGTCACGCCAAGACCGTGACGCTGGCTATGCCGGGCATTCCACGTATTGAGTGGAGTGGTACTCTAGATCACACCCCTAGCCGTGTTATTTCTTTTCTCAGAGCTCAGCGTATGGTTGAGAAGGGGTGTGCTGCTTAACTAGCCTATGTGCGGGATGTCAGTATTGACACTCCCTCCATTGATTCCGTTCCTGTGGCATGTGACTTTGCTGATGTATTTCCGGCTAATCTCCCGGGCATGCCGCCCGACAGATATATTGATTTGCTATTGATTTGTTGCCGGGCACTCAGCCTATTTCTATTCCACCATATCGTATGGCTCCTCCTGATTTGAAGGAGTTGAAGGATCAGTTACATGAGTTATTGGGCAAGGGTTTTATTCGACCTGGTGTTTCACCTTGGGATGCTCCTGTATTGTTTGTGAAGAAAAAGGACGGTTCTATGCGTATATGTAGTGACTATCGTCAGCTGAACAAGGTTACAGTGAAGAACCGATATCCTTTGCCTCGTATTGATGATTTATTTGACCAGCTACAGGGCGCACGGGTGTTTTCTAAGATTGATTTGCGCTCTGGGTATCACCAGCTGAAGATTCGGGATGCATTTGATGCACAGTGTGTTCAGGCCTTATCTGGACTCGTTCGTGATTGTCTTCATTGATGATATTCTAGTATATTCCCGGAGCCGGGAAGAGCACGAGCAGCATTTGAGGATAGTGCTTCGAATTCTGAGGGAGAAGCAGCTTTATGCCAAGTTCTCTAAATGTGAATTCTGGTTGAGTTCAGTGGCATTTTTGGGCCACGTGGTGTCGAGTGATGGTATTCGAGTAGATCCGAGGAAGGTGGAGGCCGTGTAGAGTTGGCCCAGACCCTCCTCCGCTACTGAGATTCGCAGTTTCCTTGGTTTGGCGGGCTATTACCGTCGTTTCGTAGAGGGGTTCTCTTCGATTGCAGCACCTATGACTAGATTGACCCAAAAGGGTGCCCCTTTTCAGTGGATAGACGAGTGTGAGGCGAGCTTTCAGAAGCTTAAGACAGCTTTGACTTCGGCCCCTATATTGATGTTGCCTACAGGTTCGGGGTCCTATACTGTATATTGTGATGCCTCACGAGTTGGACTCGGTGTGATATTGATGCAGGACGATAGGGTGATTGCCTACGCGTCGAGACAGCTGAAGGTGCATGAGAAGAATTACCCTGTTCATGATTTGGAGCTAGCCGCCATTGTTCACGCCTTGAAGATTTGGCGTCATTACTTATATGGGGTTCCTTGTGAGATCTACACTGATCACCAGAGTTTGCAGCACTTGCTTAACCAGAAGGACTTGAATATGCATCATAGGAGATGGTTGGAGCTACTGAAGGACTATGATATTACTATTCTCTATCATCCGGGCAAGGCTAATGTGGTTGCCGATGCCTTGAGTCGTCGGGCAGAGAGTTTGGGGAGTTTGGCGTATCTACCAGTTTCAGAGAGGCCTATGGCGATGGATGTTCGGGCTCTAGCCAGGCAGTTTGTTAGATTGGATCTTTCGGAGCCCAGCCGGATTCTGGCTTGTGTGATTTCTCGGTCTTCTCTATTTGACCGCATCAGGGAGCGTCAGTTCGACGACCCTCATTTTCTTGTCCTCCAGGATAGAGTTCGACGTGGTGACGCTCGAGATGTTACCATCGGAGATGATAGAGTTATGAGGATGAAGGGGCACATCTGTGTGCCCAATGTAGATGATCTTCGAGAGCTGATTCTAGCAGAGGCCCATAGATCGCGGTATTCCATCCATCTAGGAGCCGCGAAGATGTATCAGGACTTGAAACAGCATTACTGGTGGAGGCGGATGAAGAGGGATATAGTTGATTATGTTTCTAGATGCCTCAACTGCCAGCAGGTGAAGTATGAGCATCAGCGTCCGGGTGGATTGATGCAACAGATCAAGATTTCCGAGTGGAAATGGGAGCGCATTACCATGGACTTTGTATCTGGACTTCCACGGACGGTTAGAAAGTTTGATTCCATTTGGGTCATTGTGGATCGATTGACCAAGTCCGCCCATTTTATATCGGTGAGCACTACATATTCATCGGAGCGACTGGCGGAGATCTATATCAGGGAGGTAGTTCGGCTGCATGGTATTCCAGTTTCCATCATTTCAGATAGAGGCACTCAGTTCACTTCACGGTTCTGGAGAGCTGTACAGCAGGAGTTAGGTACTCGGGTGGAGCTGAGCACAGCATTTCACCCCCAGACTGATGGGCAGTCCGAGCGCACTATTCAGATTTTGTAGGATATGCTCCGTGCGTGCGTGATCGAGTTTGGAGGTTCATGGGATCACTTCTTGCCACTGGCAGAGTTTGCTTATAACAACAGCTACCAGTCTAGTATTCAGACGGCACCGTACGAGGCCCTATATGGCAGGAGGTGCAGGTCTCCCGTGGGTTGGTTTGAGCCGGGCGAGGCCAGGTTGCTAGGTACTGATATGGTTCAGGATGCTATGGACAAGGTCAAGGTGATTCAGGACAGACTTCGTGCAGCCCAGTCTAGACAGAAGAGTTATGCGGACAAGAAGGTTCGCGATGTGGCTTTTATGGTCGGCGAGCGGGTTCTACTTCGAGTCTCGCCCATGAAGGGCGTTATGAGGTTTGGGAAGAAAGGAAAGATGAGTCCTAGATTTATTGGCCCTTTTGAGATTTTGAGGCGTGTTGGGGAGGTTGCTTATGAGTTGGCCTTACCTCCTAGTCTAGCCGGAGTTCACCCCGTATTTCATGTCTCCATGCTCTGGAGATACCATGGTGACCCGTCGCATGTGTTGGATTTCACATCTGTTCAGCTAGACAAGGATCTGTCTTATGTTGAGGAGCCAGTAGCCATTCTAGACAGGCAAGTCAGAAAGCTAAGGTCAAAGAACATCGCTTCGGTAAAGGTTCAGTGGCGGGGCCAGCCGGTCGAGGAGGCGACTTGGGAGACCGAGCAGGATATGCGCAGCCAGTACCCTCATCTTTTCACTACTCCAGGTATATTTTCTATGCTCGTTCGAGGACGAACGGATTTTTTAAGGGTGGGAAGATGTAACGACCCGGCCGGTCGTTTTAGAAAAATTACGCCCCAATCCCCAATTTAACCATTTCCCTAAGTTCATTTATGCTATTGTGGTTTGCCGGGAGAGTCGGTTCTGAAATTTGGAGCATTTTGGGACACTTAGTCCCTAAATGAGAGCTTTAAAGCTAGAAAATGGTCCGTAGCCGGAACAGTGTTAAGACGATCTTGGAACGGAAATCCGATGGTTCCATTAGCTCCGCTAGGTGATTTCGGGGTTGGGAGCGCGTTCGAAATATATTTTGGAGGCCCGTAGCTCAATTAGGCTTGAAATGCCGAAGGTTGAAATTTTGGCGAATCCGAACGATATGTGAGATTTTGATCCGGGGGTCGGAATGGATCTCCGACAATTTTTGTAGCTTCCTTATGTGAATTTGGATATGTCCGCAAATTTTCAGGTCATTCAGACGTCGTTTGGTCGGGTTTCAGATCGAATGTGCAATTCGGAAAGTTTTAAGAAATTTAGGCTTGAATTCGATGTGAATTACGTGTTTTGATATTGTTAAACGTGTTTTTATGATTTGAATGAGTTCGTATCGTGTTTTGGGGTATGTTGGTGGTTTTCGTTGGGGTCCCGGGATCCTCGGGATGAATTCGGGGGTCCAAACGGACCAATTTGTGCCAAAAGGCACTGCTGTTTCTGCTGCAATAATTGCAGAGCAATTTTGCTCTCCGCGATCGGGGAGATGACCACGCGATCGTGTAAGGTGTGGTGGTAATGCATCGCGATCGCGATGCCTAGGATGCGATCGCGTAAGGGAAAAGCCCGGAGTGCTGCGATCGCAAGGTGGAGGGTGCGATCGCATAAGTTTGGGAGAGTAAGCATCGCGATCGCGTGAGGGAGTATGCGATCGCGTAGGGTAGTTTGGGGAGCCGGACGAGTTTGTTCTTCGCGATCGCGTTCGTGTCATTTGCGATCACGTTGGGTCACTGAGTTGTTCACTGCGATCGCGTCCAGGATCACGCGATCGCGTAGAGGAAAAATAAGGCCGCCCATATTTTGTGCATCGCGATCGCAAGCCCAGTGCTGCGATCGCGTAGAGTAAAATGGCCCGGCAGAGACTTTAAGTCCAGAACATTTCGGTCGCGGCCTAACACACCAAAACCGCCATTGTTGAGCTCCAAGAGAGGATTTTGAAGGGGAAACGCTGGGATATCATCGGGAAATCATCGGGGGTAAGTTTCATGACCTTAATTCGTTGGTTTATCATGAAATCTGTGATTATTTCACTGAAATTGGAAGATTAAAGGTGGTTTGAGCCCTAGGCCTAAATGTTAGAAAATCTTTGATTTGAATGGGCAAACGGAGTCCGATTTCGATAAATTTTATATGCACGGACTCGTATTGTGATAAGGAACCCGAAAATATAATTTTCGTGATTTTTCGATAAGCGTACCGAAAGTCGAGTTTTGGCAACTTGTGGATTTTGGTGCATTTTGAGTTATTTTGATTGGGTAATGCCCAATTGGCCTATTTTGATGTGATTCTATTGATTTTTATCAGATACTACACTTGTGGAGGCCGACATTCGCGGTAAGAGGGTTATTTCTTAGCGGTTTT
Source organism: Nicotiana noctiflora (assembly GCA_032618575.1). Taxonomy (NCBI): domain Eukaryota; kingdom Viridiplantae; phylum Streptophyta; class Magnoliopsida; order Solanales; family Solanaceae; genus Nicotiana; species Nicotiana noctiflora. The sequence continues at coordinate 217,247 of JASVEL010000764.1, read as the reverse complement.
GTACCGGAATTGAGGTAAGTGACTTGTCTAACCTCGTGTGGGGGACTTTCACCCCTAGGATATGATGTTATACTTTAAATGCCTTGTACGCGAGGTGACAGGCGTGTACATGTGCTGGTTGTTGAACACATACTTTACTTAAAATGTTCAATGAGTGATATTCCTGTTTTTAGTTGTTAAATTCGATATTCCTACCCGGTAGCAGTTAGAAAAGCATGATTTGGTAGTATTTAACTGTCTAGTTGCCTAATTGTCTTACTTGAGTTTTTCTTGGTAATCGCTGGCGCTGTTTATCGGCGAAGTTATAGTTAAGCATATTATACTTCTCTACGTGTATTCCTTTACTTGTTGTGTTTGTGGACTGCGGGTTCGATTCCCGGAGATCCTGGGATTTATTGAAATATGGACTGCGGGTTCGATTCCCGGAGATCCTGAGATTTATTGAAATGTGGACTGCGGGTTCGATTCCCGGAGATCCCGAGATTTATTGAAATATGGACTGCGGGTTCGATTCCCGGAGATCCTGAGATTTATTAAGATGTGGACTGCGGGTTCGATTCCCAGAGATCCTGAGATTTATTGAAATATGGACTGCGAGTTCGATTCCCCGAGATCCTGAGATTTATTGAAATATGGACTGCGGGTTCGATTCCCAGAGATCCTAAGATTTATTGAAATTTGGACTGCGGGTTCGATTCCCGGAGATCCTGAGATTTATTGAAATGTGGACTGCGGGTTCGATTCCCGGAGATCCTGAGATCTATTGAGACATGAGCTGCGGGATTCGATTCCCGGAGACCCAGAGGTACTGAGAATGGGACTGTGGGTTCAATTCCCACAGGTCCTGGATTTGTTTTATTGAGTTGGTTATTTGTTGTTAGCTTAATTGTAGACGGTTGCAGTAATCATCTTATTGTTGTTATTTCGGAAATTATTATCATTTAAACTGTTTATTTTTGTTATCATCATTATATTATTGTTCTCTCAGTAGGGCCCTGACCTTCCTCGTCACTACTCCATCGAGGTTAGGCTTGGCACTTACCGAGTACCGCCGTGGTGTACTCATGCTACTCTTCTGCACACTTTTGTTGTGCAGGATCCAGGTACATCAGGACAGGCTCATACTAGGTGATTCAGCAGCACTTTGGGAGACCTCGAGGTATGATCTGCTACGTCCGCGGATCCGGAGGCCCTCCTTCTATTCTGATAGTATTAGCGGATGTTTTCCTTCATTTCGTTGTTAGATACTCTTTATACATAGAGCCACGGTTGTATACTCTCTTTTAGTCTGTGTTGCCCGTGGGATTCCGGGTCTTGGTGGTGTTATATTCAGGGTGTTCTTGACGGGTGTATGTGCCAAGCGGCACGGATTACACTTTATTTATATTATTCTGCTGTTATCTTATCTTTAACGTTCATAACTTGTATATTCCACAACGTGTTAGGCTTACCTAGTCGTGGGGACTGGGTGCCATCACGACATGTTCACGATTGGTGAACTAGGGTCGTGACATAGGGTATAAAAATATCATAACGGACCTGTACAATGCTCTGGAACCAAAATACGAGCCTGATACTAACAAGTTCAAACAATATTAAATTTCTAAAAACCATTATTCTTTCACATTAACAATTTTATTCAAAAAAACTCATTTCTCGAGCTAGGGACCTTGGATTTCGATTTGGCATTCACCCAAGTCCCATATTTTTATACGGATTCTCCGGGACCTTCATATTATGAATCCGGGTCCATTTACTCAAAATATTGATCGAATTCAACTGATATCACTTCTAAAGGAAAAACTTAATATTTTTCTCAAATTTTTACATAAAGTCTTTCCGGAAATACAACCAGACTGCGCATGCAAATCGAAGAGGAAAAAATAAGGTTTTGAAGGCCACGAAACCCCGAATTAGACTTTAAAATACTAGGTGACTTTTTGGGTTATCACAACCATAACCAGACATGAACTACTGAGTTTCTTGGACGCCTACTCGGGCTATAACTAAATCCTCATGGAGTAAGAGGACCAGGAAAAAACCACATTTATCATCCATCAGGGGACGCACTGCTACAGAATGATGTCATCAAGTTAATAAATATGGGGGCAACATACCATAGGCTGGTGACAATTGTTCAAAGATCAACTCGGCAAGACCATAAAAGTATATATAGACGACATGTTAGTCAAGTCAAAAGAAAGAAAGACCATATCGACCACTTGAGGGAGGTCTTCGACATACTCAAAATGTATGACATGAAATTAAACCCCGAGAAATGTATTTTTGGCGACATCTGGAAAATTCCTCATCTTCTTGGTATCACAACGAGGCATCGAGTTCAGTCCCAACCAAATCAAGGCCATATAAGGAATCCTATAAAATCTAACTAGCAAAAAGCAAGTGCAAAAGCTGACTGGCCGAATAACCGCCTTGTCAAAAATCATCTCGTGGTCCTTCGATAGGTGCTATATTTTTTTGGCGTACTCAAAAAGGATAACATACTCCAATGGAATGTCGAATGTGTCAATGCCTTAAAAGAACGGAAGACCTACTTGTCTTCACCAATGTTTCTCAATAAGGCAGAACCCTGAAAGCATCTCCTTGATATTTCACTTTTGTTTGGGCTGAGAAATATTACTTTATTGATGCCCGAGGGGCTTATCATATTTTTGGACCGATTGAGGCTTTCGGGCCTTAAGCATGATGTGAGGAGGCTTTCAGGCCTCGACTGCATGGTGAGGAGGCTTTCAGGCCTCAAGTGTGTTGTGATGAGGCTTTCATGCTTTAAAGGTTTTTGAGAAGTTTGACCGGAAGTGAACTTTTTGATATCTGGGCCGAAATTCGATTCCAAAAGTAGGAGTAGGTCTGTAATGTCGAATATGACTTGTGCAAAATTTATAGTCAATCGGACGCGATTTGATAGGTTTAAACATCCAAATAAGAATTTCAAAATTTTAAAGTTCATAAAACTTGGACTGGAGGCTGATTCATGGTTTTAGCACTGTTTGATTTGATTTGAGGCCCCAAACAAGTCCATAATGTGTTTTGGGACTGGTTGGTATGATTGGTTGGGGTCCTATGAACTCGGGTTGATTTCTGGTGGTTAACGGATTGAATTCAGAGTTTGGAGAAGAGCTCAAGTTGTTGATTGCTGGTGTAACCGCACTTGCGAGAATAGGACTACAAGTGCAGAGCCGCAAAAGCGGCCCAAGGGTCGTATATGCAAAATTTTATGGAAGAGAGATATGACCGTAAATGCTTTTTGTCTCGCCACAGATGCGAAACCGTATCTGCGGAAGAGAGGGCGCAGAAACAGAAAAATGGGAGTCTAGAGGAAACTGCATAAGTGGTAGGATGGCTCGCACCTGCGGAACCTCAGAAGCGGTCAATGGACCGTAGGTACAGATAGTGCTGGGGGCAAAGAAAATTTTAAAAATCAGGATTTGGCCATTTTCTCTCATATTTTGTTGGCTTGGGCGATTCTCGGAGGGGTTTCAAGAGGGGATTTTCATTATCAATGATAAGGTAAGCTAATCTCATCCCTCTTGAGTTAAATATATCGAGTATATATGGATTTTAGCATGAATTGGTAGAAATTTGGGACGAGTTGAGGGAACCATAGAAAATTGATATTCTTGGAATTTGACTATGATTTTGGGTATGGAATTGAGAGTAAATTATATATTCGAGTTTGTAGAGTTATGGGTAAGCTTAATCTTCGAAAACTTTCAGAATCCGAGCACGTGGGCCTGTGGGCAATTTTGTCAACTTTTCGATTGAGATTAGGAATTTTAGATATTGGATTGTAATGAGTAATTGAGCATATATTAATGGATTTGCAAAATCTTCGGCTAGTTTTGGAGCGTTGGTCATTAGTTTGAGTCTTTGGAAGGACGTGTAATACCGGTTATGGATTTTTCGAGTGAGGTGAATCTCCTTTCTAACATTGTAAGAGGGAATTGTCCTCATAGGTGAGTTAATTGGTTATGCGCTCCTACTTGTGGGGCACGAAGTGACGAGAGTCCGTGCGTAGCTACTATTATGTTTAAGTCCGGGTAATCTAGGATCCAAAAGCATGTTATACTTGGTATATTTTGTAATCTTATTGACAATTTGAATTGTTTAAATCACGTTGAGCTGGTAAATGAATTTCTAAAATGATTTACCTTTATTTTCTTGAATTGTTAAAAGAGAATTGGTTTTTCCTTGGATAAATTGCTCCCTGATGAGTTCTTAATTAACTGTTTGAATGTGTTATTATGTTGTGGAATGGGCCGAACTCCTCGATAGATTAAATAGATTTATCTATGATTTGCACCATTCGACCCTCTGGCATTGCACAGTTTAAATATTGTTGGATCGGGGCGTACGTCATCGGCATGATTTGCACATTCTTGTATTGCTGCCTTGAACTTATTAAAGTTGTTATGTCCTCTTCCTAGCTTGAGAATAATTGTATAAAGGACTTAACGAAATTTGGAGATTTCCTGTAAAAGAAAAAATTGTTTACTCTCTTCATTCCATTGAATTACAATCATGTTTATAAAAATCCGCAATCTAATGTATTATTGATATCACATTATTGGACGACTAGTAAGTGTCGAAGTCGACATCTCGTCTCTACTTCTTCAAGATTAGATGTGATACTTACTGAGTACACGTTGTTTTCGTACTCATGCTACACTTGCTGTGCATTTTTGTTGCACAAACACATGTACTTCTAGTGACCTACTAGGCGTAGCAGCTTAGATGATACTGAGACTAGGTGAGCCGCATCACTCAAGGCTATCTGTAGCTAGTATAGTCTCTTTCAGCGTATTGTATTTACTTTCTGTCCAATTGTATTCCGGACAGATATTATATTGTATTATTTTTTAGAAATAGCTCGTGCACTTGTGACACCGGGTTCTAGGGATGTCTATGGGTTTATTCAGAATCTTAAAAGTTGTTAATGGTTTCACTTCTTATTCAGTAAAATTTACTGTGCATAGTTTAAACGTATAAAAGAAGAGATTTCAAAAATATTTAAAACGAGAATTTAATTAAGTAGTTTGGTTGGTTTGCCTGACCGCGGTGTCCGGCGCCATCACGACCCTTAGTAGATTTCGGGTCGTGATATTTGCCATAAATATGAACTATTATTTTGCTTCCTCACTATTTTTAGGATCCAATGACACCGACAAGAATGGTTCTATAAAGAAAAATAGAAGAAATAGCTAATTTTTTTTGATGTAGTTAATATTCAACGATTATCTATATTTACTGAGAAAGTGTAAATTTTAAAATTATTTATATACAATCCAAATAACTAAAGTATTTAATATGATTAGTATCTACACATCCGCACATGTACTAATACTAGTAAGATTGAAAACAGCAGTTAGAAAGGAAAATGCCATATTATGCACGAAAAAGATATAATGACGATTCTCTCTTTTTTCATATGTTTTTTTTTTGTTTTACAAAACTTTCCTTTTTCTCCTCTCTACTTAGATTTTCCTCACTCAAATATGCTAATTCTCAGTAATGTTTCACTCCTCACTCAAATATTGTAATTCTCCGTACTGTTTTCAACATGCAAAAAGAACAGAAGGAAAAAAGAGAGGAAAGAATCAAAACATATATCGGTATCTATATAAATAATGGAATGGAGGTGCCTTCTTTAACATAACTCGAGCAGGGGGCGGATCTATGTGGAAGTTTCCGGGTGGTACGCCACCCGCAAGCTTCGGCAAAAACATTACATATATATGTATATATGTATAATAAATAGGATATATATTTAAAGTGCCACCCTATAAAATAAAAGTGGCAAAGGTGTCAGTGGCAAAGGCCTGTGTTTTTATTCAATAGGGCACGAGTTCGATTTCAGGTGGGAGCAAATAATTTTTTGGCTTATATTCAGTTGCAATTTTAGGGGGTCGGCACCCGTAACCCCTAAATTCGATTCCAGGTGGGAGCAAATAATTTTTTGGCTTATATTCAGTTGCAATTTTAGGGGGGTCGGCACCCGTAACCCCTAAATCCTGGATCCGCCTCTCGAGTACGGAGAATTACAATAATGGAATAGGTGCCTTCTTTCACGTAAGTTGCTTTGCCTTTTCCTTTGCGTTACTTCAATTTATATTATGCCTGAATTTTTCTTGACTTGTTTTGCTCATTATCTACGTGCAAGAACTAAAGAAAAGAAACAAATTGTTCACGTTCTAGAAGCAAGCTAGTGCAATTTTTTTCTATCAACATATGGTGTTTTAGTTTGTATAGAATTTACCATCTGTTAGGCATTAAATTACGTCTAACTCTTTTAATTTTGTATTTGCAGTGGTTTGTGTTTGATATATCTTACTCTACCAAAAGTAAGAATATAATGTCGTCATTAAAAAGAAGCAAAACTATTAAGAATGAGTTGGACAAGTTGCCCGAGAAGGAGTTGAGAGAACAAACAGATGCGCTAATGAGGAACAATGAACAACTAGGTGTGCAAGAAAGTAGATTTAATACGAGGAGAGGAAGAATTGATGCTGAAAATCATATACTCCCTCCGGTCCAAAATAAGTGATGTTTTGGCCTTTTTTTTGTGGTCCAAAATAAGTGATGTTTTCGGATTCCAAGAATGACTTAATGATGTTTTTCCTATATTGTCCTTGGAGTAAATAGTGTTGGAATATGTGTTAGGAGTGTTTATGTGAGATAGTAAGATTAAAATAGTCAATTTTATTGCTAATAAATATTAAAATGTGACTTTCTTAATATGTGTGAAAACATCCAAAACATCACTTATTTTGGACCGGAGGGAATAGTATTTGGATTAAGAGATGATGAGACACTTGAGAATTCTAGTGATGTCAGAGGACAACAGAAAAGATAGATTGATGGGTCGTTGTAATACATATACTAGTGTTTTTTAGCCTTCAGTATAGTATTTACTGTTGATATATTTGATGTCTAGCTAGTCATAGATATAGGAATTTGGTATATCTCATTCTTTGTTACCAGGAGTTGAAAAAAATATATTTTTCTCGACACACAATTCTGCTTTGGCTTTTTTAGATTTATTAACATATAGAAAAGCATCCTTTCATTATTCCTTGCCCCATATTAACTTATCTTGGAAATATATATAGTCATCGTCACTACAACTTTAATACAATTTACCTTGAGTTGTACCATCTTGCGGTGTGAGCACGATATTTTGCCACGCTTAATTTACTCCTATAAATTCGTTAAAATTAGAATTTTTCTTTTATTATGAGAATTTTCAAGAATTAAGTGCATGATTTTGTGGTTTGTTTGCATTTTTGCATACATTTTTAGCTGATATAATTCATAAAAAATACAAAAAAATTAGCATGGATACATTTAGAATTAAATAAGAAAAAATAACAAAACATAATAGCCCTTTTTGCCATTTTAATTCTACATTTCTACATATTTTGTTAGTTTTCTTTAATTTAGGAATTAGTAATACTTGGAAATTAATTAGTAGAATTTTAGATTTTTATTTGGGTATTAAAAAAAATCAAATAATAATAATAATAATAATTAAATAAAAGAAAAACAAGAAAGGAAAATACAATAGACAAAAGGGCTGCCCAAAACAATTTCTTTCCCTTCTAGCCCAAATCGCACCTAAGCCCAATATTATTTCCGCCCCTAGCCCAACTCGGAATTACCCGGTCCAGCAACCCAAACCACCCAGTCCAAATACCCATACCCTCGAAACCAATAAAATGACGTAGTATAGGAGGGATACTACATCGTTTTGAATTAATAATGCCAAATCCATATGAGCCATTGATATTCCTTAATCCGACGGCCCGTAATCATTCTCAGTTATGAATAATACTATCCGAAAATACACCCCAAAACCTTAAACATCCCCCCCTCCTCGTACCATCTTCCCCCCTCCCTTTCACCTGAAACTTCAAACACCAGGGTTTCGCTTAGCCGCCAGTGTCCCTCCGCCCAGCGCCGCCGGCCGGAAATCGCCATCGCCGGCAGCGTAACTCCAATCGACCCCAAATTAATACCACTTTCTCGTCTTAGCCTCCCCATTACGAATCCAACCTTAGTTTCCTTCAAATCCTCACCCAATTGTTCGAATCTTCAATCGAAATTCCGGCCAAAAATATTAACTCAACCAAACAAGCCCAAATCAATACTATACAGTCTAGTGACCTCCCTCATCTCGAATATGGGGTTATTTTCCCTCAAATTGCAACCAGCCGCCTCAAATTCTCAATCTAGGGTGCATGATTTTTCTGCCATCTCGAGTTTTCTTTGTGGACGGGTTTTGGTTGACATTATGTGTTCGTTTTGACAAAAATAAACCCATAATATCAATAAACGTCCGTTCCCAGAAGATCTCACAAACTCGAGGATTCCTTAGTAAGTTTCCGTTTAAGGCCATGCTTTATCTTTATTCTTTCTTTCTGTATAGTTTAATTTTTTTTTTTTTTTGTTAAATAAATTCTGTCCAGTTTTAATTTTTCATTGTTTCCATGCTTTTAGTTAATCTTAGCCTCAGTTTTAGAATTATCGTAATTAATGAATTTAAGTCGATACAATTCTGGTAGTTTATTGATTAGCCATAGGTTTAGATTAATGATAATTTTCTTCGGATTTGGTTTTAGTTGCTTAATTGATATTATGTTGGTCTTTGAATTTGGATTGGGAATTGTTGGAATTCATAATAGCATTATTGGATTACCTAACCTTAGTTAAATTCTAGCTAGGGTAAATGATAGGAATCAGTTAGCATTTGTCTGTAAATTTCAGACAATTAGAAGGGCATTTTAGGTATAAAAAGGGTAATCTAATAAATCCAGAATAGGGGTAAGGGTAACTTAGGCCTTTCATAGTTAAAATAATACACTAGATCCTTCTAGAAGGGGTCTAAGTGTAAGGTTCTGCAAATTTAGTGCATTTAACAAGTTAAAAACCGAAGGACTAATTTGAAAATAGCTAGGGACGAATAAGAAAATTAGAAAATCTGAAGGTTACCCTAGCTTAGGCCTATAAAAGGCACCTAAATTCCTTGAAGTTTAAGTTTTAGAGATTCTGAAATTTTCCCAGTATTACCGTGCCCTTTGAGCTAGCAAAATATCCTTTCCAAAAATCCCTTATGATTTCAACTTTACATTGTATTTTTGAGGTTAAAATCTAAAAAAATTTGCTGAAGATCCTTGGTTTAATCTCAAGTTGAAACTATTTTATTTGTTCAATTCTGGATCAATTTTGTTTGGTTCTCATTATTGGAATTCCGAGTTGAACATTCTGTGATCTACTGTTGGTTATCATTATGGCTGCCTGTTATGTCACTGCTGTTGATTACATTTTCCTCTTCCTATTGTTTTAATTCCAGGTACATGTTCCACACCCCTGTAATCACTAGTTGAGAAATAAAAAACGAAGGGTTGTTACCTCATGATCAGTGTTTTTGACATTTTCTGTTAGTTGTAGCTTATGAAGGAATGTTACTCTCATTTGTATTTTGTTTCGAACTGTTTTATATAATTTAAATTACTTTAGAACTTGCAAAGGACTGATGAGTTGCTTGTTGTTAGTTTAAATTGGACTGTTTGGATAACTGATTAGGCTTAATTGAACGATATGAATTGTGAATTGGTAGCATCACAGATACTATAGGTTATTTCATTTGCTATTTGTGATTGGTTGTTAGTAAACATGGTTTCACTCATGTATATGTCATATAACCCTTGGAATGTTACAATTTGGTTTGTTAAATTAGGATTTACTTTTAAGGTATTTATTTTCATGAAATTAGTTGCAGTGAATAGAAGCACTAGCTGGAATAGGAACTGAAACTTGCAGTAGTTTATGTCCAAGTTCCTAGACCATTCGAACATTGGTTTAAATTGTTAGTTAAAATTAATTCAAAGAATAATCAGCATGTTAAAATTGACCAATAAACATATTTGACACTAGAATTTGATGTGTAAAGAATTAATGTCAAATGAATAGAATTTTTAATGCTGGTCTAATTCTGGTGATAGGCTATACCTTGCGTTTGTTCAGCTTTGGGAATTGGGCTCATTTTGAGCCCATAGCTCACTTGTTTTACTGAAATGGGTCAACAATAGCCAGTTAATGCAAAAGAGGCCTTGAATAATCCCAGTGCCTGTCCTATTTCATTTGGACCATATTTTTGTGTGTGGATCAGGCTCCTTTAAGCCCAATTGGACGATTATCTAAAAATGAATTGCCCAGCTTATGAGACTAAACCTTCATGTCTAGGCCAATTTTAGGCCCAAAAATTTGCCATAAGTCTAATCCCTTAAAAGTAATTAGGGAAAATTGGGGTATTAACTTACAAATATAAAATTGGGTCTCGAATTAGGTAGCAGGTTCAAGCTAAAAGGGTGTTTACCTTTTGTTTGAATTCGGACTTGAATTCGTGATTCGAATTTGTGTTTGTAAATTAATTAGCCCTTAGAGACAAATAATTCATAGAAAATTATAGTTTGCTCTTAGTTGGCCTTTTAAAACAATAAATGAGACGAGCCTCGCCAAATCAAATGTATAATTACGGGGCCCTCATTAATTACTTAATAAAATACCTAAAAACTCGGGACATGCCGTTTAGCAAATTTCACGGCCTTCCCAAAAGATAATAACGCGTTAGACTCTTTAGGAACGTTTTTAATAATCTTACCTTCCTAATACGGGTGTGTATTTTATACAACTCAAATCTAAATTCGAAAACGTCAAATAAAGATGTGTCGAGGATCTGGATGCATTTCATGTAACGTGATCCAAAAATATATTTTTAGGCGACGTTCACTTTTCGTAAAAATAATTTAAAAGCCGTAAATAATTATAAAATTGCATTATAGGTTGGAATATGTATAAAAAAAATTAGATTTTAGCCAAATATGATAATTTAAGCAACCGTGCTAGAACCACGGGATCCGGGGTATCTAACACCTTCCCCCAGGTCAACAGAATTCCTTAAACAGAATTTCTGGTTCGCAGATTCTAATTAGGAAGTCGAATAATTTTCCTCGATTTGGGATTTAAACCGGTGACTCGGGACACCAAAATCCAATCCTTTCCCGAGTGGCGACTCTAAAAATAAATAAATAATCCCAATTCGAATAATATTACTTTAATTGGAAAAACTCCCTTTTATATATTTTACCCTTCGGGGTAGGGTATATAAAAAAGGAGGTGTGACATGTGGTATACTATTAACGATCGTTTTGTTCAAAGAGAAGTCATGCAAGGATAGTTATGCATAGAATTGCTCGCAGTCAAAAGAGTTGGTTGGCAGTTCAAACCTCGGAGGGAGTTGAAGAGAGGCCTTTCAGTTCGTTCAAAGGCACTAGGGACGAGCCATTACAGACGGTCTGATGCTTTTGGAGAACTTTAGAAGAGATGGGGAAACCTAGCAGCTGCCCGGTCGGGGCGGGGATAAGCTTGCTTCTTCACAAGCCTATCACCCCCAAAAAACCGACCCTATAGCGCTAGCGCTTCGCGTTCTATGTATTCCATACCATTAGTTATAATGCAGGAACTGTATTGTGGATTAATTGAATTACAATGCTCAAATTATTTCTCGTTAGATCTTTGGTTTCTTGTAATAAAAAATCACATCAAAGGTTACCGTGGTGCGCAAAAGCATATCGCATTCATGTAGGATCGGGGAAAATGACACACTCCTAGGGGGTGTGATGTAGACGACTTACCTTAATACAAGCATTAGTGGTTGATTCTACGATTTAAACATGTGATATATAGATCACATGGAAACAAATTTACCTTTCAAGTTGGAAGGGGTCACAAAGGGGATGCCATGAAAATCTGCACCTGAGATTAAGTTTATGCAAAAAGATTTGGATGGTAAAAAGGCTTGATTAAAACATTCAGTGATAATTACACACAACAGTTTCACGATTAATCAAGTCCGACAATGGGTTTTCCAACAAGACTTACGAGGAGCTCTAGAAACTCTGAATAGTTGTTTGAACCATTAGTGCCAATATTAGCATTTTGGGAACAATGGAAGAAATAACTGATTAGTCTTGCTACTACATGTATTTTTTTTGTTCAAAAAATGATAAAGAAAGAATCATGGTAACCATTTGACCTAACGAAATTAGTAATATGATCCATGAACGTATTGAACAATATAATAGAGAAGTAAAGATTATAAATACCAGTACCGTACTTCAAGTAGGTGACGACATTGCTCGTAGTCACGGTCTTGATGAAGTAATTGAGGGTGAATTAGTCGAATTTGAAGAGGGTACAATAGGCATTGCTCTGAATTTGGAGTCAAATAATGTTGGTGTTGTATTAATGGGCGATGGTCTATTGATTCAAGAAGGAAGTTTCGTAAAAGCAAAGGGAGGAATTGCTCAGATACCCGTGATTGAGGTTTTGTTTGGGTCATGTTATAAATGCCTTGGCTAAACCAATTTGTGGTAGAGGTGAAATTTCAGCTTCTGAATTTTGGTTAATTGAATTTGTCGCCCCGGGTATTATTTCGTGCAGTTCCGTATATGAGCCTCTTCAAACTAGGCTTATTGCTAATGATTCGATGATCCCTATAGGATGTGGCCAATGAGAATTAATTATTGGGGATAGACATATCAATAAAATAACAATAGCCACTGATACGATCCTCGATCAATAAGGTTAAAATGTAATATGTGGTTTTGTAGCTATTGGGCAAAAAGTATCTTCTGTGGCCCAGGTCGTAACTACTTTATAGGAAATGGGAGCGATAGAATACACTATTGTGGTAGCAGAAACAGCAGATTTTCTTGCTACATTACAACACCTTGCTTCTTATATAGGAGCAGCTCTGGCTGAATATTATATGTATCATGAACGACATACTTTAATCATTTACGATGATCCCTCCAAACAAGCGCAAGCTTATCGCCAAATGTCTCTTCTATTACAAATGCCGCCCGATCGTGAAGCTTATCCAGGAGATATTTTTATTTGCATTTACGCCTTTAGGAAAGAGACACTAAATTAAGTTCAAGTTTAGGTGAAAGAAGTATAACCGTCTTACCAATAGTCGAAACCCAATCAAGAGATGTTTCAGCTTATATTCCTAGTAATGTAATTTCCATTACTGATGGATAAATCTTATTATACACCGACCTATTCAATTCCGAAATCGGACCTGCTATTAATATGGATATCTCTATTTCCAGAGTGGGGTCCGCAACTCAAATAAAAGCCCAGAAACAAGTAGCTGATAAATTAAAATTAGAACTAGCACAATTCGCATATTTAGAAGCCTTAGCACAATTTGATTCTCATCTCGATAAAACTACTCAGAATCAATTAGCAAGAGGTCAATGATTACGTGAATTGCTTAAACAATCACATTCAGCTCCTGCCACGGTAGAAGAGCAGATAATGACTATTTATTGTCACACCTCCTTTTTCCGCACCCGCGAGGGCACGAGGGAGTTTTTTCAATTAAAGGACAATCGAGACGGGATCCATTTATTAAATTCAGAGTCGCCACTTGGAAAATAATGGTGTCCCAAGTCACCGGTCTGATCCCGAACCGAGGAAATTTATGACTTTGTAATATGGTCTGCGAAACTAGAAAACCGGATAAGGAACTCTGTTAACCCGGGAGAAGGTGTTAGGCACTCTCGGATTCCGTGGTTTTAGCACGGTCGCTCAACTGCACTTTTTGCTTTTATCTGATTTCTTTATATATTTTAACTATGTATTTTTAATGCTCCGCTTTTATTTTTAGAAGAATTGCGATGTCACGAAAACACATTTCGGGTCACACCGCAACCAGTACGCCTGTGACTTTAATGCATTTCAGTTTCGCCGGGAGTAAGATTTGGGTCACATAAATGCGCACCCGTATTTAGGAAAGTAATTTCATTTCAAGTCGCGCCTAAAGAGTCTATCGTCTGTTTAACTTTGGGAAAGGACCGTGAAATTCACTAAACGGTCTTTCCAAATCTAAGTTCTCATGACAATTATTCGAGGGCCCCGTGTGTTTTTGTTCTCTCACGAGTTCCATCTCATTGTTTATTTGAAGGTCGACCCATAGATATTACCTTTTCGTATATGTTTCATCTCTAATTATAAATCGTGAGTGAAACCTAGTGACTAATTGTTATTTAAGCATTATTCGGTTAAATCTTATATTTGAACTTCTCATTTCTAGCTACTTTGATTTCTGTCAATGACTTGGGCGAATCGATTAAACTAAGAAAATTTTATAACGTCAAATGTACGAATACTTATACTATTGTGTCAACTGGATTTTAGAGTGACTGGTGTCAATTATCCCTTTAAACTAACTTATCCTAATTTAATCAACGAGGTGAAATTCGAGTTTCAAGTTTAAGTCTAATTCCAAACAAAAGGGGGTAAACCTCTTAATTCTCACCACTACCTAACTCGGAAGCCCAAACTTATACTATGTCAAAATATATATACCAAAATCCTTCAATTGCACCCAATTTGCCGACAAGTGGACCTAATGTTTTGTTTTAACAACTATTGAGCTTCACATTAATCCCTAACATTTAAATCACTAACATTCGAGAACTACCAACTTTATCTCAATCGACTTCAACCAACGATATTATGACTGGGAATTTTGAAATAACACACTGAAAATGGAAGGTGATTATTATCCCTACTGAAGTACTAAACTATACTACATTTAAACTAATGATGCAAACTTAAACCAGGAACCTACAACTAGCAGATTTTTCATGCTGCTGGGAATGAATCGAAATGGATCAAACAGTCCACAAAGGTATACATATATGTCTATTATCCGTATGGCATGAAATCTAAAATCAACATTCACTACATTTACTTAACTACAGTCTATCCATTTGGATAACAGAAGAGACATTCAATACATATGAATCTGTGAGCATCTCATTTTCAGACTTCTCTTCCCAATTACATCAAAATAAGCTCATAAATGTGTACCTGGGTATTGAAGAGCAAAAGAAAAGGAGGTCAGTGATGGAGTGGCAAGCAATTCACAGCAACAGCAGTAGTGAACCAGCAGCAACAGCACACAAAGCAATACCAACAGCAGCAACAGGGCCAAACAAACCACAGCAACAACAGCAAGAGCAGGACCAAACACAACAGAGGCAGGCAGCAACAGAAACACAACCAACAGCAAATAAAACCCACACCCAAACAGCAGTAGGATTCGACCAAGAGTAAAATCAGTATCAACCAATAGCAACTGATGAATAAAAGGAGTGAGCAGGCCAAAACAGGAGCAAGAAGACCAGCACAGATCCAATTAAGACCAATAAATCAGCCACAAGGTCTAATAGCAACTCAGGAGAAGACACTTGAAGCCCCGGCAAGTTTCAACAACCAAATAACCTAGTGCTATGACCAACAATGTCGAAAGAGCAAAGAGTGACCTCAAGACACAACTCAACAGACTCAAGGACTGCCTGAAGCAGTGAGCTAAAATCACTGTATTTTCAGAATATCAAAAAAAATGTCTCCTATCACTGTATTTTCAGAATACTTCCTCAAAAATCACTATCACTATGTATGTCTAAAGTTTTTGTAGGTATCCAAAAATGTCTCTCTGGATATCAAAAATGTCCCCCTCTATCTCTTTTGCATCCTATACTTATAGTTTTTGAATTCCCCATTGAATGAATGCTTCTCACTAAACTAATACCCCTACCCATTCCTATCTCTGCCCAGACCATGCTCTGCCAGCCCACTATCCCCTCTGTTTTCCCACTTAAACTTGTCCAAACATGGGGTTTTATGTTTAAAATTCTCTAAGTGTAGAGCCTGGTGGGATGCCCTGTTGTAACAGCAGGTTCCACTAGTTTAACTCATGGGAAAGGGTAGTTTTAAAACCTAAAAAAATGCTAAGTCTGTTACTCTCTAATTTAAAGTTAACAAATCCAGATTTTGATCCTATTACAGTCCTAATGTGTACTACCCTTCATTAGTTACACCCTTCAACCTTTAACTAACAACAACCATCTCCAATTCACCAATTAGTTAGACAGTCAGTTCAATAAAGAAGGAATCTCGATTCAACAGTGATTGATAGTGTTCAATTCTGCCCTAGAATGCTAATAAACAAGACCTACGAAACTAATCGACCATATTGATTAGTCGATGTCAACATACATAATCAATAACAAATGGGCGATCTACAGTTTGATTTCATGTATTTCAGCAGAGACACAGAACCAATCAAATATGAATTGAACGCTTAACGACCTTAATCGAAACGAATAACTATTCTATAACAAACACATTCGAACAAATAACAGAATACAAATCGACCAAATAAAAGGTCTTTGGAGATGAAGAACAAAACAGAAAACTAAAAGCACGAGGATAACATTCAATTGATTAACAAACGGAATATGAAGAAATAAAAGAAGAAATACCATAAGAGAAGGCCAAATCCGCACTTGGACGGACCCCGGACCCGGACCCGTCTTGGGTTCAATTCGAACTTTGGCTTCAGCTCGAACTTGGATTCTTCGTTTTTGAGGCTAATGGACCTTAATTGAGATGTTTTCAACAACGAAAACATCCCAATTAAGGTCTATTAGACCTCAATTAGGCAGAAATCGAAGTCTAGGGTTCATGGCCGAGATTTGGGGCTCGACCGGTTCTGGCAAGATTCGAGCCAAACCAGGGCTGGTGGGGGTATGAGGGAGGTCATGGGAGGGTTTGGGGTGAGTTTGGGGTGGTTTGGCGTGGGTTCAAGTTTGACTCAAATCTTCAAATGAAGATTCGAAGATTTCCGGAGTGATTCAAGGTAAATGAAGGATGGATTCATAATGGGGGAGTCGAGGTGGTCCTACGGTGTTAATTTGGTTGGGTTTGGCCTACCGGAACCGCCGCGAGGCGATTTCCGGTAGGCGGAGGGTGGCGGAGGCACGGCGGAGGTTAATCGTCTCTGTGAGAGACGAAGACAGGTCTGGGAGAAATGAGACAGGTATGGGGGGTATTGGGGCTTCCTTGGTGTGTTTAAAATTGGAGTTTTAATCTCGGCCGTCGGATCAAACTTGATCAACGGCCTAGATTATTTTTTAAACATCAAACGACGTCGTTTGATTAAGTTAGGGTCTGAGTATATTCGGGAATTGATTGATTAATCTGGGCCGTTGGATAATAAAATCTAACGGTCCAGATCAACGGGGCCATTTGGGGTTGGGCAGATCGGGTAAGGGATTGGGTTTATGTAATGAATTACATTGGGCCTGGTTTTGCTATGGCCCAATTCCGATTTCTTTATATTCTATTTTCATTTTTTCTTCTTGTTCTTTCATTTTTCTTTTTAATTCCTAATTACCAAAATTCCTGAATTACATTGAAAAATTAACTTAAAATACTAATCAACTCATAATAATAAATATCACATATAATT
Source organism: Nicotiana noctiflora (assembly GCA_032618575.1). Classification (NCBI taxonomy): domain Eukaryota; kingdom Viridiplantae; phylum Streptophyta; class Magnoliopsida; order Solanales; family Solanaceae; genus Nicotiana; species Nicotiana noctiflora. Next base: position 199,840 of record JASVEL010000764.1, on the reverse strand, counting down.
AAGCACCAATTTAGAATAAAATCACACAACTAGACCTTAAATGCTAAACAATGCAAAGTACATATTTTGTGATTTTTCACTTTTTTTTTTTTTGTAAAACAAACTTAATTACTCCTACTTGTAGTATTAAATCCTAGATGCAAATGTGACATATATATTTTTTTTTAATTTTTTGTTAATTGAAACAAATAAACACGTACACACAAATGCAAACAACAAAAGAAAAATAACATAAAAATCTATAAAAATTGCGAATAACACAACAATATTGAATTTTTGGGAGTAGTTCTCATATAGAGCAAAAATCACGTGCTCACAGCTGCCCCTCTTTGTGCGGAAGCACGAAGAGTTTTCGTGCAAAGATGAGTGAGTGGATACGAGCGATTTTTGCCCGTTTGAGCACTCCGTATGAAGCACTTTTTGGAAAAGTTCGACCGAACCTTGCTTCGAGGGTCTCCTACATATCCCTGGCTAAAAGGGAATCAGGTCAATGTAGTTCGGGAAATTTTGGTAGCTGGGACTACCATGATTGCTGTGATCTTGCTGTTACTGTTGTTGCTGCTGTTGCCACTGCTTAACCGATCTCCTTATTACATCGTGCTAAACAAAAATAAGAAGCTAGACTAAGTTACAGTACTGCAAATTCTTATCAATCCTTTTTTAACTTGATCTTGTCATGTTCCTTGCTATTCTGTCTGACTTGATGTTCCTTCTGATGCTTCTTCTCTTCTGCCAATTGTAATTTCGGCCTATCTTGATTGCCGAACTCCGACCATTGGTTCCTTCTTTGTGATCTTCGAACTATTCTCCTTTGCAATCTGAATCTATCTTTTCTGATCCTTGTTGCCTCCTTCTGCCTACGAACTTGGATTCATGCCGGAGATTTCTGTTACATTCAACCGCTTTCCTCAACCAAATTAAAAATAGATCGCCACTCCATTCTTCAGGCGGGCTCCCTGACTTCAACTACAACTTCAAAACTAAATCGCCACTCCATTCTCCAGGCGGGCTCCCTGACTTCAACTACAACTTCAAAACTAAATTGCCACTCCATTCTCCAGGCGGGCTCCCTGACTTCAACTACAACTTTAAAATAAATCGCCACTCCATTCTTCAGGCGGGCTCCCTGACTTCAACTACAACTTTAAAATAAATCGCCACTCCATTCTCCAGGCGGGCTCCCTGACTTCAACTACAACTTCCTAATAAATCGCCACTCCATTCTTCGGGCGGGCTCCCTGACTTCAACTACAACTTTAAAATAAAATCGCCACTCCATTCTTCAGGCGGGCTCCCTGACTTCAACTACAACTTCAAAATAAAATCGCCACTCCATTCTTCAGGCGGGCTCCCTGACTTCAACTACTACTTCAAAATAAAATCGCCACTCCATTCTTCAGGCGGGCTCCCTGACTTCAACTACAACTTCAAAACTAAATTGCCACTCCATTCTCCAGGCGGGCTCCCTGACTTCAACTACAACTTCAAAACTAAATCGCCACTCCATTCTCCAGGCGGGCTCCCTGACTTCAACTACTACTTCAAAATAAAATCGCCACTCCATTCTTCAGGCGGGCTCCCTGACTTCTTCTATAACTTTAAAATAAAATCGCCACTCCATTCTCCAGGCGGGGCTCCCTGACTTCAACTACAACTTCAAAATAAATCGCCACTCCATTCTCCAGGCGGGCTCCCTGACTTCAACTACAACTTCAAAATAAATCGCCACTCCATTCTTCAGGGCGGGCTCCCTGACTTCAACTATAACTTTAAAACTAAATTGCCACTCCATTCTCCAGGCGGGCTTCCTGACTTCAACTACAACTTCAAAACTAAATCGCCACTCCATTCTCCAGGCAGGCTCCATGTCTTCCACTACAACTTCAAAACTAAATCGCCACTCCATTCTCCAGGCGGGCTCCCTGACTTCAACTACAACTTCAAAATAAATCGCCACTCCATTCTTCAGGCGGGCTCCCTGACTTCAACTACAACTTCAAAATTAAATCGCCACTCCATTCTTCAGGCGGGCTCCCTGACTTCAACTACAACTTCAAAATAAAATCGCCACTCCATTCTTCAGGCGGGCTCCCTGACTTCCACTACAACTTCAAAACTAAATCGCCACTCCATTCTCCAGGCGGGCTCCCTGACTTCAACTACAACTCACTAATTTCATCCTATCCTGATTCTTTTGCCTTTTGTACCGTTTTCTTCTTCCTGCATTGCCTCTTGGGCCACCTTCTCTTCTGAATTATCTTGTCTTGGAATTGCCTTCCCCTTGAGCCGTGATACTTTTCCTTTGGCTGCTGGAGATATCTTCGGAACTGCCTATCTACCTGCTAGTGATGATGCTGCTGGGGAAGTATTCTTTATTTCCTTCACCCCTCCTTCTCTCCCGGACTCGCCGGGGGTTGAAATGTAATTAACTGTGGATTACCCTGGCGGGGGAACCTTTTTCCTCTTCCTTCTTCCCAGACCTCCTCTAGGACTATGCTTTGGCCTCTTTGAAAAGCTTATGGGATATAATGTTGCTGGGGGAATCTCAGAGTTAGTGTTTCATTTTCCAATGACTGCTGGGGATGATACCGGGCTCAAAGATCACCCCTCGTATTTTCCGGCCTCTCTCAATACCATTCTGCTCGGAACGGGCATTTCCCGAAATCTCGCGTTGTTTTCCATCCTTATCCACTGGGTGTTTTGCTTTCAAGAAAATTTTCGCAATCGGAGAAAATTTTCTGCCCCAGTTTGATGACCTTCTACGTGGCGTGCTTTTCTGCCGACGAACCCTATTTTCCTGTTTTAAATCAAAGAAAATTTGTTAGTTTCAAAACACAGTGAGTGGTCGTGCCACTCTTGTTGGGGGCTATTTTCCTTTTCTCTTTCAGCTGCTTGGCCTCCCTTGAACTTTTGGGAGCGCCGCTGACACTTGCTGGGGATGATGCTCTTTCCACAGATGGTTTCTCATCTCTCCCTTTTATTCCAACCTTTGGTTTGATCCGACTCTTTTTAGCCGGTGATCTGTTGTTCCAATCTTACTATCGGAACGACTTCTGCCTTATTGCCTCGTTCCACGCCTGTTCATTTTCATTATACTGCTTTGGGAGACTTGGTAGTAAGCTTTGAAAAATCAATTTTCGAAAACGAAGGAAAAGAAAAAGATTGCTGACCGCAAATGACAAAAGAAAGGAAAACTTTTCTGAACTCAAAAATAGGATAAACTTATCTGCATGTGTGACTGATCCAATGGTTATGCCGTGCTTTTGAGATTAATCTGCCCAGTCTATTCGTGTCAATTATTTTCTGATGGCCGTGTTTTGCTAGCAGTAAACGAATGTCCAAACCTTGTCTCATGCAGACACCTTGTAACCATCTCGCCTTGTCACCTCATAGTGCCCTTCAAAGGGTTTTCACTAATGAGATTCTCTCATTTCTCTCTATCTCCCGTCGCCTTAGGGTGCCCGTAAAGGTTTTCACCGTAAGACTCTCTCATTTTATTTCTCTCAACTTTCTTCGCCTTAAGGTGCCCGCGAGGGTTTTCACCGTTAAGACTCTCTCATTTTCGCTTTCTTTCCCTGCGATAGGCTGGGGTATTATCCATAGAATTTCCTCAAAAGGGGCCATCCCTTTTCAGCTTGTAAGTCCTAAATTCAGTCGAGGATTGAAGTGTCGTTCGTAGTTTCACTCGCATGACTTGGCATTTCTCGAATACTGATCGAGAGGTCTTTTTGGTTCTTAATGTGGTTTCTGCGCGTGAGGCTAAAGAAAAAGGGGTTCAACCTCAATGGTTAGCTCATTACAACTTTCGGAATCCACACTATCTTTCAGACGAAACAATGACTTCTGCCCCAATTTTGTTGCTTGGGGAACCTTTGATTTTTATTTTATTATGACCGAGCCGTGTGGCGCCTACGTATCCTTCTTGAGGAATCAGGTCGAACGTAGTTCACTTTTTCTTGTGTCTTTTCTTTGTTTCTTTTTTTCTATTTTATTACACATCTTCCTTGGTGATTCCGAAAGAGGGTGTATGAAAGAATTATTAAGGCTCAAAGGGGAAAACAAAGGTTAAAGTGTTTGGGTAGTAGAAAAATTGCCTCTGTCATTTCATTCTCCGAAAAAATGCCAAGATACACACAGACGAAACCAATCGTTGACAAATACATTAAAGAATTACACATAATATCTCTTGACCGCATCGGAATTGATAGCCATATCAGTGCATCTTCCCACAATATCAGTTAGACATAGCGCGCTGTTGGATAATACCCTAGTCACAACAAGCGGTCCCTGCCAATTTGGAGCGAACTTGCCTTTCGCTTCGGCCTGATGTGGTAGAACTCTCTTCAACACATGTTGTCCCACTTCAAATTTCCTGGGACGTACCTTCTTGTTATATGCTCTTGCCATTCTCTTTTGATACAATTGGCCATGACATACTGTTGTCAATCTCTTTTCGTCGATCAAGCTCAATTGCTCTAATCGGGTTTTGACCCATTCATCATCGTCGATCTCAGCTTCAGCGACAATTCGGAGGGATGGAATCTCAACTTCTGCGGGTATTACCGCTTCAGTCCCGTACACCAACAAGTAAGGAGTTGCACCTACCGAAGTCCGGACGGTAGTGCGATAACCCAACAGTGCAAATGGTAACATTTCATGCCATTGCCTGGACCCCTCTACCATCTTCCTCAATATCTTCTTTATATTCTTGTTTGCTGCCTCAACCGCACCATTTGCTTTGGGACGATATGGTGTGGAATTTCGGTGTGTAATCTTGAACTATTGACATACCTCTTTCATCAATCCGCTGTTAAGATTGGCACCGTTATCTGTGATGATTATCTTTGGAATTCCAAACCTACAGATGATGTGGGAATGTACGAAGTCCACCACTGCCTTCTTGGTCACGGATTTGAAGGTTTTGGCCTCCACCCACTTGGTAAAGTAATCGATCGTCACCAGAATGAACCTATGACCATTGGAAGCTGTGGGTTCTATAGGTCCGATAACATCTATAACCCATGCGACAAACGGCCATGGTGCTGACATTGTATGCAATTCAGTCGCTGGAGAATGAATCAAATCTCCGTGTATCTGACATTGATGGCATCTTCGCACGAAACTTATACAATCACGCTCCATAGTGAGCCAGTAATATCCTGCTCGAAGAATCTTCTTTGCCAATACGTATCCGCTCATGTGTGGTCCACAAACTCCGGAGTGTATATCTGTCATCACTGTTGCGGCTTGACTCGCATCTATACATCTTAACAATCCCAAATCTGGGGTTCTTTTGTACAATACCCCTCCACTAAGGAAAAATCCGTTCGCCAACCGCCGAATAGCCCTCTTTTGATCTCCGGTTGCTTGCTCTGGGTATATTCCTAACCTGAGGTACTCTTTTACATCATGAAACCATGGCTCACCATCCATCTCTTCTTCTATCACATTACAATAAGCATGTTGATTCCGGACCTGGATATGTAACGGATCGACACGAACCTTGTCTCGGTGATGTAGCATTGACGCTAAAGTAGCTAGAGCGTCGGTAACCTCATTATGCATCCTTGGGATGTGCCTGAATTCTACCGATCGAAAGCGTTTGGTCAGATCATGCAAACACTGACGATACGGGATAAGCTTTAAATCTCTGGTTTCCCATTCTCCCTGAATCTGATGTACCAGAAGGTCCGAGTCTCCCAAGACCAAGATGTCCTGTACATCCATGTCCACCGCTAATTGCAACCCCAAGATACATGCCTCGTACTCGGCCATATTATTGGTACAATGAAAATGCAGTTGAGCAGTAACAGGATAATGATGTCCTGTTTCAGAGATGAGCACGGCCCCTACTCCGACTCCTTTTGCGTTCGCCGCTCCGTCGAAGAAAAGCTTCCACCCCGGATCCTCGGTTAATTCCAACCCATCAATTTGTAGTACTTCTTCGTCCGGAAAATACGTCCTCAGAGGTTCGTATCTGTCATCAACAGGATTCTCAGCTAAGTGATCGGCTAGGGCTTGAGCTTTCATAGCCGTCCTTGTCACATATATGATGTCGAACTCGGTAAGTAATATTTGCCATTTTGCTAACCTCCCTGTAGGCATAGGTTTCTGGAAAATATACTTCAACGGATCCAAACGCGAAATGAGGTAAGTGGTGTAAGAAGACAAATAATGTTTCAACTTTTGGGCTACCCAAGTCAAAGCGCAACATGTCTTTTCTAGATGAGTGTACTTGACCTCGTGGACCATGAATTTCTTACTGAGGTAGTAAATGGCCCATTCCTTCCTGCCAGTAAGATCATGTTGCCCCAGTACGCAGCCGAACGAATTCTCCAAAACCGTCAGATAAAGAATCAGGGGTCTGCCCGGTTCAGGCGGAACTAGTACGGGTGGGTTTGACAGATACCCTTTGATTTGGTCGAACGCTTCCTGACATTCTGTCGTCCATTCTATCGCGGCGTCTTTCTTCAACAGACGGAATATGGGTTCACAGGTTGCTGTAAGTTGAGCAATAAACCTACTGATGTAATTTAACCTTCCCAACAGACTCATTACCTCTGTTTTATTCTTTGGCGGGGGTAGCTCTTGAATGGACTTGATTTTGGATGGGTCCAACTCAATGCCCCGTCGGCTGACGATGAATCCTAGCAACTTTCCTGATGGAACTCCGAATGCGCATTTGGCTGGATTGAGCTTGATGTCGTATCTTCGAAGTCTTTGAAAGAACTTCCCGAGGTCGGCAACGTGGTCTTCTCGACGTCTAGATTTTATGATCACATCATCCACGTACACTTCAATTTCCTTGTGTATCATGTCATGGAATACCGTAGTCATTGCCCTCATGTATGTTGCCCCTTGCGTTCTTCAAACCGAATGGCATCACCCGGTAGCAATAAGTCCCCCACGGTGTGATGAAAGCCGTCTTTTCTGCGTCCTCTTCATCCATCAAGATCTGATGATATCCCGCATAACAGTCCACAAAGGATCCGATTTCACGTCCAGCGCAATTATCAATCAGGATGTGGATATTGGGAAGTGGGAAATTGTCCTTAGGACTTGCCTTGTTGAGATTGTGGTAGTCCACGCATACTCTGATCTTTCCGTCTTTCTTTGGCACCGGTACTACGTTAGCCAACCATTCAGGGTATCGAGTGACGCGAATGACTTTCGCCTGCAACTGCTTGGTTACTTCCTCTTTGATCTTTACATTCATCTCCGTCTTGAATTTGCGCAGTTTTTGCTTGACGGGAGGATACGCCGGATCAGTGGGTAATTTATGAACCACTAGATCAGTGCTGAGTCCTGGCATGTCGTCGTACGACCATGCGAAAATGTCTTTAAACTCCATGAGTGTTTTGATCAACTCTTCTCTCAGGTTGGGTTCAATATGGACACTTATTCTGGTTTCTTTGACGTCATCTGTGTCCCCCAGATTAACAGCCTCGATATCATTTAAATTTGGTTTGGGTTTTTCCTCGAAGTGACTTAATTCTTCACCGATTTCCTCTACGGCTTCATCATCGCCGTACTCTGACTCACTCTCATCACTTCTTATTTCATGCGTTATTATTTCCAAACCTGATTGACTTTCTAGACTGGGTTGATTAATCTTTAAGCACGCCATATCATTAAGATCAGTTGAAAGAAGGCTGTTCAGAAAAGTAAAAAGAAGGAAAATAAACAAAATTAGACGCGAAGGGAACAAAATTTCATTAATGGGAACAGTACAAGGAAAAACAAACTTGCAAACTCAAATCAAAATGAACTAAAACAAATGGATTTTACTCCGGGGACAACCCCCAACACAAAATTTCGAAAGAAAACAATCCAAAACAAACTACCAAGACTCCTTCCGGACAGGGAGAGGAGTAGCCTTCCAATTATTCAGTTTTGCTTTTGGTCCCACAAACTGTATCTCGGCATGGCTGGATCCTTCACCATCCTCGAGCATACATACATCCGCGAATAGGTCCTCGAACTTTCTTAAGAACTCTTCGTCTGGCCTAACCATAGGACCGGGAATCTTTGTCGTCGGATGTCCTCTTGCTCCAGACCTGACGAAAGATTGGGAAAGGGGTGGAACAGGCTTCGGGAGCACCCATGTCTTCTACTTATTCCTCTTGGCTTGCTGGATGTCCTCTGATGTTGGCTTGAATCCCAAGCCGAAGGTTCCTACGTTTTCGACCACGGATACCGGTTGTATGATTCCTTGCAGAGATGCACCTAGACCTTTGCCGGGTATGAAACCATGTCTCAACATTTCATGAGCCACCATGACGTCTGCAGTAATTATTCTGTCATTGGGAATGCATTCCCCTTCCGGAACTCGGTTGGCGGATACCACATCGCAGATCTGGATATACCCATGGCCCAACATCTTCTTCCGTCTCAATGAAGGGGACGATGGTGCCCAGTTGTAGATCATTCTCTCCATGGACGACGATCTCCTGTTGGTCCCACTCAAACTTGACGAGTTGATGTAGGCTGGATGGAACTGCTCTTGCGGCATGGATCCATGGTCGCCCTATCAGAAGGTTATATGACACTACCATGTCCAGCACCTGGAATTCCATGGTGAACTCCACTGGTCCAATTGTCAAGATTAACACTATGTCCCCGACCGATGCCTTGCCTCCTCCATCAAACCCTCGAACACATATGTTGTTCTTGCGTATCCTGCCGATGTCCACTTTCAACTTGTCCAGTGTAGAGAGAGGACAGATGTTAGCACTGGATCCATTATCGACAAGGACTTTGGTAACCACCGACTCCTCACACTTTACCGTAAGATATAAAGCCTTGTTGTACTCGGTGCCTTCCTCAGGCAACTCATCATCGGTGAAAGTGATCCGATTCGCTTCGAAGATCCTATTGGTGATCTTCTCCAAATGACTCACTGAGATTTTATCAGGTACGTGGGCCTCATTCAAAACTTTCATCAAAGCTTGCCGATGTTCTTTAGAATGTATCAGCAGGGATAGCAATGAGATTTGCGCAGGCGTTTTCTTCAGCTACTCTAAGATAGAATAGTCATGCAGCTTCATCTTTTTTCAGGAATTCTTCCGCCTCTTCGTCAGTTAACGGCTTTTTCAATGTTTTCGGAGTGATCTTCCTCAATTCCGCAGGGGCAAAACATCTCCCCAAGCGGGTCAAACCTTGCGCTTCGCAAACTTCCTCCTTCACTTCCTTTCCTTTGTAGGTTGTCGTAATCCGAGCATAATTCCATGGAATAGCTCGACTATCAGTTATTGGCAACTGTATTGCTGGCTCGATGATGAAATGATCCATTCGAACGCCTGCTACCGTCAAGACGGGCTTGGTTGCTACCCCTGGTATAACTATTTTTGCTTCCCCCGGCCTCACCGGTACTTCATTCACTCTTCCCTTTTCTGCTTCCGACCCTCCTGGTACGTCCTTCTTGCAAACGGGTGGCTCATCAAGGCTCGTCCCCTTTCTCATTCCTACCCCGCTAGACTTGATCATCATTACATTCTGGGAGGTTTTCTCCTTTCCTTCTTCTACCCGTACCAACTTGATCATGTTGGTCTCATGATGAGCTGGAAGTGGATTTTGGTTGATGTTGGGCTCTGTTGGAGTCTGGACCTCAATCCTGCCAGTGTCGATGAGCTCATGAATGGTTGTTTTCAACCTCCAACACTTTTCCGTGTCGTGTCCCGGACACCCTGAGCAGTATGCACAATTTACTGAATGGTCCAGGTTCTTTGGAAGAGGGTTTGGTAGCTTAGCTTCAACCGGATTTAGCAACCCTACTTGCTTCAGCCGGTGGAACAGACTGGTGTAAGACTCTCCCAAGGGAGTGAAAGTCTTTGGCCTTGGCGCCCTGTCGCCCTTGAATGCCTGGTTCGGACGAAAACTCGTGCCCGAGGGGTTTCTGTAAGCTCTTGGGGGTGGATAATTGTTCTGCGGGTTTGGTGCACGCCACGGTGCATGGACGGGAGGTGCAGAATAGGACTGTGCGTGATGGACAGTAAAATGGGGATCAGGTGCTGGATAGTAATATTGCGGGTGGTTATATGGATTGTGGAAGTAATTTTGGTGGTGAGGCTGGGGCGGGCTATATTGGGGTGCGGGGCCTCTGTTTCTGAACCATGTCCCGGACTCGACTGCCGCGACTTCCTCTTTCCTCTTTTTCCCGAGTACTCCTCCAGTACCACTTTGGATAGCCTGAGTGGTGGCTTTCAATGCTGAGTAGCTCATGATCTTGTTGGCTTTCAAACCTTCCTCGATCATAGCCCCCATTTTTATCACCTCGGTGAATGATTTGCCCACGGACGTCACCAGATGTCCGAAGTAGGTTGGCTCTAGTGTCTGCAAGAAGTAATCTACCATCTCGCTCTCTCTCATAGGCGGATCTACCCTTGCTGCCTGTTCCCTCCAGCATAAACCGAATTCTCTGAAACTTTCAGCGGGTTTCTTCTCTAATTTTAGCAATGATAAGCGGTCGGAGATTATTTCAAGATTGTACTGGAACTGACCGATAAAGCTTGAGCCAAATCATCCCACGTAAACCATATGCTGGGGTCCTGTGTAGTGTGCCACTCCAGCGTAGATCCTCCCAGACTCTTACCGAAGTAAGCTATCAGAATCTCGTCCCGTCCTCCGGCTCCTCGCATTTTACTACAAAACCCTCGGAGGTGGGCTACAGGATCACCGTGCCCCTCGTATAGGTCAAACTTGGGCATTTTGAACCCGGCCGACAATTGGACGTCGGGGAACGGACACAGATCCTTGTAAGCGACACTGACCTGGTTACCCAAACCGTGCATGTTCCTGAAGGACTGTTCCAGGCTTTTAACTTTTCTAATAACTTCCTCATGTTCTGAACTTTGGAAGTGCTTTTTCCGGTTCTGCCGGATTATCCCAGTGAGGGGTGTGTGATTGCGGTTCAGGAGCCCTAAAAGTAGGCTCTGGAGGATAGTAAGAGTTGTCATGGATCTGAACATGCGGCTCGCCGGACGGCCTTTGTAGAGTCGTAGGTGGAGGTGCCACAAAAACAGGGGTGACTGGAGGAGGATTTGGTTTGGCTGGTGGAGTGTGAGTGGCATAAGGGTTTTCCCCCTGAAAGTATGGATAGATCGGGGCGCTTGTCGAAGGATCGATGGTTGGATGTTCTGGAGCTGAGGCGAGAGTAGGGAGGTTTGGTGAGGACTGTCCCCTAGCCCAGGCTAGGTGCATCTCTGTTATCTGATGTCTCAACCGTTCTACCTCTTCTTTCATGATTTGTATCTCCGATTTCTCTTCCTCGAGACTTTTACCGGAACAAGACATGCTTGCTGTAATTGGCCCTTTAGATCTAGTACGGTAATGGTGGCTGGCCAGTATATTCTGTCAAACCAACTGCTAAACGTTTCTGGAAATGCAAAAAACTTATTAGTTTACCGAGTTTAACAGATATGTTATAGCACGTTGGATGCAATGCCCCTAACCAAATAACCCTTTCTACATGTACTCATAACATGCGTCATTCCAGCTTTTTTCTTTTTCTTTTTCTTTTTTTTTCTTTTCTCTTTTCTCTTTTTCAACTGTCTTTGAAAGTCTTATTGTTATTAATCTTCGTATTCTTTTCCCTTTTTTTTTTAGTGGTGGTCGAATCTTATGTGGATTGCCTACGTATCACGTCCCCGCGTGAATCAGACCGAGCGTAGTTCTAGTAACAAGATTGTGGCAAAATTCAGTAACTTTTATATCAAATAAAACCTTAAAGTTACAAAATATGTCTTACAATAATCGACAAAATAGAGGAATGCTTGACTCGAAAAAGGAAAATAAAATGCCAACCAACTCGACTCAATATTTCAAAATACATTTTTTTAAATCAGAAGTCTAATGCTCTACAATTCCTGGGGGCCCGCGAGGCATCATTCAGCCTTGCCGCGGGCCTTGGTGTGAGGTCCTTGTGCAGTCCCCTTAAATCTCTCATGATCCGATGAACATAGCCCATAACCGAAGAAAAAAGGGCAGGGCGGGGCATCTGTTCGCAAGCTAGACACTTCATGGTGACATAGTGCCCTATTTCTCCAATTCTGTCCTTGATCATGTCCCTTTCTCTGAGTAGCTGTTCTATCTGCTGGTTTTTCACCCCCAATCTTTGAGCATTGTTGGTGACTTGGTCTAGGAGCCTATCCACTTGTTCGTGCAGTCGGGCCATCAAATCGTGGCAACGGTCGAGGTCTGTTCTGGCATCTCGGGCTTGCTTGAAAACCCGCTCCCTGAGGATAACATTTGCTTCCTTTAGACTAGTGATGATCTCAGTGTAATCTTCTTCTATCCGTTGCAAGTGAAGTGCATGTTGATGTGCCTCCTTTCTCCAGCTAGCACGGACCCTCATTGTTTGGGCCTTCGACTCTTCCAATTCCCTTTGGACATCGGCAACTTGGATTCTTAAACCCTTTATCAATTATTCGTCTGCTCGACTCCTCAACTGTCTGTCAGCGTCCCTTTTCATTTGCTGGATCTGAGCCCTTAAAAAGTCATTTTCTAGTGCCAACTTCTTTTTATCTCCCTCGTCGGCGGCGGCTTGCATATCCTTTTCAAATTGGAGATCTTGGACCCGTTGCTCTATCTTGCCGATCCTTGTTCTGTAAACCTCTTCCTTAGCCAACCAGTCCCATTGTTCTTGTGACGCTTCAGCAAATTCCCTGAGGTGAGGTCTTTTGGCTGGTCTTTCACCCGCTGTTTCTCCTTTGTACCAAGTAAGATATCTGGGTACAACCTCTCCTCTAGCTCGATCATGCACACAAGTGTTTGCCTCTAGATATTGGCATTTGCTCCAGATCTGGCGGACCCTCGCTTCCGGGAATTGACCATCGGGACCAATATCAATAACCTGGGTACTCAGGTCTTCTTCTTTGGGTACTATCTGGCACCTCCCGAGCTGTCTCAACACTCGATGGGGCGCGTAAGGTTGAATGCTTTTAAGTCCCATTAAGAGAAAGGGGGACCTAGCCGCTGGCATGTACACGATTCTGTCTATCTGTAACCAACCCAACGTCCATTGTATTTGACTTGCGCTGAGAGCCTGAAAGTATGCCCTCCATGCCAAGGTTCCTTCAGGCAAGACGGTCCTATCAATCCTTGTATAGAATTCGCTTATGCAAGTTTTCTCAACCAACCCATATCTCGAGAATTGGGTGCGGCGACACAGGTGCTCGATCATCCACATCTGTAGCAGTAAATTACAACCTTCGAAAAAATCTCCTCCGGCTTTGCAGACTGTGAGGGCTCGATATATGTCTGATAGTATCATAGGAGCAAGAGTACTTTCGCTTTGGTCAAGCAAAGTACTGACGACTCCGGCTACCTTTATATCAATGTTCCCGTCTTTCCTTGGGAATACCACGAGTCCTAAAAAGGCTATCATGAAAGCAACTCGTCTGTGCTCCTCCCATTTCCGGCGATTACCCTTGCTGCATAATTTGTTTTCTGGCTTGTCGAAACCTCCCACATGACCGTACCTTTGATAGATGAAGTTTAAAGTACAAAACCCTTGTGCTAGATCCGGGTTACGTACCGTTCTGGCTGTCTTCAGGGAGTCTAAAAACCGGTGTATGGCGACAACCTTGGGGGCGATTAGATATTGATGCCCCAATGGTATATCAGTGTTTCCAATGTATCCGGTCATCTCCTCCACAGTTGGGGTGAGCTCGAAGTCCGAGAAGTGAAAAACATTGTGCGCGAAATCCCAATATGTGACTAATGCCCTTATGATGTCCCCTCGAGGTTTTATTTCAAGCAGACCTGTAAGACCTTTCAAATACTTTTTAACCTCATCCTGCCCTTCTTTGCCTAGATCATCCCACCACAGTCGTATTTCTACCGGGATTTTAGTCATGAGTGAAAAGGGTTCATTTTGAATCGTGCTCATCCTGCACATTTATTTAAAGAAAACGATCATTTTGGCTGGCAATGATTTTTTTTTTTTTCAAAATTTACAGATTTTGGTATATATTTCTGAAAAATGGTAAGTTGGACCCGACGGGGGTTGCCTACGTATCTCACATCCAGTGAGAATCAAACCCGCGTAGTTCGGTTCGTCAAGACAAACAATTTTCTTTTATTGACCGACAAAGAAAACACATTTTATTAAGAAACACATTTTCGTTTATTGATCGACAAAGAAAACACATTTTGTTAAGAAACCCATTGTCGGCAAAGTCAACCTTCCGTCGTCTTTTATTAGCAAACTGAACTATTGATTTGTTGGTAAAACACATTTTGTATTTTCTAAAAATATCTATTTACCCATACTGTTTCCTTTTGTTTTTCGTTTCTCTTCAGTATTTAAAAGCCGGTCAGCATGCAAGTTCGAATAAATGCTTGAAACAAACATGGTATAGCAGGATGGTCTTTTCATTTCAGGTTGCCTGTCCTAGACGAACCCAACCCCTGTGTTGAGTCCCCTAAGTCAAATGCAACGTGATGCAAATAAACGTTTCCTACTAGGGATCCGGTATGCAGTTATGTTATTCTAAGTTCAAAACCTCGGTGTATGATCTAGATTGTGTACCCAAGCGGACAACTCGGGCTGAGGAAGGAGCTCCTTTCCGGGAACCAAAAGGCCAACCGGCTTAGAAACTTTCCGATCCTCTTCATTATTTTGGGTATGACACTAACAGAATAAGGAGTCTCAACCAGTGAGCACATCCCCGGGGGTGAGGAGTGAAGGGTTTGCGGCACGGTTTTATATACAGTTCACGTAATATCAAAGCGGTAAACATATAACAGTTTGTATATACAGTGCAACTAGTATCAAAGTGGTAGACATGTAGCACATTAATTAAACATGTAGTAAAATCAGATATAGACAAAACAACAATTTAACTGAGCTCGAATTCTTAGACCCCGAACCGAAGTTCAGAGGTTTGTCCCCAGCAGAGTCGCCAGAGCTGTCACACCTCCTTTTTTCGCACCCGCATGGGCGCAAGGGAGTTTTTCCAATTAAAGGACAATCGAGACGGGATCCATTTATTAAATTCGGAGTCGCCACTTGGAAAAATGATGGTGTCCCAAGTCACCGGTCTGATCCCGAACCGAGGAAATTTATGACTTTGTAATATGGTCCGCGAAACTAGAAAACCGGATAAGGAACTCTGTTAACCCGGGAGAAGGTGTTAGGCACTCCCGGATTCCGCGGTTTTAGCACGGTCGCTCAACTGCACTTTTTGCTTTTATCTGATTTCTTTATATATTTTAACTATGTATTTTTAATGCTCCGCTTTTATTTTTTAGAAGAATTGCGACGTCATGAAAACACATTTCGAATCACAACGCAACCGGTACGCCTGTGACTTTAATGCGTTTCAGTTTCGCCGGGAGTAAGATTTGGGTCACATAAATGCGCACCCGTATTTAGGAAAGTAATTTCATTTCAAGTCGCGCCTAAAGAGTCTATCGTCTGTTTAACTTTGGGAAAGGACCGTGAAATTCACTAAACGGTCTTTCCAAATCTAAGTTCTCATGACAATTATTCGAGGGCCCCGTGTATTTTTGTTCTCTCACGAGTTCCATCTCATTGTTTATTTGAAGGTCGACCCATAGATATTACCTTTTCGTATATGTTTCATCTCTAATTATAAATCGTGAGTGAAACCTAGTGACTAATTGTTATTTAAGCATTATTCGGTTAAATCTTATATTTGAACTTCTCATTTCTAGCTACTTTGATTTCTGTCAATGACTTGGGCTAATCGATTAAACTAAGAAATTTTTATAACGTCAAATGTACGAATACTTATACTATTGTGTCAACTGGATTTTAGAGTGACTGGTGTCAATTATCCCTTTAAACTAACTTATCCTAATTTAATCAACGAGGTGAAATTCGAGTTTCAAGTTTAAGTCTAATTCCAAACAAAAGGGGGTAAACCTCTTAATTCTCACCACTACCTAACTCGGAAGCCCAAACTTATACTATGTCAAAATATATATACCAAAATCCTTCAATTGCACCCAATTTGCCGACAAGTGGACCTAATGTTTTGTTTTAACAACTATTGAGCTTCACATTAATCCCCAACATTTAAATCACTAACATTCGAGAACTACCAACTTTATCTCAATCGACTTCAACCAACGATATTATGACTGGGAATTTTGAAATAACACACTGAAAATGGAAGGTGATTATTATCCCTACTGAAGTACTAAACTATACTACATTTAAACTAATGATGCAAACTTAAACCAGGAACCTACAACTAGCAGATTTTTCATGCTGCTGGAATGAATCGAAATGGATCAAACAGTCCACAAAGGTATACATATATGTCTATTATCCATATGGCATGAAATCTAAAATCAACATTCACTACATTTACTTAACTACAGTCTATCCATTTGGATGACAGAAGAGACATTCAATACATATGAATCTGTGAGCATCTCATTTTCAGACTTCTCCTCCCAGTTACATCAAAATAAGCTCATAAATGTGTACCTGGGTATTGAAGAGCAAAAGAAAAGGAGGTCAGTGATGGAGTGGCAAGCAATTCACAGCAACAGCAGTAGTGAACCAGCAGCAACAGCACACAAAATACCAACAGCAGCAACAGGGCCAAACAAACCACAGCAACAACAGCAAGAGCAGGACCAAACACAACAGAGGCAGGCAGCAACAGAAACACAACCAACAGCAAACAAAACCCACACCCAAACAGCAGTAGGATTCGACCAAGAGTAAAATCAGTATCAATCAATAACAACTGATGAATAAAAGGAGTGAGCAGCCCAAAACAGGAGCAAGAAGACCAGCACAGATCCAATTAAGACCAATAAATCAGCCACAAGGTCTAATAGCAACTCAGGAGAAGACACTTGAAGCCCCGGCAAGTTTCAACAACCAAATAACCTAGTGCTATGACCAACAATGTCGAAAGAGCAAAGAGTGACCTCAAGACACAACTCAACAGACTCAAGGACTGCCTGAAGCAGTGAGCTAAAATCACTGTATTTTCAGAATATCAAAAAAAATGTCTCCTATCACTGTATTTTCAGAATACTTCCTCAAAAATCACTATCACTATGTATGTCTAAAGTTTTTGTAGGTATCCAAAAATGTCTCTCTGGATATCAAAAATGTCCCCCTCTATCTCTTTTGCATCCTATACTTATAGTTTTTGAATTCCCCATTGAATGAATGCTTCTCACTAAACTAATACCCCTACCCATTCCTATCTCTGCCCAGACCATGCTCTGCCAGCCCACTATCCCCTCTGTTTTCCCACTTAAACTTGTCCAAACATGGGGTTTTATGTTTAAAATTCTCTAAGTGTAGAGCCTGGTGGGATGCCCTGCTGTAACAGCAGGTTCTGTCACACCTCCCTTTTTACTACCCCGCGACATGCGTAAAGTGTATGAATACACTTGCAGGGTATACCCCGACGCTCAATTACCCAAGACGGATAAAATAACGTAAGGGAAGGAGTTTTTCCAATTTAAGGACAATCGGTTCGGGATTTTATTAAAGATTAATCGAGTCGCCACTTGGGAATGACAATGGTGTCCCAAGTCACCGGTTAATCCCGAATCCGAGGAATTTTGACTCTTAAAATGTCCGCGAAGCAGAGGTCCGGATAAGGAACTCTGTTAACCCGGGAGAAGGTGTTAGGCACTCCCGGATTCCGTGGTTTTAGCACGGTCACTCCACTGTCGTTCTTGATTTTTTGTTTGACTCGGTTATAGATTTTAACAACATAACATGCTTTTACGTTAAATATCATTTTTAGGACTTTGCGGTATCGCGAAAACATGCCTCGAGTCATACCGCAACCAGTACGCCTATGACTTTTGGTGTATTTCGGCTTTACCGAGATTTGGATTTGAGTCGCACCAAGTGCACACTCGTTCATAGGAAGGTATATTAAAATCGTGCCCTGAAGTAACGTCTATCGGCTTTTTAAATCTTTTGGGAGAAACTATGGAATTAGCTATTAGCTTTCCCGGGTCTATTTGTGTTACATTATTACTAAATGGGGGCCCCGGTGTTATCCGGGCGAGGCTCGTCCCAAATTATTTATTAAAGGATACTAACATTTGGCTAAGTTTTCTATATTTGTTTTTTCCTTAATCGTATGCTATTACTATAATAATCCAGGCCTATTCGAATTTCATTGCTGTTGGGCCTGGTTCTCATTTTACACTCACATTACATCAGTCCAGGCCCTTGAAAGGCTAGATATTTACATGAATTTATGGTCTTTTGTCAATTGACTACTTATCAGTTCGGGCTTGCGCCCAAAATCAAACCCAGACATAGAATGAAATTGTATTGGAAATAGACAAACGAAGATACATGCTTTGATCAACAAGAAATTCACAAGCATTTTTATTCATATCAGATGTACATAAAATAACAATTCTAAATCAGTAGCTTTTCTGTACAAGGCTTGATGAAACTATAAATTACTATCATTTTTACAGTTAAAGATCATATCATTAACTACTGGTTTAAAACTAATACCAACTCTAAGAGATCTGTGTGATTACATAAGAGGACTTAGAAATGATTAAACTAACAAACTAACAATATGAGCTAATTAACTACATGCGTGTGATTTGCAATACCAATCTCAATTGCATCTTATACTTAATACTATATCCCCAGTTCTTCTCAATCCCAATTGTTTCAATATCTAACTATCTGTCCTTTTAAAACTTAAGCAAATTTAAGCCTACGTTTATATATGAACTAAGCACCAGTTTAAACAATCATTGAAGGAGTTTGAATCTTCAGAACTTGTTATGAATGAACTATTGATAAAGGATTTAAACTTAACTCATTGGCAGATTGCGAACTCAGATATTCGTGAGTTACTATCTGTTTCAAAATTCTTATTCCATCTTTTAAGGCATTAACTAAGTGACAATGATTTCCGAAATTTTTGAAAAGCCAAAGTTATTGATGATTTCCTATATGAGCTTCCGTCAATATAAACCTGTGTGATGGTTACTTAGCCTCATTTTAAGGATTTTTACCTAATTAACTAAATGGTGGACTATCTATATTATACTACTACTATACTATACTATCACTACTATACTATTACACTGTTTTTGTTTCTGTTTTTCTTTGCTACTATCTACAAACAAACTACAGTATTAAACTACAACTATAAGCAACAATGAATCTAAACTTGGATCTTCATTTTATTTCATCAAAGGCGCCAATACAGCATCATTCATAAAGAAATGTACCTGGATGAAACAGAGAAACCGATGAGTTCTAGGGGAGAAGAAGTAAGCAACAGCAGTGATTGAAACAGCAGTGAATGCAACAGTGAAGAGAAGGAAACACAGCACACAGCAGTAGCAAAATCCACAGCAACAACAACACGAGAATAACCCAGTAGATGATCGAGCAAAAAAAACTCAGAAAAACCAGATTAGGACCACAAGCTTTTACACCCGAAATTCCCAGAAATATCTATTGTTAAATGGCTACTTCAATCTCTTCAGCTTTGTATTTAATAAACTCCAACCTAAGTGTATTTTTCAGATTGTTCTACAGTGGAAACCTTTTTTACTAGCTCAGATTATTATACTCTGGAATCCCCCTTTTTTCAGCCCCTTTTTGAGATATTTATAGCTAACCTTTTAGGGCTGAATACTTGGGGAGGAAGTAATGGGATTAATCCCACTTCCCCCTCCTAAAATTACCTATTCTACACTTTAGTCCCATTTTCAGTTACTAAAACCCTTCCAGCATGTGCTGGAAGGTTCCAAAAGATTCCTTTTAGGGCCTTTTACTAGTATATCCCTAAGGGTTTGAGATTTTTACAGATTTCCCATATTTAGGAGACCATTATACCCCTAAATCTCTGCAAAATTGCAGAAATCAGGAGCATAAATGTCCCTATTACCCTCCTAAGTTCTTACTAGTTACTACTTTACCTTTTCAATACCCAATTATGCCCCCTAAGAGCACTGCTGATTTACCAGCTATGCCTAGGGCAGATTCTATCTAATTTTGAACCTATTTAACTAATAGCCAGCCCTGGCATTAGTATTTAAGGGCTGGCCAGATTTATTCTTAAGAACTATTTCAATTTTAGCCACTTTTAAACTAATTTCAATCAATTAAGACCAATTTATTCCTAATTAAAGCTAATTGCAGGCATAGCCTGTTTTGTTATTATGTTTAACCTATTTAAAAGTTAGCCAGTCTCAAGTTGAGACTTAGCTTGGGCTATTAAAGCCATATACTGAACAGCTAGGCCCAAAACCTTTACAGGTTTGGCCACTTTGCTGTTCGGGGCTCAATATAGAGCCTGGGCTAGTCTGCATTTGCAGACATAGCCCTTTGCACAACCAGCCACTGTTAAACAGTGAGCTGTGTGTTAGGGCTCACAGAATTGGTCAACCTTTTGCAAGGTTGACCATTCTTAGGCCAATTATTAAACTTGTAGCCTATTTTTGTTCATTTTCAGTTTATGTCCTATTTCAAAACTAACCACTTAATGAGACTTAGCACTAGCAGCTATAACCAATTCACCTAAGCATGAAAGCATTAACAGTGTTCAATTGACAAGGAACTATTGCAGTTTTAGCCATTTCAACATATAATTATACACATAACCACATGAAACCAAACAAGGTTTATCAACTAATCAAAATTCAGAAGAGAGAATAGATAATGTTGAGTTTTAATCAGTGACTCACAAACTCAATCTCACATGGCAAAGTGTCAATTAAGATCAAATAGGCTTAGCCACAATCAATTCATGTCAAGTGATATACTGGAAAGAACCCCAAAACACTTAGCATTCATGGGTATAGACACATAGACACTAAAACTCTCAGAAAACAGTTAACAAGGGAATAAAATAGAACTTATTTTAAACAGGAGAGCAATGGACTAAGCATGGCAATCAAAATCCCTTTTCAAGTACTAAGCCTAGTCTTAATGATCATAAAAATGAAGAAGAGAAGGATATAGTGAAGAAAACAGGAGAATTCAATCAGGATACTTCAAAAACAAGAAAAGAAAGCTACACCATGAAAGTTAAAAGAGGCCCAGTCCTATGAATTGTAACAGTCAAAGGCAACAAGAGTGATCATAATAACTTAAGCCTGATTTCAAACATAAGTCAAAGATCAAATGTCATGCTTTTGCCATGAATCAGTACTCAACAGTTAAAGTGACACAAAAGGATGGACTTCTCAATCTTAGAACAAAAAGCCATGTGACCAACCAGGCATATAACAGATAGAGTCTTATCACTAACAGGTCCAAAAGAACACAGGGACACATAGGAGATGAACCAGTTGGGAAATCAGTGTGGTCACAGAGAAAAGATAAAGACTCACAGCATGAGAAGATGAGCAGAAGGGTCCTAGACTAACATGAGAAGCACAGGACAGAAATGAAACTCATAACACCAACATAAGCCCTATGACTAACATGTTCAAAGGAACTATTCCAGAATTTAAAGAAGAAACAGGTTAAGAGATGGGGATATACAAGATCCTAAACTAACATGAGAAGCACAGGACAGAGATGAGAGAAGAATCACAGAAAGAGAGCCAAGAATAGCCTTACAACTAACATGTGAAATGCAAATCAATCAGAACATGCCAGGCATCATGAAGAGAAAAGCAATCATGCTTGTTGAACACTAACAGATCAATAAACCCCAATACCAAGAAGATGAAGAAGACAATATAGATTCTTAAACTCAGAAGAAGCAGAATATACATAGAATTCTAGTGATAAACAGTCAAACACTGGATAATAGAAAGATGATTATTAACCCTAAA
This sequence comes from Nicotiana noctiflora, assembly GCA_032618575.1. Classification (NCBI taxonomy): domain Eukaryota; kingdom Viridiplantae; phylum Streptophyta; class Magnoliopsida; order Solanales; family Solanaceae; genus Nicotiana; species Nicotiana noctiflora. The sequence continues at coordinate 178,063 of JASVEL010000764.1, read as the reverse complement.
ACTAAACAGGTCAAAACATACGAAGTCAGAGAACATGAACAAAGAAAGCATGAAACAGAAAAGACAAAGAAAGGACCCAGATAAAATCTATGTCTAAGCAAGAAACATGCAAAGCAAATAATGACGAACAGAAACAAACAAATATTCATAAGCATGCAAATCAAAACAAAAATACATAGAAAATAAAGCATGGAAAGCAAATAAAAGGATCAGGGACTTAGCTCGCGGGGCCTGTCCCCCGAGCTTCCTAATCTCTTTCTTTCTCTGTTTTTCTACTCTCTCAGACTCTCGTAGATTCTCAGGCTTTTCTTCTTGTTTCTTTTTTCTTCTTTATTCAATTCCAGATCTCTCTTTTTTTCTCGATTTTCTTTTTCTGATTTTCTTCTAAGGCTTAAAGGGGAAGCCTTTTAGGATTCTGGGTTATAGGGGGTGTTGTTTTCCTGATATTTTACATTGCTCCCTGGAGGTGTAAAAGATGAAGTCTTGATTGGGTTCGAATCTTGGGGTCGCCGGAGTTAGGGTTCCGACGACCCTTTTTGGGATATTCGAAGCGATACGGGAAGATTCGAGGGTAGTCATTGGTATGAGTGGATAGATCTAGTGGAGAGGCGTCGATTGGCATTGGTTTCAGGTTGGTTCTCATACTTTGGTGGTCACCGGTGTAATTCCGGTGACCGGGGTTTTGAAGAACGGTGTGTTTTCTGGGTTTTTTGGGTGTGTTAGGACATGAAGATGAAGAAGATAAGATGAGGGAAGTGGCAAGAAGAGCCGGCGACCACCGTGGAAGGTGGTGGCCGCCATGGCTTCTGTGAGGTTGAAGAAGGAGATGAAGAAGATGAGAGAGGCGGCCGATATTAGGGTTTTGAATTGGGCAAAATGAACGGCCGTCTTCAGACAAGGCCTTTATATAGGCCACACGTCCCAGATAATCTCAACCGTCCATTGAAGAGAGATCAACGGCTGAGGACGGGCGTTACTAAAACGCCGTCGTTCCGTCGCTTATGAGACCAAAGTGTTTGGCCGTTGGATCCAATCACACAGACGGCTCAGATTAACTCCCAATTATTTAATTATACCAACAATTCTCCTAATATTCTTGGCCGTTGGATATATCAAATGGACGGCCGAGATCAAGATGATTGTAAAACCAGGCGGGCCGTCTCTTTGGGCCAATATGCTGGGCCAAACAATTCAGTCCAATTGGCCCATCTTTATTATACCCAAACTATATTTTTTTTGTATTTTTGATTTTATTGATTTTTATGTATTTTCTTTTATACTTTTTTTTCTTTTTCTTTTATGAAAAAATATAAATCCTAATCTACTAATTACTCTAATTTTCTAATATTTTTTGCAATTTTTCTGCTATTTTTCCTTTATTTTCAACTACTTAAGCTATTTTACTAATTTCCTAATTAACTAAATTAACAAATTATTTACTACTATTTTTTGATTTTTTCTAATTTCTTACTTATTCAAACACACAAAACTAATTTCAAACAAAGCAAGTAATTGCACTCAAAAATATATTTATTTTAATTTTGGAATTAATTGCCTGGTGCAAAAATCATGTGCTCACAGCTGCCCCTCTTTGCTCGGGAACACGAAGAGTTTCAGTGCAAAGATAAGTGAGCAGTAATGAAAGATTTTTGCACATCGGCATATTCCGTGAAAGCATTTTTGAAAACCTTTTGACCGCACCCTGCTTTAGAGGTTGCCTACATATCCTGGGCTAAACAGGAATCAGGTCAGTGTAGTTCGGGAAGGTCTGGCAGTTTTAAAAACTACCGGACTCACTGTTGCATTGACACTGTTGAGACCTGCTGACTTACTCCTTATTACACCGGGGGGGGAAATGTAAAATGAAGAAGCTATTCTATTACAATTGTTCCTAATCTAGCTCTTGTTCTTCTTCCCTTTCCGATGATGCAGAATCTTCCTTTTTGTTGATTTTCTTGTTTTCTTGATGACTCTCTTTTTTGTTGATTTTCTTGTTTTCTTGATCCCGAGCTGAACCTGCTCAAAACAAAACAACAAACTACCTTCTTTCTTTTCTTTTCTTTTTTTCTGCCCCAGTATGGGCTCTTTAATACATGAACCATGATGATGCAGAAAATATTCCCGAATTTGAAGGTGGGCGCCTAACAGAAACTTAAACGTGCAATGCGAATGCAGAAAATATTCCCGAATTTGAAGGTGGGCGCCTAACAGAAATTTAAACGTGCAATGCGAATGCAGAAAGTATTCCCGAATTTGAAGGTGGGCGCCTAACAGAAATTTAAACGTGCAATGCGAATGCAGAAAATATTCCCGAATTTGAAGGTGGGCGCCTAACAGAAATTTAAACGTGCGATGTGATGCAGAAAGTATTCCCGAATTTGAAGGTGGGCGCCTAACAGAAATTTAAACGTGCAATGCGAATGCAGAAAATATTCCCGAATTTGAAGGCGGGCGCCTAACAGAAATTTAAACGTGCAATGCGATGCGGAAAATATTCCCGAATTTGAAGGTGGGCGCCTAACGAAATTTAAACGTGCAATGCAAATGCAGAAAATATTCCCGAATTTGAAGGTGGGCGCCTAACAGAAATTTAAACGTGCAATGCGATGCAGAAAGTATTCCCGAATTTGAAGGTGGGCGCCTAACAGAAATTTAAACGTGCAATGCGAATGCAGAAAATATTCCCGAATTTGAAGGTGGGCGCCTAACAGAAATTTAAACGTGCAATGCGATGCAGAAAATATTCCCGAATTTGAAGGTGGGCGCCTAACAGAAATTTAAACGTGCAATGCGAATGCAGAAAATATTCCCGTATTTGAAGGTGGGCGCCTAACAGAAATTTAAACGTGCAATGCGATGCGGAAAGTATTCCCGAATTTGAAGGTGGGCGCCTAACAGAAATTTAAACGTGCAATGCGATGCAGAAAATATTCCCGAATTTGAAGGTGGGCGCCTAACAGAAATTTAAACGTGCAATGCGAATGCAGAAAATATTCCCTCAGCCTGAGGACTGGGGAGTGGATTTTAAAATATGTTACCTCCTCTTTTTGGTATTTTCTTTCACCAACTTATCTCTTGCCTGTGAATTTCTCCACTTATTCGACAGACTTTCTCTTTTTGGTATTTTCTTTCACCAACTTATCTCTTGCCTGTGAATTTCTCCACTTATTCGACAGACTTTCTCTTTTTGGTATTTTAAATTTTCCACATTGGTCACATTCACTTTAAAGTGATTAGTGACAATTTGTTCCTCCATGAAACAAAATTTATTAGATATAAACTGCTGGCAACTGGCATCTGCCGTCCCCACTTCTTATTGCTTCCTTTGTTTTTGTCTTTTCTGATGTTGCATGACTTCTAACTGCTTGCCCCCGCGCAGACTCTTTTTGTATTTTCTCATTTTTCCTTTTTGTTTTGTTTTCCTTTTCTTTGGCCATGTTTGCCAAGCTTCTTTATTCTCCTCTCCAATCTTCTATCCTTTCTGATCCAGTGTTGTTTCAACTTCCGTTATCAGAAGCTGGTAGTTAGCTCTCAAAAGGGTAAACAATGAAATGCAGAAAAAAAAATGGAAGAGAGGTAAGGGTGTTTTGGAGAGATGACAGAACTTATCTGGGTATTTGCTGGCTGATTCCGCTGACCATGCCATGTATTTAAACTCTGACCCAGTTCGTTCCAATCATTATTATGACTCTGAATTGCCTTTGACCCCAAACCGATACTCTTTTTGTTGCCTTTTCTCTTTTCTGATGATCGCCTTACGGTGCCTCGAAAGGTTTTCACCAATAAGACTCTCTCATTTATTCTCTCAACCTCACCATCATCTCACAGTGCCGATTAAGGTTTTCACTGATGAGACTCTCTCATTTTATTTCTCTCAACCTCACAATCGCCTCACAGTGCCGATTAAGGTTTTCACTGATGAGACTCTCTCATTTTTTTTTATTTTTTCATTTCTCCTTTTTGCATTTTGTTTCATGTTCCACAGGTATTGTCCGATACTTCACTCCTCCTTCGTTGTATTCGTTATCATTTCAGAATTGATCGGAAGGTCTTTCTTTGGACTATAACGTGGCTTTTGGACGGGTTAAGAAAGAAAGATATAAAGGCTCAAAATTTCAACGAGGGTTAAAAATATTTACAACTCTCGGAATTATTAAACATAACTTCTGCCCCAGTTTCAATATGTGGGGAATTTTTGGATTTTTTCCTTTATTGTGACTGAACCTCAGAGAGGCTGCCTACGTACCCTTTCGGGATCAAGTCAGACGTAGTTCATCCAACTTTAAAAGTTAGATGGATTTCTTTTTGACTTTTTCCCGGTTTTTGTCTTTTTCTATTTTTTTTTTTTTTTTTTTTTTTTTTTTCATTTTTTTTTTATCATCATTTTTTCATCATTTCATTTTTCATTCTGGCAATTGAGAACTTATTATACTAAAGCAATTCCGAGAGAGGGATATGAAAGAATTCATTTATTAAGGCTCAAAGGGGTTAACAATGGATAAAGTGTTTGGATAGAGAATAAAATGCCTTCGTCATTTCAATTCCAAAATCACAACAAAATACAAAACATACAATTGAAAAAGGAATCATACATAGTATCTTTTGACTGCATCTGAATTGATAGCAGTCTCTACGCACTTTCCTTCAACATCGGTTAAGTATAATGCTCCATTGGACAACACCCGTGATACCACGAACGGTCCCTGCCAATTCGGTGCAAACTTGCCTTTTGCCTCTGCCCAATGTGGTAAGATACGCCTCAATACCACTTGTCCAACTTCAAACTTTCGAGGTCGTACCTTCTTATTATATGCTCTGGCCATTCTCCGCTGATACAACTGTCCATGGCAGATCGCGGCCAATCTCTTCTCATCAATCAAATTCAACTGTTCTAATCGGGCCTTTACCCATTCATCGTCATCTATCTCAGATTCGGCTATAATTCGCAATGACGGTATTTCTATTTCTGCAGGTATAACGGCCTCTGTTCCATACACCAGGGTATAAGGTGTGGTTCCGATAGAAGTACGTACCGTCGTGCGGTAACCCATGAGAGCAAAGGGTAACTTTTCATGCCACTGCCTGGATCCCTCCACCATTTTCCGAAGAATCTTCTTGATGTTCTTGTTTGCCGCCTCTACTGCACCATTCGCCTTTGGCCTGTAGGGCGTGGAATTGCGGTGCGTGATCTTAAACCTTTCACAAACTTCTGCCATAAGATGACTGTTTAAATTGGCTCCATTGTCTGTGATAATCACTTTGGGGATTCCAAATCGGCATATGATATTCTCGTGCACAAAATCCACCACCGCTTTCTTCGTCACTGCCTTGAATGTCTTAGCTTCGACCCACTTGGTGAAATAATCAATTGCAACCAGGATAAACCTGTGCCCATTAGAAGCGGCCGGATCTATTGGGCCAATGACATCCATGCCCCAAGCAACAAAGGGCCAAGGTGCTGACATTGTGTGCAACTCATAAGGCGGGGAGTGGATCAGATCCCCATGTACCTGGCATTGATGGCATTTCTTTACATACCTGATACAATCACGCTCCATCGTGAGCCAGTAGTACCCTGCTCTCAAAATCTTCTTTGCTAGCACATATCCGCTCATGTGGGGTCCGCATACTCCAGCATGTACTTCAATCATGATTTCATCCGCTTGTTGTGCGTCCACACACCGCAATAAACCCAGATCTGGTGTTCTTTTGTATACCACTCCTCCACTGAAGAAAAATCCATTGGCTAGACGCCTGATGGCTCTCTTCTGGTCTCCAGTGGCTTGTTCCGGGTATTTGCCACCTTTCAAGTATTCTCTAATATCATGATACCACGGCTCTCCATCCGACTCTTCTTCCACAGCGAAGCAATAAGCATTCTGATCTCGGACTTGGATCTGGAGTGGATCTATATATGTCTTGTCCGGATGATGCAACATAGAGGACAATGTGGCCAAAGCATCTGCAATCTCATTGTGCATTCTCGGGATGTGCTTGAATTCTATAGACCGGAATCTTTGAGACAACTCGTGCAAACAATACCGATATGGTATCAATTTCAAATCTCGTGTCTCCCATTCCCCTTGAATTTGGTGTACCAAGAGATCCGAGTCACCCATGACCAAAATCTCTTGAATACCCATGTCAATCGCCATCCTTAATCCCAAGATGCATGCTTCATATTCGGCCATATTGTTGGTACAGAAAAATCGAAGCTGAGCTGTGACGGGATAGTGTTGTCCCGTACTTGAAATGAGTACCGCCCCGATACCAACGCCCCTACTGTTGACAGCTCCATCAAAGTACATTTTCCATCCTGGCCTCTCCTCTTGCTCCGCCTCTTCGACAAGCATTGCCTCCTCATCCGGAAAGTATGTTTTCAATGGCTCATATTCATCATCCACCGGATTCTCGGCTAAGTGGTCCGCAATAGCTTGTGCCTTCATTGCCGTACGAGTTACATAGACAATGTCAAATTCTGTGAGCAGAATCTGCCATTTGGCCAGTCTTCCCGTAGGCATGGGTTTTTGAAAGATATACTTGAGAGGATCCAATCGTGATATCAAATACGTAGTGTATGCTGACAAATAATGCTTTAGCTTCTGAGCCACCCAAATCAATGCACAACAAGTTCTCTCCAGTTGGGTATACTTCACCTCGTAGGATGTAAACTTTTTGCTGAGGTAGTAGATGGCTTGTTCTTTCCTGCCTGTCTCATCATGTTGACCCAGTACACAACCGAAAGAGTGATCTAGCACCGTCAAATACAAAATCAGAGGACGCCCTGGTTCTGGAGGAACTAACACCGGAGGATTAGCCAAATATTCTTTGATCTTGTCGAAGGCTTCCTGACACTCGTCGGTCCATTTCACCGACGCATCTTTCTTCAACAACTTGAAAATTGGCTCGCATGTTGATGTCAACTGAGCGATAAACCGACTAATGTAATTCAACCTTCCTAATAAGCTCATGACCTCCTTCTTGTTCTTCGGCGGAGGTAGACTTTGAATAGCCTTGATCTTTGACGGATCCAGTTCAATACCTCGCCGACTCACAATAAACCCCGGTAGTTTCCCTGAAGGTACTCCAAAAGCACACTTCGCCGGATTGAGTTTTAGATTGTACCTCCGGAGTCTTTGGAAAAACTTCCTCAAATCTTTCACATGATCAGGTTGTTTTCTGGATTTTATGATGACATCGTCCACATATACCTCAATTTCTTTATGCATCATATCATGAAACATAGTGGTCATTGCCCTCATGTAAGTTGCCCCGGCATTCTTTAATCCAAACGGCATTACTCTGTAACAGTACGTTCCCCAAGGTGTAATGAAGGCAGTTTTCTCAGCATCTTCTTCGTCCATCAGGATCTGGTGATAACCTGCGTAACAATCCACAAATGAACCGATCTCATGCTTGGCGCAATTGTCAATCAATATGTGGATGTTTGGCAATGGGAAGTCATCCTTTGGACTGGCTTTGTTGAGGTCTCTATAGTCTACACACACTCTGGTTTTGCCGTCTTTCTTCGGGACCGGCACAACATTTGCCAACCAGGTGGGGTATTTGGTGACTCTTATGACCTTTGCCTCAAACTGCTTATTCACCTCTTCTTTTATTTTTGCGCTAATGTCCGTTTTGAATTTTCTCAGCTTTTGTTTCACCGGCCGGCATTCAGAGTAAATCGGCAACTTGTGTACCACTAGATCTGTGCTAAGCCCGGGCATGTCATCATAGGACCAGGCAAAGATGTCCTTAAATTCATGTAACAACCTTATCAATTCATCCCCGAGGGGTGCCTCCAAATGCACACTAATCTTTGTTTCTCGGACATCATCTTCGCTCCCCAAGTTTACAGATTCCGTATCACTCAAACGGCTTGGGTTTTTCCTCGTATTGTTTCATGTCCTTACTTATTTGCTCCAGGGCTTCCTCATCCTCACATTCTAATTCACTATCTTCCTCGATTTCTTGTATAGTAGCGTGATTGTCAGAACTGGGTCTAGAATCCTTCACGCATGACATGGCATTGGAATCAACACATGCAAAACTGTACAAAAGGAAAAATAAAGAAAAATAAGGCAAAAGTGAAGAAAAAGGAAAAACCGCATTTCATTAATAAAAGAAACGAACAATGTTCGGGATACATGGTGATGATTTTTTTTTTTCATGAGGGAGAATGGGGAAATTATAAAATAACAACTTTCGGGGAAACAATGATGAAATTTTGAGCTAACTACCAAGACTCCTTCCGGATAAGGAAAGGAGTAGCTTCCCAATTGTTCAATGTGACTCTAGGCCCCACAAATTGCACGTCCATGTTGCTCGTGCCTTCCCCTGCTTCAATCGTATTCACCTCCCAGAACATTTTCTTAAAGCCAAGCATTTCTTCATCAAGTTGGGTCTCAATGCACTTTGCTGCAGCAGATGGTTGATATTTTGTACCAGGCCCGATAAAGATGTCGGATAATTTGGGTATGGGTTTGGGCAAGGTCCAGTTTCTCTTGGCTTTAGAGGCTCTTTGGATATCGGCAAAGGTGGGTTTGAACCCTAAGCCGAATGTACCTTTATTCTCCGAAAGCTGAACTGGCTGAGTGACTCCCTGCAGTGTTTTGCCTAATCCCCTCCCCGGTGTAAATTTGTTTTTCAGCATTTCTCTGGCCACCATTATAGCAGTTGGTGCCATCGTCGGGGTTGGTAACTTTTCTCCTTCAACAACCTTGTTCACTTCTACAACATCCGTCACTTGGTAGACCCAAGGACCCCGATCCCCATCAGGTACCGTCAAAAGGTGCTACCACATTACAAGCATTTTCCTCTCCGTGTACAACAATCTCTTGCTGCTCCCATTCAAACTTGACCATCTGGTGCAGAGAAGATGGTACCGCTTTGGCCGCATGAATCCAAGGTCGGCCTAACAACAAGTTATATGATACGGCAATATCAAGCACCATGAACTCCATCGTAAAATCAACGGGACCGATGGTCACTTCCAAAATAATATCCCCCAACGTGTTCTTACCTCCGCCGTCAAACCCTCTCACATTGACACTGTTTCTCCGGATTCTATCCGGGCTAATGTTCAGCTTCCCTAGAGTTGACAACGGGCAGATGTTTGCACTCGATCCATTGTCAATCAATACCCTAGTCACGACTGACTCTTCACTTTTTACCGTGAGGTACAATGCTTTGTTGAGTTCAGTTCCTTCCACCGGCAGCTCCCTATCAGAGAAGGTGATTCTATTGGACTCGAAAATTTTGCTGGTAATCTTCTCCAAATGACACACTGAAATCTTCTCCGGAACATGAGCTTCATTTAGAATCTTCATAAGAGCCTTCCGGTGCTCCTCTGAATGTATCAACAGAGATAACAAAGAAATTTGAGCCGGGGTCTTTCTTAACTGCTCAACCACTGAGTACTCTTGCGACTTCATTTTCTTAAGAAATTCCTCTGCTTCCTCCTCCGACACTGGCTTCTTCAGTTGACTTTCTTTTACCGTTTTCATCTTTCTCAGTTCCTCTGAAGCAAAACACCTTCCGGATCGAGTAAGTCCATGCGTTTCATTAATTTCACCAGAAATCTCTTTTCCCTTGTAAACTACTGTTACCTTATTATAGTTCCAAGGCACGGTCTTCGTATTCACCACTGGCATTTGTACTACTGGTTTTATGATCACTGGCTCTGCACTTGCTCCTTTCACAGTTACGATCGTCTTTGCACCTGGAACTACCACCTTTAAACCTCCCATCACTACCGGCTTTGGTTTCTCAACAATTGCTTCCTCTTTCACAATTTCTTTCTCTAACTTGTCACTCGACTTTATCATCATGACGGCCTGAGATGGTTTTTGATTGCCATCACCCTGCACCAGTTCTATCATATTTGTTTCGTGATGATTCGGCAATGGATTCTGGGTAATGTTTGGGGCCTCGGGAGCCTGCACTTCAATTCTCCTCTCATCGATAAGATCTTGAATAGCATTCTTTAATTGCCAACACTTCTCAGTATCGTGGCCCAACGTTCCTGAACAATATTCACATTTGACAGAAGAATCAAGATTTTTCGGGGGTGGGTTCGGATTTTTCGGTGCGATTGGTCTCACCATCCCCAATTCTTTCAACCTGTGGAAAAGACTGGTATATGACTCTCCGAGAGGAGTGAATGTTCTTCTTGCTTTGTTTCTCCAATCAGCGTCCGGCCTGGGTCTATTCTGGTTTCGGTAAGGTTTAGGGGTTGAATATGTGTTTTGGGTATGGTACACATTGTGTGGAGCCTGAGCTCTCCACACGTGGGGTGGTGGTGGTGGATAAGCTTGGGTTTGAGGGTGATGGTAATGTGGTACAGTCGGTGGGTATGGTGGTGGTGGGTTATATGGGCTTGGTGCATTGTAGGGATTTGGCGGGTAAGATGGTGGTGGTGGATTATATGGGGTTGACGGGCTTGATGGGTGTTGGCGGTAAGGTCTGGGTGGGTTATAATGTGGGTTGCGACTCCATGACCTGCTTTCAACGGTTGCCACTTCTTCCTTCTTCTTCTTTCCCATCACTCCTCCACTTCCACTCTGTATAGCTTGATTAGTGGCTTTGATAGCCGAAAAACTCATAATCTTGTTTGTCTTCAAACCCTCTTCTACAAAACTTCCCATTTTTACAACTTCGTTGAAACTTTTTCCAATTGCTGACACTAGATGGCCGTAGTAGGTTGGATCCAAAGCTTGCAGAAAACAATCCACCATCTCTCCCTATTTCATCGGTGGATCCACTCTAGCGGCCTGTTCCCTCCATCTAAAACCGTATTCTCTAAAGCTCTCTCCTGGCTTTTTCTCCAGCTTGGTAAGGGATAACCTGTCGGGTATGATCTCCAGATTGTACTGAAAATGACTAGCAAAAGCTTGTGCTAAATCATCCCAAACGAACCATCTTGTATGGTCCTGTCGGGTATACCATTCCAGTGCTGATCCACTCAAACTTTGGCTAAAGTACGCCATCAACAATTCATCTCTACCTCCCGCGCCTCTCATCTTACTACAGTATCCTCTTAGATGAGCTACAAGATCCCCGTGTCCGTTGTACATGTCGAACTTGGGTAACTTAAATCCTGCAGGAAGCTGCACCTCAGGGAACAAACACAGGTCCTTGTAGGCTACACTTACTTGCCCTCCCAGCCCTTGCATATTGCGGAAAGCGTTCTCAAGACTCTTCACCTTTCGAGCCATCTCCTCCTGCCCGGCACTAGCTTCTATCATAGGAGCGTGAGACTCGTGTTGTCTGAAAGTAGGCTCCGGGGGGTAGTAGTGAGAATCCTGGATATGAAACATTGGTTCGCTAGAGGATTTGTGGATAACAGCGGGCGGAGGTGCTACATATACAGGAGCAACTTGTGGAACCTGAGGTGGTGTTTGCTTAGCTGGAGGTGGTGGCATTTGGGAGGTGGAAGCATAGTAGTGCGGGTAATCGGGGTAGGTGGAAGATGAGTTTAGTGTTGGCGGCTCAGGGTTAGGATTGGCTGGAGGGACATATGCAGGGTTAGCAGGATAGGCTGGTAGTGGTTGACCTCTCGACCAAGCCTGGTACATTTCAGCCATCTGCTGTCTTAACTTGTACATTTCTTCTTTCATCCCCGCCACATCCACGATCTCTTCTTCGTGAGCAGGGTCTACAATGGTTGCCTCGATCTCCTGGGATACAGCCTTTGTCATCTTTTTGGATCTGGTGTTGTATGAGTGGGTAGCCAGTATGCCAGTTGCCTAGAAAATCTGGACTCACAAACATCAACAATTGTTAGTTGTTAGCGCATAAATAAGATGCAACGACTTTAAAAACAAACACATTTGCTCGAGTCGTTATGCATCATCCCGGCCACTGCTCACTTCAATCATCATTTTTCTTTTTCCGCTTTTCTTTTCTTTCTTTTCTGCTTTTCTTTTTGCTTTTTTCTTGCTTTTTCTCTTCTCTCTTTTTGCTTTTTCTTCTTTTATTGCTTTTTTCTTTTCTCTCTTTTTCCTTGCTGTTTTCATAATCACGCTCCTATTTATTTGCCTAGCGGATATGAAGGAAATGACATAAAGTAAAAGAATTGGTAACAACACTTTGTTTTCTCATTGATAAGTCAAAACCTTGATTACAAAGCGATGTTTAAGAAGAAGAAAAAGAAAAAAAAGAAAAAATAAAAATAAAAGACGATTCATGACCTAAGAGTACATTAATGCACCTAGTGCCCGCGAGGCATCGTTCGGCCTTGCCGCGGGCCTATATGCTAAACCCCTTTGAAGCCTATCCAGGTTGGCCATGACTTGTTGTACAAAAAACTTCACTGCAGAAACAAAAGTCCTCCGAGTCATATCTTCACAGAGCTGAGTCTTTCGGGTGATATACTGGGCGATGCGAACAATCTTTTCTCTGATGACCCCTTTTTCTTGCAATAGACGGCTTATTTGCTGATTGCGAGCGTCCAAGACATGTTGGTTGTCCTTTTGCACCTGTTGTAGCTTCAATTCCAATCTCGCCATAGTCGTATAGCAATATTCTCTTTCTTCCTCAAGATCTTTGATAATCTTGTTGCTCTTGGCCGTGGTTGAGATCATTTTCTTTTTAAGCTGAGCTATTTCAACATCGTGTTTGTCACGTATTTGCCGGACCAACTTGGCTCTTTCCTCGGTGTCTTTGTCCATTTGCTTCCGAGCCTTGGCTAACTCTTTTTCAGCTACATCCAAATCGAAGCCATAGTCGTTTACTTTCCGCCGGAGAATCTCAATTAACTTTTCATCCCGGGCTGAACGGACTGGAGTCTCGGATGCAATTTTCATTTGAGCTATTTGAGCTTTCAACATATCATTTTCTTTTTTCAGCTGTTTCTTTTCCCCTTCATCGGATGCTGCTTGTAAGCCGCTTTCGAAATGAAGATTTCTCAGTTTATCTTCCAACAGACTGATTTTGGCTTTATATTCCTTTTCCTTGGCCGCCCATCTCAGATTTTCCTCGGATTGCTCTATCAGGTCTTGCAAGTGAGGTCTCTTTGAAAGACGTTCGTGTTCAACCCCTCGTCGGTACTAGGTGGAGTATCCAGGTGATATCTCCCCTTTTGCTCTATTCGGCACACAAGTATCAATCTTTAGATTTTGGCATTCATTCCAGATTTGCCGGATTTTTGCTTCCGGGAATTGCCCGTCTGGACCAATCTCCACGGCCTGCACACTGAGGTCTCCATCCCTCGGAATAATCTGACACCGCCCTAACTGTCGCAAAGCTCTGTATGGAGCATAAGGCTGTATACTCTTCAAACCCATGATCAAAAATGGCGATCCCTCTGTTGGCATATAAATCACCTCGTCAAGAGGTAACCAGTCATACGTCCAATCAACTTGACCGTCAGTTAGTGATCGAAGATACACAATCCAACCTTGGACCCCCTCTGGCAACTTTACTTCTTTTGTCCTCGCATTGAACTCTTCCAAACATGTCCGATCGGCCGAACCATAGCTCGAGAATGAAGGGTGGTGACACAGATGCTCGATTAGCCAAATTTGCAAGATCAAGTTACACCCCTCGAAGAAGCTAGCCCCTGCTTTGCACGCAGTCAGAGCTCGATAAATATCCGCAACAATCATTGGGGCCAAAGTACAGTTTTCTTGTACTATCAGTGTGGTAGCTACCCCGGCGACTTTTATATTGATATGGCCATCTTTCCTCGGGAATACAACAACTCCAAGAAATGCCACCAAAAATGCGAACCTCCGGTGTTCTTCCCATTTCGCCCGGTTGGACTTACAGCATAATTTGTTGGTTGGGTCGTTGAAACCCCCAACGTGTCCAAACCTGTTGTAGATGAAGCTTAAAGAACAAAATCCGTCGGCCAGATCTTCATTATGAACATTCCGAGCGATTTTCAAAGAGTCGAGGAAACGATGTACCGTCACCATCCTCGGAGATACCGGGTATTTTCCTTTCAGCGGAACCTCGGTCTTCCCGATGTAAAAGGCAATCTCCTCCAAAGTAGGGGTAAGCTCAAAGTCAGGAAAATGAAATACGTTGTGTGCCGAATCCCAAAACGAGACCAACGCTCTGATTACATCACCTCGAGGAACTATTTCAAGTAACCCCGTAAGGCCCTTCAAGTACTTTTTGACCCAGTCTTGACCATCGGATCCCATGTCCTGCCACCATAACCTCAACTCCAAAGGGATTTTATTTAGGGAAAATTGTTCATTCATCATCGTGCTCGTCCTGCACATTTATTAAAGTGATTTTATTTAGAAAAGGAAAAATCTTTTTTAATGCAAGTTTTCAATTTTTTGAATGAAAGAAAAGGAAAATAATTTTCGAAGTGGCCATTTTTTGCAAAAACAGCCTTCCGTCGTCCTTTCGGAACATTCGGCCATTTCCAAAAATAGCAATCACCTCGATTATTTGAAAAGAAAATCTTTTTGGTCTTTTTTCTAAAAGTGTGGTTGGACCCGTTTAAGGGTTGCCTACGTATCCCACCTAATGGCGAGAATCAAACCTGCGTAGTTCGGTCAGATTATTTGACCAATTATTTCAAAAATGTTCCACCTATTTTTTGCAAATTTTCAAATTTTCCGGATACCTAATCATTATTTTCCTCTCTCTCTTTTTCCTTTTCCAACAATTTTCCACTCTCGGGATTTTCGCCGGTCCGCATAACGATCAAGGACAATAAAATGCAACACATAGCATGTTCGGTCTTTCAATACCGGGTCACCTGTCCTAGACGGACCCAACCCCTGTGTTGAGTCCCCTAAGTCAAATATGATGCAAATAATCGTCCTAGACCTATGTTCAAAATCTTACGGTTTCATAGATTGCTAGACCGTGTACCCGAGCGGACAACTCGAATCGAGGAGGGGCTACGTACCGGTGACCCGCGGAGTCAATCGGCTTTGTAACTTATCCGGCCTCTATTTTTCTTAATTTAGGGTGACTTTTAACAGAAAGGGAAGTCTCAACCAGTAAGCACATCCCCGGGGGAGAAGAGAGAAGGGTTTTCGGCACAATTTTATATACAGTTCACATAATATTCAAAAGCGATAAAGCACATAGCATGTTATTCAAATCACATAATGAAGTTAAACAAAAACGCAAACGGCAGTTCTAAGGAGCTCGAGTTCTTAAACCCCGAAATCGAAATTCAGGGTTGGATCCCCAGCAGAGTCGCCAGAGCTGTCACACCTCCCTTTTTACTACCCCGAACATGCGTAAGATGTATAAATACACTTGTAGGGTATACCCCGACGCTCAATTACCCAAGACGGATAAAATAACGTAAGGGAAGGAGTTTTTCCAATTTAAGGACAATCGGTTCGGGATTTTATTAGAGATTAATCGGAGTCGCCACTTGGGAATGACAATGGTGTCCCAAGTCACCGGTTAATCCCGAATCCGAGGAATTTTGACTCTTAAAATGTCTGCGAAACAGAGATCCGGATAAGGAACTCTGTTAACCCGGGAGAAGGTGTTAGGCACTCCCGGATTCCGTGGTTTTAGCACGGTCGCTCCACTGTCGTTCTTGATTTTTTGTTTGACTCGGTTATAGATTTTAACAACATAACATGCTTTTACGTTAAATATCATTTTTAGGACTTTGCGGTATCGCAAAAACATGCCTCGAGTCATACCGCAACCAGTACGCCTATGACTTTTGGTGTATTTCGGCTTTACCGAGATTTGGATTTGAGTCGCACCAAGTGCACACTCGTTCATAGGAAGGTATATTAAAATCGTGCCCTGAAGTAACGTCTATCGGCTTTTTAAATCTTTTGGGAGAAACTATGGAATTAGCTATTAGCTTTCCCGGGTCTATTTGTGTTACATTATTACTAAATGGGGGCCCCGGTGTTATCCGGGCGAGGCTCGTCCCAAATTATTTATTAAAGGATACTAACATTTGGCTAAGTTTTCTATATTTGTTTTTTCCTTAATCGTATGCTATTACTATAATAATCCAGGCCTATTCGAATTTCATTGTTGTTGGGCCTGGTTCTCATTTTACACTTACATTACATCAGTCCAGGCCCTTGAAAGGCTAGATATTTACATGAATTTATGGTCTTTTGTCAATTGACTACTTATCAGTTCGGGCTTGTGCCCAAAATCAAACCCAGACATAGAATGAAATTGTATTGGAAATAGACAAACGAAGATACATGCTTTGATCAACAAGAAATTCACAAGCATTTTTATTCATATCAGATGTACATAAAATAACAATTCTAAATCAGTAGCTTTTCTGTACAAGGCTTGATGAAACTATAAATTACTATCATTTTTACAGTTAAAGATCATATCATTAACTACTGGTTTAAAACTAATACCAACTCTAAGAGATCTGTGTGATTACATAAGAGGACTTAGAAATGATTAAACTAACAAACTAACAATATGAGCTAATTAACTACATGCGTGTGATTTGCAATACCAATCTCAATTGCATCTTATACTTAATACTATATCCCCAGTTCTTCTCAATCCCAATTGTTTCAATATCTAACTATCTGTCCTTTTAAAACTTAAGCAAATTTAAGCCTACGTTTATATATGAACTAAGCACCAGTTTAAACAATCATTGAAGGAGTTTGAATCTTCAGAACTTGTTATGAATGAACTATTGATAAAGGATTTAAACTTAACTCATTGGCAGATTGCGAATTCAGATATTCGTGAGTTACTATCTGTTTCAAAATTCTTATTCCATCTTTTAAGGCATTAACTAAGTGACAATGATTTCCGAAATTTTTGAAAAGCCAAAGTTATTGATGATTTCCTATATGAGCTTCCGTCAATATAAACCTGTGTGATGGTTACTTAGCCTCATTTTAAGGATTTTTACCTAATTAACTAAATGGTGGACTATCTATATTATACTACTACTATACTATACTATCACTACTATACTATTACACTGTTTTTGTTTCTGTTTTTCTTTGCTACTATCTACAAACAAACTACAGTATTAAACTACAACTATAAGCAACAATGAATCTAAACTTGGATCTTCATTTTATTTCATCAAAGGCGCCAATACAGCATCATTCATAAAGAAATGTACCTGGATGAAACAGAGAAACCGATGAGTTCTAGGGGAGAAGAAGTAAGCAACAACAGTGATTGAAACAGCAGTGAATGCAACAGTGAAGAAAAGGAAACACAGCACACAGCAGTAGCAAAATCCACAGCAACAACAACACGAGAATAACCCAGTAGATGATCGAGCAAAAAAAACTCAGAAAAACCAGATTAGGACCACAAGCTTTTACACCCGAAATTCCCAGAAATATCTACTGTTAAATGGCTACTTCAATCTCTTCAGCTTTGTATTTAATAAACTCCAACCTAAGTGTATTTTTCAGATTGTTCTACAGTGGAAACCTTTTTTACTAGCTCAGATTATTATACTCTGGAATCCCCCTTTTTTCAGCCCCTTTTTGAGATATTTATAGCTAACCTTTTAGGGCTGAATACTTGGGGAGGAAGTAATGGGATTAATCCCACTTTCCCCCTCCTAAAATTACCCATTCTACACTTTGGTCCCTATTTTCAGTTATCAAAACCCTTCCAGCATGTGCTGGAAGGTTCCAAAAGATTCCTTTTATGGCCTTTTACTAGTATATCCCTAAGGGTTTGAGATTTTTACAGATTTCCCATATTTAGGAGACCATTATACCCCTAAATCTCTGCAAAATTGCAGAAATCAGGAGCATAAATGTCCCTATTACCCTCCTAAGTTCTTACTAGTTACTACTTTACCTTTTCAATACCCAATTATGCCCCTAAGAGCACTGCTGATTTTCCAGTTATGCCTAGGGCAGATTCTATCTAATTTTGAACCTATTTAACTAATAGCCAGCCCTGGTATTAGTATTTAAGGGCTGGCCAGATTTATTCTTAAGAACTATTTCAATTTTAGCCACTTTTAAACTAATTTCAATCAATTAAGACCAATTTATTCCTAATTAAAGCTAATTGCAGGCATAGCCTGTTTTGTTATTATGTTTAACCTATTTAAAAGTTAGCCAATCTCAAGTTGAGACTTAGCTTGAGCTATTAAAGCCATATACTGAACAGCTAGGCCCAAAACCTTTACAGGTTTGGCCACTTTGCTGTTCGGGGCTCAATATAGAGCCTGGGCTAGTCTGCATTTGCAGACATAGCCCTTTGCACAACCAGCCACTGTTAAACAGTGAGCTGTGTGTTAGGGCTCACAGAATTGGTCAACCTTTTGCAAGGTTGACCATTCTTAGGCCAATTATTAAACTTGTAGCCTATTTTTGTTCATTTTCAGTTTATGTCCTATTTCAAAACTAACCACTTAATGAGACTTAGCATTTAGCAGCTATAACCAATTCACCTAAGCATGAAAGCATTAACAGTGTTCAATTGACAAGGAACTATTGCAGTTTTAGCCATTTCAACATATAATTATACACATAACCACATGAAACCAAACAAGGTTTATCAACTAATCAAAATTCAGAAGAGAGAATAGATAATGTTGAGTTTTAATCAGTGACTCACAAACTCAATCTCACATGGCAAAGTGTCAATTAAGATCAAATAAGCTTAGCCACAATCAATTCATGTCAAGTGACATACTGGAAAGAACCCCAAAACACTTAGCATTCATGGGTATAGACACATAGACACTAAAACTCTCAGAAAACAGTAAACAAGGGAATAAAATAGGACTTATTTTAAACAGGAGAGCAATGGACTAAGCATGGCAATCAAAATCCCTTTTCAAGTACTAAGCCTAGTCTTAATGATCATAAAAATGAAGAAGAGAAGGATATAGTGAAGAAAACAGGAGAATTCAATCAGGATACTTCAAAAACAAGAAAAGAAAGCTACACCATGAAAGCTAAAAGAGGCCCAGTCCTATGAATTGTAACAGTCAAAGGCAACAAGAGTGATCATAATAATTTAAGCCTGATTTCAAACATAAGTCAAAGATCAAATGTCATGCTTTTGCCATGAATCAGTACTCAACAGTTAAAGTGACACAAAAGGATGGACTTCTCAATCTTAGAACAAAAAGCCATGTGACCAACCAGGCATATAACAGATAGAGTCTTATCACTAACAGGTCCAAAAGAACACAGGGACACATAGGAGATGAACCAGTTGGGAAATCAGTGTGGTCACAGAGAAAAGACAAAGACTCACAGCATGAGAAGATGAGCAGAAGGGTCCTAGACTAACATGAGAAGCACAGGACAGAAATGAAACTCATAACACCAACATAAGCCCTATGACTAACATGTTCAAAGGAACTATTCCAGAATTTAAAGAAGAAACAGGTTAAGAGATGGGGATATACAAGATCCTAAACTAACATGAGAAGCACAGGACAGAGATGAGAGAAGAATCACAGAAAGAGAGCCAAGAATAGCCTTACAACTAACATGTGAAATGCAAATCAATCAGAACATGCCAGGCATCATGAAGAGAAAAGCAATCATGCTTGCTGAACACTAACAGATCAATAAACCCCAATACCAAGAAGATGAAGAAGACAATATAGATTCTTAAACTCAGAAGAAGCAGAATATACATAGAATTCTAGTGATAAACAGTCAAACACTGGATAATAGAAAGATGATTATTAACCCTAAAACTAAACAGGTCAAAACATACGAAGTCAGAGAACATGAACAAAGAAAGCATGAAACAGAAAAGACAAAGAAAGGACCCAGATAAAATCTATGTCTAAGCAAGAAACATGCAAAGCAAATAATGACGAACAGAAACAAACAAATATTCATAAGCATGCAAATCAAAACAAAAATACATAGAAAATAAAGCATGGAAAGCAAATAAAAGGATCAGGGACTTAGCTCGCGGGGCCTGTCCCCCGAGCTTCCTAATCTCTTTCTTTCTCTGTTTTTCTACTCTCTCAGACTCTCGTAGATTCTCAGGCTTTTCTTCTTGTTTCTTTTTTCTTCTTTATTCAATTCCAGATCTCTCTTTTTTTCTCGATTTTCTTTTTCTGGTTTTCTTCTAAGGCTTAAAGGGGAAGCCTTTTAGGATTCTGGGTTATAGGGGGTGTTTTAGGAGGTGTAAAAGATGAAGTCTTGATTGGGTTCGAATCTTGGGGTCGCCGGAGTTAGGGTTCCGATGACCCTTTTTGGGATATTCGAAGCGATACGGGAAGATTCGAGGGTAGTCATTGGTATGAGTGGATAGATCTAGTGGAGAGGCGTCGATTGGCATTGGTTTCAGGTTGGTTCTCATACTTTGGTGGTCACCGGTGTAATTCCGGTGACCGGGGTTTTGAAGAACGGTGTGTTTTCTGGGTTTTTTGGGTGTGTTAGGACATGAAGATGAAGAAGATAAGATGAGGGAAGTGGCAAGAAGAGCCGGCGACCACCGTGGAAGGTGGTGGCCGCCATGGCTTCTGTGAGGTTGAAGAAGGAGATGAAGAAGATGAGAGAGGCGGCCGATATTAGGGTTTTGAATTGGGCAAAATGAACGGCCGTCTTCAGACAAGGCCTTTATATAGGCCACACGTCCCAGATAATCTCAACCGTCCATTGAAGAGAGATCAACGGCTGAGGACGGGCGTTACTAAAACGCCGTCGTTCCGTCGCTTATGAGACCAAAGTGTTTGGCCGTTGGATCCAATCACACAGACGGCTCAGATTAACTCCCAATTATTTAATTATACCAACAATTCTCCTAATATTCTTGGCCGTTGGATATATCAAATGGACGGCCGAGATCAAGATGATTGTAAAACCAGGCGGGCCGTCTCTTTGGGCCAATATGCTGGGCCAAACAATTCAGTCCAATTGGCCCATCTTTATTATACCCAAACTATATTTTTTTTGTATTTTTGATTTTATTGATTTTTATGTATTTTCTTTTATACTTTTTTTTCTTTTTCTTTTATGAAAAAATATAAATCCTAATCTACTAATTACTCTAATTTTCTAATATTTTTTGCAATTTTTCTGCTATTTTTCCTTTATTTTCTACTACTTAAGCTATTTTACTAATTTCCTAATTAACTAAATTAACAAATTATTTACTACTATTTTTTGATTTTTTCTAATTTCTTACTTATTCAAACACACAAAACTAATTTCAAACAAAGCAAGTAATTGCACTCAAAAACATATTTATTTTAATTTTGGAATTAATTGCCTGGTGCAAAAATCATGTGCTCACAGGTTCCACTAGTTTAACTCATGGGCAAGGGTAGTTTTAAAACCTAAAAAAAATGCTAAGTCTGTTACTCTCTAATTTAAAGTTAACAAATCCAGATTTTGATCCTATTACAGTCATAATGTGTACTACCCTTTATTAGTTACACCCTTCAACCTTTAACTAACAACAACCATCTCCAATTCACTAATTAGTTAGACAGTCAGTTCAATAAAGAAGGAATCTCGATTCAACAGTGATTGATAGTGTTCAATTCTGCCCTAGAATGCTAATAAACAAGACCTACGAAACTAATCGACCATATTGATTAGTCGATGTCAACATACATAATCAATAACAAATGGGCGATCTACAGTTTGATTTCATGTATTTCAGCAGAGACACAGAACCAATCAAATATGAATTGAACGCTTAACGACCTTAATCGAAACGAATAACTATTCTATAACAAACACATTCGAACAAATAACAGAATACAAATCGACCAAATAAAAGGTCTTTGGAGATGAAGAACAAAACAGAAAACTAAAAGCACGAGGATAACATTCAATTGATTAACAAACGGAATATGAAGAAATAAAAGAAGAAATACCATAAGAGAAGACCAAATCCGCACTTGGACGGACCCCGGACCCGTCTTGGGTTCAATTCGAACTTTGGCTTCAGCTCGAACTTGGATTCTTCGTTTTGAGGCCAATGGACCTTAATTGAGATGTTTTCAACAATGAAAACATCCCAATTAAGGTCTATTAGACCTCAATTAGGCAGAAATCGAACTCTAGGGTTCATGGCCGATATTTGGAGCTCGACCGGTTATGGCAAGATTCGAGCCAAACCAGGGCCGGTGGGGGTATGAGGGAGGTCATGGGAGGGTTTGGGGTGGTTTGGCGTGGGTTCGAGTTTGACTCGAATCTTCAAATGAAGATTCAAAGATTTCCGGAGTGATTCGAGGTAAATGAAGGATGGATTCGAATGGGGGAGTCGAGGTGGTCCTACGGTGTTAATTTGGTTGGGTTTGGCCTACCGGAACTGCCGCGAGGCGATTTCCGGTAGGTGGAGGGTGGCGGAGGCACGACGGAGGTTAATCGTCTCTGTGAGAGACGAAGACAGGTCTGGGAGAAATGAGACAGGTATGGGGGGTATTGGGGCTTCCTTGGTGTGTTTAAAATTGGAGTTTTAATCTCGGCCGTCGGATCAAACTTGATCAACGGCCTAGATTATTTTTTAAACATCAAACGACGTCGTTTGATTAAGTTAGGGTCTGAGTATATTCGGGAATTGATTGATTAATCTGGGCCGTTGGATAATAAAATCCAGCGGTCCAGATCAACGGGGCCATTTGGGGTTGGGCAGATCGGGTAAGGGATTGGGTTTATGTAATGAATTACATTGGGCCTGGTTTTGCTATGGCCCAATTCCGATTTCTTTGTATTCTATTTTCATTTTTTCTTCTTGTTCTTTCATTTTTCTTTTTAATTCCTAATTACCAAAATTCCTAAATTACATTGAAAAATTAACTTAAAATACTAATCAACTCATAATAATAAATATCACATATAATTAAGCACCAATTTAGAATAAAATCACACAACTAGACCTTAAATGCTAAACAATGCAAAGTACATATTTTGTGATTTTTCACTTTTTTTTTTTTTGTAAAACAAACTTAATTACTCCTACTTGTAGTATTAAATCCTAGATGAAAATGTGACATATATATTTTTTTTAAATTTTTTGTTAGTTGAAACAAATAAACACGCACACACAAATGCAAACAACAAAAGAAAAATAACATAAAAATCAATAAAAATTGCGAATAACACAACAATATTGAATTTTTGGGAGTAGTTCTCATATAGAGCAAAAATCACGTGCTCACATTTATATCGGAACAAACGACTATCTTGATTCATTAGAAGTTGGACAGGTAAGGAAATTTCTTGTTGCGCTACGTACTTACTTAAAAACTAATAAACCTCAGTTCCAAGAAATCATATCTTCTACCAAGATATTTACCAAGGAAGCAGAATCCCTTTTGAAAGAAGATATTCAGGAACAAATGGATCGTTTTATGCTTTAGGAACAAGCATAAAGAAATATTGATCACTTTTATATTAATCTTAATAAAATAAGGAATAAGATTTGAACCTATAAGGTTTGGAAGACCTTTGTCCTATATATTAGACAATGGACACTTATTCTGTTTTTTCTTTCTTCGTATTTTAGTTTTCTTTTTGACAAAAACAAAAGCAGAAAGAATCGGATGTGAAAGAATTTTTGGAATTGTATATTCAATGATGTACTAATACTAATAAACTAAATTTATTTTAATGAATAGATTAAAATATTTAGAACAAATAGATATAGAGCGAGTAGCGGGAATCGAACCCGCATTGTTAGCTTGGAAGGCTATGGATTATAGTCGATGTCGATTCATTAATTTTAACGTCTCTAATTCAAAACGGAACATGAAACTTTGGTTTCATTCGGCTTCTCTATGGATATGAGTCAATTTATAGATCTAAGATGTGAACAAATTCAAAAAAAAAAATCTACTCATAACATCTATGTCAACTTTTGGTCTAAATACAAATAAAACAAATAGCTTTGTAGATGATCCTTCTAGAATAGAGAGATTCTAACAACCTTTCTAGTTATTTCGTTGTCTACTTCTATTTAATAGGATCCTGAGGAAAAGGATTTTGTTTCCACCGAGCTAAAACAATATGTTGATATCTCTAGTAAACCAAAGTCATCGTTTAATAGCTATTTTGCTTTAATTTCTTCTTTACAAATAAGAAATTGAAGATTTAGTTACGATTAGAAATCAATTAAGAAAAAAATGATTTGTCAGGTCATCAGAACCGACGACTTTCGAAAAACCGTGGAGAGGTAACACCTCTCCAAATAAGGAAAATCCAGAACGTCTGCTCTCTCCATCTTTCCTCTTGTTGTCAAGTTTGTACTTCAGTGTATTTCCTTCTGTCAATCATATTTTTTGGTAGGTACCTCGTCTATCAACTCTTTGATACATCTTTATCTATATTTCTCTTGAGGAGTATCAATGGATTTTGGTCTCTAGGTATTTGAGAAATTTTTTCAATGTGTTACCATTTCTGTTAAATTTCTTATGTATATTTCTATCTTCTCTATTTTTAAGTGTTTGTGATTCATCTTTATCTGTATTTCTCTTGAGGAGTATCAATGGTTTTTTGTTCTCAGTTCACTGGGGCTTAATTATATAAGAATGATTGTAAATTATGCTCGCCCTGTACTAGCCACTCAAACTAGTGACGAAGCTCCTCACGACGGGACTGAGGTACATACTTCTCTAAGAAGAGAGTAGAAAACTGCTGCCAGGTAAGAGGTGCTTCTCCCGCAGACCTACGCCTCTCAAACTCCTCCCACCAATCGAACGCTGGACCAGTAAACTGGAAAGTAGTAAATGAAACCCCGCTGGACTCAAGAATCCCAGCTGTATGTAGCATCATCTGGTACTTATCTAAGAAACCCTGGCCATCCTCGCCCTCAGTACCATTGAAATAAGGTGGCTGGAGTCTACTAAATCTCTCTAGGCGACGCTGCTCGTCGTCCGGCATAACCTGTACCACATGCTCTGGTGCTGGTGCAGCTGGAATAACTAGTGTAGCTGCTTGAGCTGGGACCGCCTCTAGCGTCTGAAGTCCCTGTACCACCTGTTCAGGTATGCAAGCTGCGGGGGTCTGATGACCACCCCTGTCTGGGATGTCGCTGTTGTAGCGGTAGCTGATACTACCTGGGCCAATCCATAACATACTGATAATATCTGGGCCAAAGTCTCCTGAAGGCCAAGAATGACAATACACACCGTTTATGCCTAAGCTGGTGTTGCTTGAGCTTCAACCACTGGGGGTTGCTCCTGAATAGGTACAACGGGAAGGTCAGATGGCACTGCCTCAGCTGCCCTACCTCTACCTCGCCCACGGCCGCGCCCATGGCCACTAGTAAGTGGCAATGGTGGTCATCCACCTCGTCCTGAAGCTCGAGTTCTCGCTATCTACGAGAGAATAGAATACAGAAGTTTAGTTCTCGGAACAACAAAATCGCACGACAGAGTTCAAGAAATGTGAAGTGTTTCCTAAAGGTTTGCAGCCTCCCGAGGATAAGTACATGCGTCCCCGTACCGATCCACAAGACTCTACCAACCGGCTCAAGACTCGTGAAGCCTAGTAACCTAGGCTCTGATACCAACTTGTCACGGCCCCAAAACCCGATCGTGAATGCGCCCATCACACTGCTAGGCCAGCCCGACCAATTAACAGAAACACAGAGCTACCAGCTCACACATAACCCTTTTTAAGCATAACAATGATAGAATAATAAAGGAAATATCCAACACACCGGGATTAGACATCCCAAACCAGTATAACCTCCTAACGGATCAGGAGTCACAAGTTATGAGCCTCTACCAGAATTTATAAACCGTGATAGTGTATACAACTGTGCACAAGTGTGGAATGGACTAAACAAAATGAGAATAAACTAGAGATTCAGGTCCTACGGACGCTGGCAGCTACCTCGACTGTCCAAAAGCAACTCCCAAGCAGCTATAGACTCAGCTTTGCTGCGATGTACCTGGATCTGCACACAAGGTACAGGGAGTAAAGTGAGTACTTCCAAACTCAGTGGTGATAAGCAGGGGTAAGACAGCGAAGGTAAGAAAACCCAATACAACACTAAGTAAAGCTATAGACAATATCCTGTATCAGTATCAGCATAAGCAATATCCGAACCAACAATATCAGAACCAGCAATATCAGCTATCAGAATAACACGTATAGCTAAATGCAATGCAGTGCATGAATATGATTGCTACGGCGCATAGCCCGATCCATTTGGGTACCCGTGCTCACTGTAGGGGTTCAGACTCCGGAGGGGCTCCTACAGCCCAATCACAATTTCATGATATGCTGCGGCGTGCAGCCCGATTCACTACCAGTCAGCTATAATGCAATGCAGCCTCACATGCTCAGAAATAGTAGTTGAAAACTCTTTTTATCATTGTTCAGTAGAAAACAGTGTTTCAGAAATCCAGAGTTTGGAAACCATTTTTAATAGTAATAGCTCAGGACTGGTATCAAAATAGCATGTCAATATCATAGAAACAATAGCGTTGATCCTCGCGGGATCCCAATAACTAGCTCACAGCCCAAAGATATATACAACCATCCAAGTAGGATGTTCACCAGCTCAATAATAGCCAAAAACACAGTATAGTATCAACAGGTCGGACTAAGCCATAGTCCCCAGTCACATTCGACCCCGCACTCACAGGAGAGTACGTGTCTCGCCTCAATACAACGTCACAAAGTGATATACCGGGGTTTCGAACCCGCTGGTCATCACCCGCACCCATTACTCACCTCGACTCGGCTCGAAGACTAGTCCGCAATGCCCTTGCCACGAGAATCGGCCTCCTCAGGTGTAGAATCTGATCAAAATCAATAGAAATGCATCAAAATAGGCTAAAGGGACATTACCCAATCGAAACAACTCGAATTACACCAAAAACCACAAAGTTGCCAAAACCCGACTTTCGGTACGTTTCTCCGAAAATTACAAAAGTTACATTTTTAGATTCCTTATCTCAACACGAGTCCATACATAAAAAGTTTATCAAAATCGGACTCCGTTTGCCCATTCAAATCGATGATTTACCATAACCCAAGCTTAGAGCAAAAATCCACCATTAATCCTCCCATTTACAGTGAAATAATTGAAGATTCTAATATAAAATCACGTATTTAGACCATAGAACTTACCTCCAATGTTTACCCGGTGAAATCCCCTTCAAATCCCGTCACTTTGCTCTCTAAGAACTCAAAAATGGAGAAAATATGTAATGCGTTCGCGGATGAAATATTCTGAACTTAACCCCTCTGTCAGGTCTCGTTACTCTATGCGATCGCATGCCGAAATTTTGGCGACTGAATTTTCTTCTATGCGATCGCGTGAACTCAACCGCGATCGCGATGACCAACTTAACAGTTCTACGCGATCGCATTGCTTCCAGACCTTGTATTACACGATCGCATACAGACCCTCGCGATCGCGATGCACCCAAACTTCACCTTACGCGATCGCATGAAGCACCTCGCGATCGCGAAGAACAAATTATCTGCAATTTTATTGCAGCAGATCATCTGTGCATTTTGGCACGAAATGGTCCGTTTGGACCCCCGGATTCATCCCGAGGCCCCCAGGACCCCAACAAAGACCACCAACCTACTCCAAAACACGATACAAACTTGTTCCAATCATAAAAACACACCCTTAAACACGGAAATCATCAAATCACGGCGAATTCAAGCCTAAGTTTCAACCAGAACTTCCGAAAACTACATCCAATCAAAAATCCGACCAAACAATGTCTGAAGGACCTGAAAATTTG
The DNA here is from genome assembly GCA_032618575.1 of Nicotiana noctiflora. Classification (NCBI taxonomy): domain Eukaryota; kingdom Viridiplantae; phylum Streptophyta; class Magnoliopsida; order Solanales; family Solanaceae; genus Nicotiana; species Nicotiana noctiflora. The sequence goes on along the minus strand of JASVEL010000764.1, from coordinate 150,456 downwards.
CAGACATATCCAAAATCACCTAAAGAATCTACTGCAACTTTTGGAATTCCATTCCGACTCCCGGATCAAAATCTCAGTTGCCGTTCGGATTTCGCCAAAATTCAACCTTAGCCAATTCAAGCCTATTTCTACACCGGACCTCCAAATTCAATTCCGATCGCTCCCCTAAGTCTCAAATCACCTCCCGGAACTAACTGAATCATCAGAATTTGATTCCGATTCCTCTAACCACATAGTCAACTCCAGGTTGACTTTTCATAAACAAGCTTCATTTCAAAATGCTATATGCCTCATTTTCAATCAGAGTCACTCCTAACTCACCCGATGGACTCTAACACCGATATAGAAACATGAAACATATAAAAAAAGTGTAAAGGGGTGGTAATTCTCGTGACGGCGGGCCGGATCGTCACAAATCCTTCACTCTATGAAAGTAATATTTGTCATCGATTTGACATGAGATTTTATAGATGATTATGGTCCAATGTGATAACATCTTGCTTATGAATACATATTCATTCTTCAAAGAATATGAGCATGCTCGTGGTAGTGAATATACCACACTCACATCTAGAAAAAGGTTTGAGATGATACCATAAATAATGTCATTATTATGGCATGAATGGTCATTGGTCACGTACCTATTGGCATTGTGATTATTAAAAGGCAACGGTAATGCAAGAAAGATTCTTGCATATAATTTTGACCATACACATAATGGTATAACTTTCTCTTTAAAGGAGATATTCACCACATGGATGTTGATGAATATGTGGTAGTACAAAATTAATTGAGAGCTCTGGAAGAGCCAATTATTACTATTCTAGAGAAATACAATTAATTACTAATAAGTTATTGTGTTGTAGTAGGTCTCAAAGAAACTTATTCAGTTTTCAAAGTATACGCGAAAGCGGTTGATTATTTTGAGATTATAAATAAAGGAAAGATTTAATATCTTCTATTACTACAACTTGTAGCGGGGTAATATGTATGTGAAAAGCTACCCGCTTTATTCTCCAATTTGTACTACATAAATAAAGAATACCACAATGAAGCGGATATTGATATAAAAACCTATATCATAATAAACTTGAAGTTTATTCATAATTGCACACATCATGGTATAAATATGAAGTTTATCAATATTGATAATTTATCTAGTTGGCATAATTGGTTTTGCCATATCAATTTAAGTATGATGTGCAAAAATAATAGAGAATTCACATGGGTAAATATTAAAGAACTAGAAAGTTCTTTACGAATTCTCTTACATTGCTTGTTCTTATTAATTAATTGACCAACTAAAATTGGGATTGAACCCCTTGAATGCTGGAAATATCAAAGGTGAATATGGGCTCATTCACCTGCCATGTATACCACGTAAGATATATCTATGAGATGGTTACATGTGCAATTATTATTAACCCGCAACATGGTGTTTGCGAGGTAACTTGCTAAATAATTTAATTTAGAGCATATTCCAGATTTTCTATTCAAGATGGTTCATCTTGATAAGTTGGTTTATAACACAGTTGGTTTAGCAAAATAATTTATTAAGTGCATATACTTAATAACTAAACTATTCCTTATGAGAACAAAGTTATATATATATACATCATTTTGATATACATTATATACAAAAGTATATTATTCTTTCCCCTCACAAGTGGTTCAGGTCAGGAACCAAATAATTTCATCTTATTATTATTGATGTGGGGTGTATATTTTAATTAACATCATAACACACAAAGATGAGTTCTCAAAGTTGAGGTAACAAGTTAGTTTTTCTAACATGAGGGGGAGCCATGATAAACAATTGAGAAAAAATTACGTAGAATGAATTATTACTTGTACATCTAGATCCTCGATAAAATAATATGAACTTGAAATTCATAAAAGGTTAATTCATGTACAATTTATTGTAAAGCATGTCAGACGCATTTGCTGACCCAAAGAAAGTAACTATATTCTCATCGCAAATGCTCATATTAAGTCCTAGAAGGACAAAATCTATAGTACGCTCAAAGCATATAGATAAATCGGTTTCAAATAAACTTCTTGACAAAGAAGATGAGCAAATGATCAAAAAGATCATAATAAAGGAGGCAAAGTGATCTAGAAGATCACATGACATAACATTTCATAATATCTCATGAGAGATTCAGGTACCTGAATATACGAATGAAGAAATTTCTATGTTATGTCATTATGAAAATACATTGAAACTGATATAAAATCTTTGTCGACATCAACCTTCAAGAATCTAGTGTACACGATTGGGATGTGATGGCCCAAGGATGTGAATTGATGCTCTCATCAGGGGGAGTTAATGCGCGTTGCACTCTTTTTCCCTTACAAGGTTTTGTCCCACTTGGTTTTCCTTGCAAGGTTTTTAACGAGGCAACCAAAAGGCGCATTGTTAGATATGTGTACTATTTTTCCTTTTATAGAATTTTTTTCCCATTGGGTTTTCTTTAATTAAGGTTTTAACGAGACACATTATCTGCTGAATAGACATTCAGGGGAGTGTTATTAACAGAATTCTATTTATGGTGAATGTCTATATTAGAGAGATTATAGGGTTTATTACTTGGTGGCTAAGTCATTATCTCTCTATAAATAGTGGGTTCTATTCTATTGTAAATCATTACAGACTTCAATAAGAATTTTCTCTCTTTCTAAACAATATTATTATTCCTTTTTTATGTTTCATAACACTATTTTCTTTTAAATTTCCTACCGAGTCAAGCTACTGAATTGAAATGGAGGCCATAATATTTTTTAATTACTAGAATAAGATAGTAGCTTTTATCTTTTAGTGATTGTTGATGCTCTAAATCTAAATATATTCGTTAAGGCAAAAAAAAAAAACGAAGAGCACTCTCTATCATTTACATTTATGCAATGATTTATAGCCACACAAAATAAATGTGTCTCATTTTACATCACAAAATCAAAAGTCTTGTCTCTTTTCTTAAACTCCGTATCCAATCAAATGAGTTCACATAAATTGAAACGGAGGGAATATGTGATAAGGGATTAACCAAGTAATTCGGGGGGCGACAAATACAAATATTAGGTGAACCACAACTCCCTTTTCAAGCAAAAGGAGTGAAACAAACACCGTAACGTAAAGATGCTCCTGTGCTCACCTTCTTCCATTTCTGCTCACAATCTTAGCAGAAACAGAACCAGACCTTCGCGTATCAATTCTATGGCAGTTGACAGAAGCAGCTTCCTCGTTGCCACAACTGCTCCGCAGCGCAGAAACAACACGTCACCTCTCGAAGCTCGCATCTCCCTCGTCATCGCTCTCGCGTCCCAAACCTCTTCTCTCTCTCAGAAACGTAATTTCTTCACTCAAATTCCTAATTCCTTATTTTTATCCGATTTTAAGCATTTCTCTCTCAAAAAAATTGATTTCTTTAACATTTCGTCCAGTGCTTTCCAGGAAAAATAATTAATTTACTTTAAGTGACTAATTACTTACCTGTACGGGAACGGAATTGAGCTTGATGGCTGAAGCGCAGCAGATATAACTGATTCATGTTGTCCTCCCGCTAGTTTAGGAATGAGAACCTAGTAGATTGACTGATTGATTAATTGTTAACTTTTTTTTATTTTTTATTGTTGGCAGTTCTGACGGAATTGGCGGGCGAAACCGTGAAATACGTGTTTCCGAAGAGGATATTCGAAAGTAGGACTTTAGAGGAAACTTTGATGTCTGGTATTCTTTCTCAATCTTTTCTATGATTGTTATATTCTCTATTTTAATAATAATGAGAATTTAGATGGTTAAAATTAATGACTAGCTCCCATCACCGTTATCTTCTTGAAGTGCCGGATCTGGAGACATTGAAATTCAATGTTTTGAAACACAGTGATCAGTATGAGATAAGAGAAGTTGAGGTATTTTACTTGTAATTCTATTTATTAATAATGTTCTCATTTTTTTCCCCAGTAGAGTCTAGATTTGTATGCATCCATTCTGCAACTTTATCGGGGGATTGGTTCCGGATAAGAGAGGAGCAATGTTTGACTTAAAAAAAGAAATTTATATCTTCATTAAAATATGTTGAAGATAGAGGGCGAACTTATTATGAGAAACCTTTAGAATATTACTTACATAGATACAAATATTAGGCAAGATACATTTGTTATATTTGTTCACACCAGCTACATATTCTCAAACAAAGATTAATCCTTTAGTCAGTAATTCTTGATATATGGTGATTATAGTGAAGTAGAATGATTCATTTCTGGAAGTAATCAAGGGTACTAATACAAGAAAGCATTAGTTGGTAAAAATTATTAGATCATGTAAATAGATACAAGAGACATTCGTGCAGATTTTGTAACTTGATTCTACATCTTTTAAGAAGGTCTTACTTCATATACGTGATTTCCCTTTTAATGGTCACAAAAGACAAGCACACGGGGATTGCAAATGGAAGTCTGAAATGCAAAATACACATGGAGAGAGGAGAGTAAGGTTTTAATTATTATGTACATGGTGGAGATCGATAGTTATAGTGGGGAGTCAGCATGTCTATCAATAACAAGAAAAAGAAATAAATGAACCTAAAAGAGATTTGGTATTCAAAAGTGTTTTGAAAAAAAATAAATTGACAAAAATAGACTAGTGATCACAATTCAGGAGTTTCCTCAATTTTGATAAATATGTTATTGACTCGGTGTTAAAACATGATGAGAAAGCAGAGGTCCGGTGTTTTGAAATAATAGAATATAAGGGTCCACCAAACTCTATAGAGAACCATGTTCTCTATCAGTTTCAATAGAACACACGTACACCGCAGTAAGTAAATGACAAGAGTTTTACGTGAAAAATTCTCAGCTCAACGGGATTAAAAATCACGACCTACCCTTGTAGGATTTCAACTCCACGACTGAGCAACTTTCGGATTACAACCTATGCAACCTAGGTATGAAATCCCTCACTAACTTGTAGTACTCTATTACAAGCCACTTTGTAATAACTCTATTATAAAAACTTTACAACTCGACTAACTCTAGCCAAGACTCAAACACAAGGGTTTAAGATTTACAAAGGGTTTCCTACAGAATACTTTTAAACAAGCTAAGTAGGAATTACAATTGAAGAACTATTACAAAGTTACAACTCAACTAAGGACATACAATGACTTGATGTGGGGACCTGGTCCATAGTAGTGTTGTTCTTTGTTCTTGATGCACTTGAGAATTGTTTTCTTAATGATCAATAACCATGATAGTGCTTGAGTAGATTCTCTATGTGTTCAAATGATTTGTTTTACCTTCCTTGATGTTAATAATACATTTGTGACATCACTATTTGGGATGATGTAAGCAAGGTAGTTAAAAGACACTCCCCATAAAGTTGACGGTTGCACTGTTTCTGCCCTGTAGCGTTTGCAGGCAGCAACTTTACAGCTGGGGTAGTTGACTTGTGCAGTTTCCTCGGGAAACGATAGCTATCTGTTCCCTCTATTCTTCTTCTGACTCTAATAAATTGAAGCGTATCCCAAGCTAGAACGTTTTGATCTTAAGGTCTTGAGAATATGTAACAGGTTCCTTATCTGGTTCTTGACAATAAGTTTGTTATATCGTCAAAACGCAAAATAAGGTACTTGTAACCTATCAATTTCCCCATTTTTTATGATGACAAACTTATAATTGAAAATCCTAGAAAGAGCTGCACAGAACTAGACAGTGAACCACAAAGACCTTAAGTTTCCCCCTGAATCTTTAGTCCCCCTTAATCAGTGCACATTATTATTCAATTATACACTTATTCTTCCCCTTTTGGCATCATAAAAAGAATAGCAACTAGTTTTTAGCAAAAAGAAGTCTAGCTTGAGTTAACTTATGCCACTTATGGTGTTGAGGAAGGACTCTAATATCGGTGTTTGAATGACTAAGGACTCAATGGGGGTGTCACTACAGACACTTGAGGTTTCCTGATTTTCAGCCATGGAGAGGTGATGAGTTGAGAAGAAGAAATAGGTAGTTTGAAAGAGAGAAAGAAGAAAGAAGGTTTTAGTGTTTGATGTGAGGAGATTTGACGGTGATGGATGCATTTAATATTGATGAGGGATCGGTTAGGAAAAGGTGCCAATTTTGGGAGTCGGGGCGATTTCTAACCGGTGAGACGTTTGGGTTCAAGAGATACAAAGGAAAGAAACTGATACACTGATGACGTGGCACTTGTTTTAACTGTTCAAAGTTGTGTATGAGAGAACAAAGAAACTACTAACTTGTATCAGGAGAACCAGGTTCCTTGACTAATCTTGCATCTATAAGCTTTGCCCTTTTTACCAGCGTATAGTGCATCAATTGCCTATTTGCTCTGTAATCATCATGCGTGTCTACCTGTAACACTATAGAGGTGAGTTAGACTTTGCCAGAAAACACTTTTTAGCTAATTTTACCCGAACATTTCTTTCGTAGCCAATCATTGAGGGACCGGATTCTCAATTGAGTTTTATCAACCAACAATTTTTCTTAAAGTGTTCTCTGCTCAGGCCTTTGGTAAATATATATATATATATATATATATATATATATATATATATATATGCAATTTGATCTTCCGTGCTGCACAATTTGATGCATATAAGCCCTTATTCAACATTGTCTCTGAGAAATGATGACGTACATCAATGTGCTTGGTCCTCGTATGTTGGACTGGATTTTTTGCCATGTTGAGTGGACTTGTATTATCACATAAGAGAGACACACAATCTGAAAACACTCCAAAGTCTTCCAACTACTGTTTGATCCACAGTAGTTGAGCACAGTAAAAGGCAGCTGCTACATATTTTGCTTCTGCAATTGAGAGTGCCATTGAGTTTTGCTTCCTTGTACCCCATGAGATTAGGCAAGCCAGGAAATGTGCCATTCAGACGTGCTTCTCCTGTCCACTAGATATCCTGCACAATCCGCGTCAGCATACCCAATAAGATCAAAGTTGTCACCTGATAGATAGTAGAGAACCAAGTCTCGTTTCTTTGAGATATCTCAATATTCTCTTGGCAGCCTTCGGATGAGATTCCTTTGGATTGGATTGAAACTTTACACAAAGACCCACGCTAAAAACAATGTCTGGTCTACTTGCAATGAGATACAGGAGTGGCCCTATGATCTCTTTATACATGGTCTGATTTATAGGGGAACCGGGTTCATCCATGTCTAGACGGGTAGCCGTGGATTTTCATAAATAACAGGGTATCAGTCACCCTGTTATTTATGGTGCACATATTTCTTCCTATATGTATATGCTCTTACATTCTTATCCTTTTAACCATCTTTCTTTTTCAATGTAACTCTCTCTCTCTTGATTAAATTCATTATAACTCTGAGTTAATTTATCTAAAGTGATATTGTGACTTTAAACAGCCTTACTTTGTTGCCGAGGCTACAATGCCTGGGAAGTATGGGTTTGACTTTAATGGTGCATCTCAATCCTTCAACACATTGGCTGAGTACTTGTTTGGTAAGGTAGTTAAAGGTACTTATAGAGAGTCAAACTTAGATCGCCTCCAACCACATTGTAATGGTGGTCTTCTTTGGCTCTGTTCTATTTCTTGGTGATTTCCAGAACACGAAGAAGGAGAGCATGGCGATGACAACACCAGTTATCACTCGTAGAACTCAATCTGATGGGGAGAGAATGGAAATGACTACTCCAGTGATAACTAAACGGGTACAGCTTTTTTACTGGTTGTTCTTTTTTCCCTTTAGTTCTTTCGCAGTGTATAGTTACTATGTCATTTGTGATATATGGTTTTGTTACTAATGCGCATACATTTTTGTATGACATGGGGTTACTCAAAATATTAAACTGATTATATTTAAAGTTGAGTCACCACATAACTTGGGAAATGGTAAATGAAGAACTACTCTAAAATGACCACATGTCGTTAAATGGAAATATAGACTTCACTGATTCTATTGAAAAGAAACATCATCTGGTTACTTATCACAAGGAAAACATTTAAGCTCTTGATCTGGAATTGATAAAAGATTACATGTACTTTAGATTGAGATTTAAGGATCTTTCAATTGTATGCTAGGCTCATATGCCAGCGGGGGGTACATATAAAACGTAAACATTCTGGCTGCTTATAGTTTGAAACTGTACTACTTAACTCTAAGATAGTATTGCAAATTCTGAGAGTGGGGAAACTGTTAGATTCCAGGTTTTATTATGTTGCATAGATCCTTCAAACAGGTATGACATGGGTGTAGTTACTTCTTGCAGGTTCTTCAAAATATACTAATAAATAGGAAAAGAAATCTACGAACTCCTATCAGATACTTACACACACATATGGTATTCACCTATAAGTTTGTCCATATGATGCAGATACTTAATCTTAGTCCAGAACAAGTGTCAAATGGAATAACAATCACAAAGAACAATCTTCCTAATGATAAAGATTATGGTCCGAACCCCATAAAAGCGATAGCACATTTTCTTGTAATTTTTAAGTAGATTTCTCAGAACAACATTTTGTAACATAGAAAACCAATTTTATGTGAAAATGGGCCCTCGGTATAGATTGGCATCCTTAAGAATTTCTTACTTCCAGAATCCCACGTTACAGTACTTGAGCCCTCCTCCCCCCCCCCCCCCCCCAAAAAAAAAAATAAAACAATAAACCTTGTAAAATCCCACAAATGAGGTTTGGCGAGGTAGTGTGTATGCAGACCTTATGCCTACCTTCGGGAAGGTAGAGAGGATGTCTCCGATAGGCCTTACCCCTACCCTCCGCACCTCCATCCAAAAGATAAAAGATAAATATTGTGTATATAGTTTTTCTAATTTGGAATGCCGTGCGCTCGTTTCACCAAAAATTTCACCGACCGGAATCTCATTAAGAACTTCATTAGGTGGAAGATCAAGGAAAGTGGAGGATGTCCTTTGTCATGCCCTCAAAGTATGGTTCAGACTTGCCACTACCAAAGGATTCCTCCGTAACTATCAAGGAGGTGCCTAGGAAAACTGTCGCCGTTGTTGCTTTTTCAGGTTTGTGATTCAGATTTTAGCATGTCAATATAATGTTCTATTTTATATGATGATGATATGAGTTGAGCTTACAGAAAGAAGCGAGGATTCATACCGCCGACCCCAACTTAGTGGTACTAGGGCATAGTTGTTCTTGTAAATACAAAGTTCTAGACAGATTTGCATTTTATGTTTATTTGAAATTCAACATCCTAGTAATCGGAAAGCAGGGTTCTCTCATTGGTCTATAGAAGTAAATCGTGTTTAAGTTTACTTAGTGCTTTATTGATAGCTTCTCTTGTTATGACATGAGAGAAATTTGCATCTAGTTGTATTTTCTGTGTCTTTCCTTTGATGTCCTAGATATGCCTACTGTGGTAGATAGCAATTTCTATTCAGAGTTCAAAAGCAAAAACATTTAGGAATTCTATTTTTGAAGTGTTATATCCTAACTTAGCTAGCTTTCTCCCATTCGATTTCAACAAAGGTTTTGTGACTGATGATGAAGTTAAAGCCCGAGAAACAAGACTTCGTGCTGCGCTAAAGGGAGATGCAGAGTTTCGGGTGAAAGATGGTGCCTTGATAGAAGTTGCACAGGTATATTCGTAGAACCATTTCAATAGTACTTGTAATTCTCCTGGGGAACAGATTTTGGCCTAGTGTAACACCCAAGTGACATACTAGTTGAGTTTTTTTTTATACTTCTGCTTGCAGTATAATCCACCATTTACTCTTCCGTTCACAAGGCGGAATGAGATTAGCCTGGAAGTTGAAAGGAAACAGGAATAGCTAGTCAGGGTGCAGCATATTTTAGATAAATCCGTGCACTGATGAAATCAGAGAAACAAAACATATATGGTGTAAATAAATTGTATTATATACTCCTTGTATATATATTTGGTGATTGCTTGACATTTTGGTAACAAGGTTATGTACATGCACAGAAATGTAAGGTCACTTATGCTTCAACTCTGAATATAATAACACTTTGTCTCTAGTACTCTTCTCGATCCTCCCCATTTGAATTTTATTGGGCATATCTTGGTAATATTATTAATCTCCTGGAAGCTGATCGATGTTTGAATAGCAGATAATATGGTTTGTCCTGGGATACATTAGAGCAATGGTAAGTTGTCTCTGTGTGACCTATAGATCACGGGTTTGAGTCGTGGAATCAGCCATCGACGCTTGTTTTAGGGTAGGTTGCTTATATCACACCCTCTTAGAGTGCGACCCTTTCTTGAACCTTGTGTAAAACATGGGATGCTATGTGTACCGGGCTGCCCCTTTTTTCCGGGTGCCACTTATATGTGGAGTCACTGCAGTTTAATGTTTTATACTCCCTCGGACATGGACTGTTCCAGAGTACTCCACATTCTTTTGTCATCAACTTTCTTATCGTGCTTAAAGATTCCTTTCCTTTTAGCTTATACTTGATATGCCTTGGCCCGTGGTAGCACGGGCCCAACAAATTGAACCTAGATACATACTTTTAGTGAGTGGTGGAAATTTTATTTCAATCAAGTTAGAATAAATTAGGGCAAACTTCATTTATGGCCAGCCGCTAGAAATTAATATCAGCCGCTAGTCACGAAATTGTAGTATGTATTTTATAGCCCAAAACTAATTAAAAAGGTAGCCCAAGACCACTGCCACTCTTCCCCATCTCTATGGCATCCTCGTTCGCTCTCTCCGCCATTCTTCCGCTCCTGTCACCATCCGTTCATCTTCTCCCAACACAACAACCACCACCTACTCAAAACCCCAACTTTCTGGTGAGCATTTGAAGACAATGTTGACGGCAGTATTTTGCCCTGGAGATGACACAACTAATAATTTTGTTTTGAATTTTAAGAAATTGACGGAAGAAAGACTTAGACTTGGCAAGAGATTTTGCTTCACTTATATGATTTTGTCTCATAGGTTATCCGTGTCATTGTTATGCAATGGCGAAGCTAATTTTCTTTATTTATGGTTTCAAATTTACCAGACTTACCCTACGAGACAGAGTTGTAACGACCCGACTCGTCGTTACAGGAGTTACCGCCATGTTTTCCCCGTTTTATGCTTTTATAGGTTTCATTATATGTGTTTGGAGAATTTGAAGTAATTCGTATAGAGTTTGGGTAGAAATGAGACAAAAAGTCTCTTTATGAGAAGGATAGTTTGAAAAAGTCAACCGAATGTTGACCTATGAGTTAGAGGGCTCGGAATGGATTTATGGTGATTCGACTAGTTTTGAGGGATGATTTGTGACTTAATAGCGCAATCGGAATTGAAATTGGAGGTCCGATTTAGAATTAGGCTTGAATTGCCTAAGGTTGGATTTTGGCGAATTCTGGTTGATAGGTGAGATTTTGATCCGAGAGCCGAAATGGAATTTCAAGAGTTTTTGTAGCTTCGATATGTGATTTGTGATGTGTGTGCAAAATTTCAGATCATTCGGATGTCGTTTGATTGGGTTTTTGATCGAATGCGTATTTCGGAAGTTTTTGAAGAACTTAGGCTGAATCTGATGTGAATTGATGAATTCAGTGTTGTTAGGTTTGTTTTGATGATAGGAACAAGTTTGGATGATGTCTTGGGATATGTTGGTGCCTTTGGTTGAGGTCCCGGGTGCCTCGGGTATGTTTCGGGTTGATTATGCTCTTATTTGATGTTTCAACATCGTATCTTTGGACATAAAGGGCTATCATATTGAATAAATGAGCTCCGGTTACTGTTTTGAATGAAGCATTAGATCCGTATCATAATTTGGGAACCGTAGCAAAAAGAATCATCGAATTTGGACATCGTACGAGGATTTTACGGCCATTTTACTAAGATTGCCCAGATTTTCAGGTTAATAACGAAAATGCCCCTGACGGCGTATTAAAAACCTGCACTATTTGCAAATCTTAAAACCTACATATCGCCTTCATTATAAGGTCAAATTGAGTGATTCAAAAGCCTAAATTCATTAGAAATTCACAAGGAATCTATTGGGAGCAGTAAAACGCGTGAATAGTATACCTATATTGAGAAGGTAGAGTTTTCTTCCAATTTTGAAATGGGAAGAAGCTTTTGAGGCGATATTTAAGAGAGCATTCGTGGGATTTCATCGGTAAGAGTTCTTAGACTCGGATTGTCACGACCCTAGTTCACCAATCGTGAACCTGTCATGACGGCACCCAGTCCCCGCGACTAGGTAAGCCTAACACATTGCAGAAAATACAAGTTTATGAACTTTAAACAAGAAATAACGGAAAACGATATAAATAGGAATGTAATCCGTGCCGCTTGCAACATACACTCGTCAAACACAATGTATACATACCACCAAGACATAACAATAACCTCTGGAACCTGTCCCACTGGCACTTGCTGCTCAGGTGTAGCGGCTGCGGGAGTCTGGGCCCCTCCCCCGGCCTGAGATGTAGCTGCAGTGAGAGGAAGAAACCCTGCCTCAGCTAAAGTGGTATACATACTCATGAACTGGGCCAGGGTCTCCTGTAGTGCTGGAGTAGTAGCTGCTGTAGTCGGTGTACCATGTGCCTGCGCTCCAACCTGATCCACCGGTAGCACCTCAGCGGCAGCGCGCGCGGGTGCTGTCGCTGCACCTCGGGCGTATCCTTGTCCTCTACCCCGGCCCCGGCCTCTGACAGCGGCAACAGGGGGCGTGGGTGCCTGATCCTCGCGAGTAGCACGTGTCCTCACCATCTGTGAAAGAATAGAAAGCAGAAGTTTAGATTTGGTGCCAGAAATGTCGCACGACAAGGAATCCAAAAGAAATGAAGAGTTTCCTAAGCAGTTACATAGCCTCTCGTAGATAAATACAGACGTCTCTGTATCGATCAGCGAGACTCTAAGTAACCGGTCTGTGTCTCGTGACTCCTATGAACCTAGAGCTCTGATACCAACTTGTCACGACCCTAGTTCACCAATCGTGAACCTGTCATGACGGCACCCAGTCCCCGCGACTAGGTAAGCCTAACACATTGCGAAAAATACAAGTTTATGAACTTTAAACAAGAAATAGCGGAAAACGATATAAATAGGAATGTAATCCGTGCCGCTTGGCACATACACTCGTCAAACACACTGTATACATACCACCAAGACCTGGAATCCCACGGGTAACACTGACTAAAAGAGAAATACAACTGTGGCTCTATATGTCAAGAGTATCTAAAACAACAAAATGAGGGAAAATATCTAATAATACTATCAGAATAGAATGAGAGCCTCTGGATCCGCGAACGTAGCAGATCATATCTCGAGGTCTCCAAATGTGCTGCCGGATCACCTAGTATGAGCCTGTCCTGATGTACCTGGATCTGCACAACAAAAGTGTGCAGAAGAGTAGCATGAGTACACCACGGCGGTACTCAGTAAGTGCCAAGCCTAACCTCGATGGAGTAGTGACGAGGAAGGTCGTGGCCCTACTGAGAGAACAATAACAAAAAGACAATAACAATAATAAGCAGCTCAAATAATAATAAATCCGAAATAGCAATAATAAAGTGATTACTGCAACCGGCAAAAAGTCAAGCTAACAACAAGTAACCAACTCAACAAAACTCAATCAGAAAGTCCAGGACCTGTGGGAATTGAACCCACAGTCCCACTCTATATTCAACAATCCAGGAACAACGGAAATTTAATCCGCAGTACCAATAACAGTATCTCTGGGTCTCCGGGAATCGAACCTGCAGCCCGTGCCTCAATACCTCAGGATGTGTCTCAATGATCTCAGGATCTCCGGGAATCGAACCCGTAGTCCATATCTCAATAATATATCAATAAACTTCGGGTCTCCGTGAATCGAACCCGCAGCCCTTGGATCTCCGGGAATCAAACCTGCAATCCACAAATAATACCACTCCAGGTCTTTGGGAATCGAACCCACAGTCCTGAAATCTCCAAGAATTGAACCCGCAGTCTACCAACATAACAATTAAAGAAACGCACAGAGAAAAGATAATATGCTTAACTACAACTTCACCGAAACTAATACCAACAAATTTCAAGAAGTTCAAATAAGATAATTAGGCAATTAGACAGATAAATCCTATCTAGTCATGCTTTTCTAGCGAATACCAGGTAAATGTAACAGTTTAACCAACTAAGAACAGGAATATCACAAATCGGACAATTCAAGTACAGTGAGTTACAACAACCAGCGCATGTACACTCTCGTCACCTCGCGTACAATGCTTTTCAACTATCACATAATATCCTAGCGGTGAAGGTTCCCCCCCACGAGGTTAGACAAGCCACTTACCTCAACTCCGGTACAAAACTGCTAAGAGACAACTCTCTTGCCGTGAATGTCGGCCTCCACATGTGTAGTATATGATAAAAATCAATAGAATCACATCAAAATAGGCCAATTGGGCATTACCCAATCAAAACTATTCAAAATACACCAAAACCCACAAGTTGCCAAAACCCGACTTTCGGTACACTTCTCGAAAAATTACGAAAGTTATATATTCAGGTTTCTTATCTCAACACGAGTCCGTGCATATAAAATTTATCAAAATCGGACTCCGTTTGCCCATTCAAATCAATAATTTTCTATAATTTAGGCCTAGGGCTAAAACCCTCCATTAATCCTCCATTAACGGTGAAATAATCAGGGATTTCATGATAAACTAACGAATTAAGGCCAAGAAACTTACTCCCGATGATTTCCCAATGATATCCCAGCGATTCCCCGTCAATTTCTTCTCTTGGAACTCAAAAATGGCATTTTTGTGTATGGGGGTCGCGGGTGTTATGTTCTGAACTTAAACTCACTGCCAGACCCCATTGCCCTACGCGTTCGCGATGGACATCACGCGTCCGCGATGACTCGCCCAACTTCCTCTTCGTGAACGCGACACCACACCACGCGTTCGCGATGCACAGTCTCTTAGCCACCGAGTTTTTTCTTCTACGCGAACACGTAGGTCCTCACGCGAACGCGAAGCTCTCCCCTTTTCCTTCTACGCGTTCGCGACTCGCAGTCACGCGAACGCGAAGCTTCGACCCACCTTAACTACGCAAACGCATCCTCCAGTCTCGCAAACGCGATGCATTGGCTCGCCTGGCCTTCGCGAACGCGACTGCCTTCACGCGAACACGAAGGCTTATTTCCTGCTGCACTAACCTGCAATTTTCTGCAGGTTTTTCCAAGTTCCAAATGCCCGGTTGATGGTCCGAATTCATCCCGAGGCCCCCCGGACCCCAATCAAAACCACCAACAAACTCCAACACACGATACGAACTTGTTCAAATCATAAAAACACCATCCTAAACATCAAAATCACCATTTTCGCACGGATTCAAGCCTAAGTTTCTTCAAAACTTCCGAAATCAACATTCAATCAAAAACCCGACCAAACGACGTCCGATTGACCTGAAAATTTACAGACATATCTAAAATCACATAACAGAGCTACAGAAATTGTCGGAATTCCATTCCGACCCCCGGATCAAAATCTCACCTATCATTCGGATTCGCCAAAATTTCAAACTTCGGCATTTCAAGCCTAATTAAGCTACAGACCTCCAAAATATGTTTCGAATGCGCTCCCAACCCCGAAATCACCTAACGGAGCTAATGGAATCATTAGATTTCCGTTTCGAGGTCTTCTTAACACTGTTCCGACTACGGGCTATTTCCAACTATAAAGCTCTCATTTAGGGACTAAGTGTCCCAAAATACTCCAAATTCTAGAACCGGCCCTCCCGGCAAACCACAGTAGCAGGAATGAACTTAGTGGAACAGTTAAATTGGGGATCGGGGCATAAATTTCAAAAACGACCGGCCAGGTCGTTACATCTTCCCACACTTAAAAGATTCGTTCGCCCTCGAACTAGCATAGAAAACATACCTGGAATGGTGAAGAGATGAGGGTACTGGATGCGCATATCCTACTCGGTCTCCCAAGTCGCCGCCTCGACCTGCTGACCCCGCCACTGGACCTTTACTGAAGCGATGTTCTTGGACCTTAGCTTTCTGATTTGCCTGTCTAGAATGGCCACTGGCTCATCAAAATAAGACAGATCCTCGTCTAGCTGAACAGAAGTGAAATCTAACACATGCGATGGGTCACCATGGTATCTCCGGAGCATGGAGACATGAAATACGGGATGGACTCCGGCTAGGCCGGGAGGTAAGGCCAACTCATAAGCAACCTCCCCAACACGCCTCAAAATCTCAAAAGGGCCAACGAATCTTGGACTCAGCTTCCCCTTCTTCCCAAACCTCATGACGCCCTTCATGGGCGAGACCCGAAGTAGAACCCGATCGCCAATCATAAAAGCCACATCGCGGACCTTCTTATCCGCATAACTCTTCTGTCTAGACTGGGCTGCACGAAGTCTGTCCTGAATCACCTTGACCTTGTCCATTGCATCCTGGACCATATCAGTACCTAGCAGTCTGGCCTCGCCCGGCTCGAACCAACCCACGGGAGACCTGCACCTCCTACCATAAAGAGCCTCATACGGTGCCATCTGAATACTGGACTGGTAGCTGTTGTTATAAGAAAACTCCGCCAGTGGCAAGAAATGATCCCATGAACCTCCAAACTCAATCACGTACGTACGGAGCATATCCTCCAAAATCGGAATAGTGCGCTCGGACTTACCATCAGTCTAGGGGTGAAACGCTGTGCTCAGCTCCACCCTAGTACCTAACTCCTGCTGTACGGCTCTCCAGAACCGTAAAGTGAACTGAGTGCCTCTATCTGAAATGATGGAAACTGGGATACCATGCAGCCGAACTATCTCTCTGATGTAGATCTCCGCCAGTCGCTCCGATGAATAAGTAGTGCTCACCGGTATGAAATGGGCGGACTTGGTCAGCCGATCCACAATAAACCAAATGAAATCAAACTTTCTAATAGTCTGTGGAAGTCCAGATACAAAGTACATGGTGATGCACTTCCATTTCCACTCTGGAATCTCAATCTGCTGTATCACTCCACCCGGACGCTGATGATCATACTTCACCTGCTGGCAGTTGAGGCATCTAGAAACATAATCGACTATATCCCTCTTCATCCGCTTCCACCAGTAATGCTGTCTCAAGTCCTGATACATCTTGGTGGCACCCGGATGGATGGAATACCGCGAGCTATGGGCCTCTGCTAGAATCAGCTCTCGAAGATCATCTATATTGGGCACACAGATACGCCCCTGCATCCTCATAACTCCATCATCCCCAATGGTAACATCTCGAGCATCACCACGCCGAACTCTATCTTTAAGGACAAGCAAATGAGGGTCGTCGAACTGACGCTCCCTGATGCGGTCAAATAGAGAAGACCGAGAAACCACACAAGCCAAAACCCGGCTGGGCTCCGAAAGATCCAGTCTAACAAACTGCCTGGCTAAAGCCTGAACATCCATCGCCATAGGCCTTTCCGAAGCTGGTAGATATGCCAAACTCCCCAAACTCTCTGCCCGACGACCCAAGGCATCGGCAACAATATTAGCCTTGACCGGATGATAGAGAATAGTAATATCATAGTCCTTTAGTAGCTCCAACCATCTCCTCTGACGCATATCCAGGTCCTTCTACTTAAGCAAGTGCTGCAAGCTCCGGTGATCAGTGTCGATCTCACAGGGAACCCCATACAAGTAATGACACCAAATCTTCAAGGCGTGAACAATGGCAGCTAGCTCCAGATCATGAACAAGATAGTTCTTCTCATGTACCTTCAGCTGTCTGGATGCGTAGGCAATCACCCTACTGTCCTGCATCAATACTGCACCGAGTCCAACTCGTGAGACATCACAATATATCGTATAGGACCCCGAACCTGTAGGCAACATCAAGATAGGGGCCGAAGTCAAAGCTATCTTGAGCTTCGAAAAGCTCGCCTTACACTCATTTGTCCACTGAAAAGGGGCACCCTATTGGGTCAATCTGGTCATAGGTGTTGCGATCGAAGAGAACCCCTCTACGAAACGATGGTAATAGCCCGCCAAACCAAGGAATCTACGAATCTCAGTAGCGGAAGAGGGTCTGGGCCAACTCTGTACAGCCTCCACCTTCCTCGGATCCACTCGAATACCATCGCTCGACACCACGTGGCCTAAAAATGCCACTGAACTCAACCAAAATTCACATTTTGAGAATTTGGCATATAGCTGCTTCTTTCTCAAAATCTGAAGCACTATCCTCAAATGCTGCCCATGCTCTTCCCGACTCCAGGAATATACTAGAATATCATCAACAAAAATAATCACGAACGAGTCCAAGTATGGCCTGAACACACTGTGCATCAAATGCATAAAGGCTGCTAGGGCATTAGTCAGCCCAAAAGACATCACGAGGAACTCGTAGTGACCATACCGAGTCCTGAAGGCAGTCTTCGGGATATCTGGCTCCCGAATCTTTAGCTGATGATAACTAGAGCACAAATCAATCTTAGAAAACACATGTGCGCCCTGTAACTGGTCAAACAAATCATCAATGCGAGGCAAAGGATACCGGTTCTTCACTGTAACTTTGTTCAGCTGACGAAGGTCAATACACATACGCATAGGATCGTCTTTTTTCTTCACAAACAACACAGGAACACCCCAAGGCAAAACACTGGGTCGAATGAAACCCTTACCTAATAACTCCTGTAACTGACCCTTCAACTCCTTCAACTCAGGAGGAGCCATACGGTACGGTGGAATAGAAATGGGCTCAGTGCCCGGTAACAAATCAATAGCAAAATCAATATCTCTGTCGGGCGGCATGCCCGGGAGTTCGGCTGGAAATACATCAGCGAAATCACATACCACTGGAACGGAGTCAATGGAAGGAGTGTCAATATTGACATCCCGCACATAAGCTAGATAAGCAGCACACCCCTTCTCAACCATACACTGAGCTCTAAGAAAAGAAATAACACGGCTGGGGGTGTGATCTAGAGTACCACTCCACTCAATACGTGGAATGCCTGGCATAACCAGCGTCACAGTCTTGGCGTGACAATCAAGAATAGCATAATGGGGCGACAACTAGTCCATGCCCAGAATAATATCAAAATCAACCATCCCGAGCAATAATAGATCCGCTCTGGTCTCAAAACCACAAATGGTAACCAAACACGACCGATACACATGGTCCACAGCCAAAGACTCTCCCACCGGAGTGGAAACATAAATGGGGGCACTCAAAGAATCCCGAGGCACACCCAAATGAGAAGCAAAATAAGAGGACACATATGAAAAAGTGGAACCAAGGTCGAATAGAACCGATGCCTCCCTGTGACTAACCAGAATAATACCTGTGATAACAGAGTCTGATGTAACAGCTGCAGCGTGATCAAAAATACCATAAAATCTGGCCTGACCCCTCTCTCGAGGACAACCTCTAGTACCCTAATCCCCGCCCCTGGCTGGCTGGGCAGGTGGAGTGGCAGCTGGATCTGGTATGATGGCCTGCTGGCCCTGAGAACCACACTGAGGCTGCGAAGTCTGTGGAGGAGCTCCTCTCCTACGCCTGGGGCACTCCCTAAACAGATGGCGAGTATCCCCGTACTCAAAACAAGCTTTGGGAGGACGTGTTGGTTGTGACTGACCGGCCTCGCCCACGCTGGACTGACCTCTGGAGGTACCCCGCAAATGAGGCACACTGGAAACTGGGGGAGCATAATAAGGCTCTTGAGGTGCTGGAAGAGCTGGAGTACTACCGGCTGCTGGCAATGCTGAATGAACTGGATGATCGGAATAACCCCTACCAAAACGACCGGCTGCTGAAGTGCGGGCACCAGAGAAGTAGCCCGACTCACGAGACCTCTTGGCCTCCCTCTCTCCCTGCTCTTTAGGGAGCATACTCTCGATCCTCTTGGCAATGCTCACTGCCCGCTGATAAGGTATTTCCGTCTCCAACTCTCTGGCCATGTTGGACCGGATCGGCGGAATAAGCCTACAATAAATCTCCGCACTCTCTCCCGAACCGTGGCTACCAAGGCCGGTGCATGCCTGGCTAGACGGGTGAAACTGATAGCATACTCTGATACTGACATGGAGCCCTATCGCAACCGCTCAAACTCCGAGCGCCAAGAATCCCTAAGGCTCTGGGGAAGAAACTCCCTAAAAAAACAGATCTGAAAACTGCGTCCAGGTCAATGAAGTAGACTCCTCTAGACTATCCAAATCATACGTGCGCCACCAATCATAAGCGGCCCCACAAAACTGAAAAGCAGTGAAGGAAACCCCGCTGGTCTCCACAATCCCCATGGTACGAAGAATACGATGACACTCCTCCAGAAAACCCAATGCATCATCTGTAGCCAAACCGCTAAACACTGGAGGATCATATTTCTTGAACCTCTCCAATCTACGCTGCTCGTCCTCAGAGGCAGATGGTCCACCTCCGGGCTGTGCTGGGGCGACAGGAGGCATAAAAATAACCTCTGGAACCTGTCCCACTGGCACTCGCTGCTCAGGTGTAGCGGTTGTGGGAGTTTGGGCCCCTCCCCCGGCCTGAGATGTAGCTGCAGCGAGAGGAAGCAACCCTGCCTGAGCTAAAGTGGTATACATACTCATGAACTGGGCCAGGGTCTCCTGTAGTGCTGGAGTAGTAGCTGCTGTAGTCGGTGTACCAGATGCATGCGCTCCAACCTGATCCACCGGTGGCACCTCAGCGGCAGCGCGCGCGGGTGCTGTCGCTGCACCTCGGGTGTGTCCTCGTCCTCTACCCCGACCCCGGCCTCTGACAGCGGCAACAGGGGGCGTGGGTGCCTGATCCTCACGAGTAGCACGTGTCCTCACCATCTGTGAGAGAATAGAAAGCATAAGTTTAGATTTGGTGCCAGAAATGTCGCACGACAAGGAATCCAAAAGAAATGAAGAGTTTCCTAAACAATTACATAGCCTCTCGTAGATAAATACAGACGTCTCCGTATCGATCAGCGAGACTCTAAGTAATCGGTCTGTGTCCCGTGACTCCTATGAACCTAGAGCTCTGATACCAACTTGTCACGACCCTAGTTCACCAATCGTGAACCTGTCATGACGGCACCCAGTCCCCGCGACTAGGTAAGCCTAACACATTGCGGAAAATATAAGTTTATGAACTTTAAACAAGAAATAGCGGAAAACGATATAAATAGGAATGTAATCCGTGCCGCTTGGCACATACACTCGTCAAACACACTGTATACATACCACCAAGACCCGAAATCCCACGGGCAACACAGACTAAAAGAGAAATACAACTGTGGCTCTATATGTCAAGAGTATCTAAAACAACGAAATGAGGGAAAAACATCTAATAATACTATCAGAATAGAAGGAGAGCCTCCGGATCCGCGGACGTAGCAGATCATACCTCAAGGTCTCCAAATGTGCTGCTGGATCACCTAGTATGAGCCTGTCCTGATGTACCTGGATCTGCACAACAAAAGTGTGCAGAAGAGTAGCATGAGTACACCACATCGGTACTCAGTAAGTGCCAAGCCTAACCTCGATGGAGTAGTGACGAGGAAGGTCAGGGCCCTACTGAGAGAACAATAACATAATGATAATAACAATAATAAGCAGTTTAATAATAATGAATCTGAAATAACAACAATAAAGTGATTTCTGCAACCGTCTACAGTCAAGCTAACAACAAGTAACCAACTCAACAAAACTCAATCAGAAAGTCCAGGACCTGTGGGAATTGAACCCACAGTCCCACTCTATATTCAACAATCCGAGAACTACAGAAATTTAACCCGCAGTCCCAATAACAGTATCTCTGGGTCTCCGGAAATTGAACCTGCAACCTGTGCCTCAATACCTCAAGATGTGTCTCAATTATATCAGGATCTCCGGGAATCGAACCCGCAGTCCATTCTCAATAATATATCAATAAACTCCGGGTCTCCGGGAATCGAACCCGCAGCCCTTGGATCTCCGGGAATCGAACCTGCAGTCCACAAACAATACCACTCCGGGTCTCTGGGAAACGAACCCACAGTCCTGAGATCTCCGGGAATCGAACCCGCAGTCCACCAACACAACAATTAAAGAAACGCACAGAGAAAAGATAATATGCTTAACTACAACTTCACCGAAACTAATACCAACAATTTTCAAGAAGTTCAAATAAGATAATTAGGCAATTAGACAGATAAATCCTATCTAGTCATGCTTTTCTAGCGAATACCAGGTAAATGTAACAGTTTAACTAACTAAGAACAAGAATATCACAAATCAGA
Source organism: Nicotiana noctiflora (assembly GCA_032618575.1). Lineage (NCBI taxonomy): Eukaryota > Viridiplantae > Streptophyta > Magnoliopsida > Solanales > Solanaceae > Nicotiana > Nicotiana noctiflora. Next base: position 128,268 of record JASVEL010000764.1, on the reverse strand, counting down.
CAATTCAAGTACAGTGAGTTACAACAACCAGCGCATGTACACTCCCGTCACCTCACGTACAAGGCTTTTCAACTATCACATAATATCCTAGCGGTGAAGGTTCCCCCACACGAGGTTAGACAAGCCACTTACCTCGACTCCGGTACAAAACCGCTAAGAGACAACTCTCTTGCCGCGAATGTCGGCCTCCACAGGTGTAGTATCTGATAAAAATTCAATAGAATCACATCAAAATAGGCCAATTGGGCGTTACCCAATCAAAATAATTCAAAATACACCAAAACCCGCAAGTTGCCAAAACCCGACTTTCAGCATGCTTCTCGAAAAATTATGAAAGTTATATATTCGGGTTCCTTATCTCAACACAAGTCCGTGCATATAAAATTTATCAAAATCGGACTCCGTTTGCCCATTCAAATCAATAATTTTCTATAATTTAGGCCTAGGGCTAAAACCCTCCATTAATCCTCAATTAACAGTAAAATAATCACGGATTTCATGATAAACTAACGAATTAAGGCCAAGAAACTTACTCCCGATGATTTCCCGATGATATCCCAGTGATTCCCCGTCAATTTCTTCTCTTGGAACTCAAAAATGACCTTTTTGTGTATGGGTGTCGCGGGTGTTATGTTGTGAACTTAAACTCACTGCCAGACCCCATTGCCCTACGCGTTCGAGATGAACATCACGCATCCGCGATGACTCGTCCAACTTCCTCTTCGCGAACGCGACACCACACCATGCGTTCGCGATGCACAGTCTCTCAGCCGTCGGGTTTTTTCTTCTACGTGAACGCGTAGGTCCTCACACGAACATGAAGCTCTCCCATTTTCCTTCTACGCGTTCGCAACTCACAGTCAGGCGAACGTGAAGCTTTGACCCACCTTAACTATGCGAACGCATCCTCCAGTCTCGCGAACGCGATGCATTGGATTGCCTGGACTTCGCGAACGCGAAGGCTTATTTCCTGCTGCACTGACCTGCAATTTTCTGGAGGTTTTTCCAAGTTCCAAATGCCTGGTTGATGGCCGAATTCATCCCGAGGCCCCCCGGACCCCAACGAAAACCACCAACAAACTCCAACACACGATACGAACTTGTTCCAATCATAAAAATACCATCCTAAACATCAAAATCACCATTTTCACACGGATTCAAGCCTAAGTTTCTTCAAAACTTCCGAAATCAACATTCAATCAAAAACCCGACCAAACGACGTCCGATTGACCTGAAAATTTGCAGACATATCCAAAATCACATAATGGAGCTACATAAATTGTCAAAATTCCATTCCGACCCCCGGATCAAAATCTCACCTATCGTTTGGATTCGCCAAAATTTTAAACTTCGGCATTTCAAGCCTAATTGAGCTACAGACCTCCAAAATACGTTCCGAACGCGCTCCCAACCCCGAAATCACCTAACAGAGCTAATAGAACCATCGAATTTCTGTTCCGAGGTCGTCTTAATACTGTTCCGACTACGGGCCATTTCCAACTATAAAGCTCTTATTTATGGACTAAGTGTCCCAAAATACTCCAAATTACAGAACCGACCCTCCCGGCAAACCACAATAGCAGGAATGAACTTAGGGGAACAGTTAAATTGGGAATAAGGGCGTAAATTTCAAAAACGACCGGCCGGGTCGTTACACGGATTATATTGTTATGATGTAAAAACATAGATTAAACAATGAAAAACTAAGGATTTAAGGGGTAAAAATGGAGGTTAAGGCTTGAAACCTAAGAAAGTGTAAAGTTTGAATTTCAGGGGTCAAACGAACTCCAATTTTGATAAAATTTATATGTACGGACTCGTGGAGAGACGAGGAACCCGTTGGTATGATTTTGAGAAATTTTTGAGAAGTGGGCCCGGGGCTCGGGTTTTACCAACTTCGTCAATTTTAGTATTTTTTGAGTAATTTTGATTGGGTTATGTTTCTTTGACCCATATTTATGTATTCACTGTGATTTTGGCTAAATTTGATGCACGAGGAGGCAAAATTCGAAAGGAAAAGGCATTGCAGACGAGTTCACGGCCGGTTAGAGGTGAGTAGTTGGTATATATGATGGGCTGAGTGTTTGAAACCCCGGCTTTTCACACTATGATGCTATTTAGGGCGTGACTCGCTTCCCATGACAGGTGCGGAATTATTTATGACTGGGGATTGTGACTTGGTCCATCCCGAACAAGAATAATGCTATATTGGAAATTGATACGCACCATGTGTTGAATATCTAGGCTTATTGCTATGTTTGGGGCCTTGTGCCGACCTGTAGCATCCTTAGAGGATGAATATCATTGTGATAACATGATTTATAAAATCATTGATCTCAATCCTGTGTTTAATCACTATTATGAACTACTAAGTCACTTTTGTTGAAAGTATATAATTAAAGTATATACTTTTTAATGAATTGGAAATTGGGAAAAATAAATTAAAACTGTATTGTGACTCATATGCATATTGTGGACAAATTATGGATCGGGCTACACGCCGCAACGAATATTATGACTAGATATGGATCGAGCTTCACGCCACAGCGAATGATATGAATATATTGCGCTTGGGCTAAAGGAGCCCCTCCGGAATCTGTACACACCCCAGTGTGCGCCGTCGACGTTAAACGGATCGGGCTACGCGCCATAGCGGTCATGTGCATTGCATTGCATTCATGCATTGTTAATTACTTGTGTTATCTGTGGTTTGCTGTTGTTGTTAGTTTGTATAGTAGTAGGTAACAGACTGTTAGACATAGCTTTACTCTGTGGTATTCTATGGATTTCTTACCTTCAGCTATTTTATATGCTTTTTACTCACTCAGTACTTAGTACTCACCCCTACTCCCTGCACCTTTGTGTGCAGATTTAGGTTCACCGGAGATTAGCTGAGCAGTCTTGTTTCTAGAGTTATCAGAGTTGTTGAGGTAGCTGCTTGGCATTCGCAGGACCTGGCTTCTCTTTTTATTCCAGTTTTCCTTTATATATACATTATTCAGACTTGAGTATTTTGTTCAGATATTATAATCGGATTTTGTTTAGAGGCTCGAGACTCGTGACCCCTAGTCTTTGGAAGATTATACAGTTTAGCTTCTATCTATCAGTTAAGCATTTAACTTTGTTATTGACAATAATATTCAAGTACTTGGTTTGCGCTTCATGCTCGGGATGAGAGTGTAAATGGTCGGGCTTGCCTAGCAGTTGTGTTGGGCGCTATCACGACCGGGTTTGGGTCGTGACAAGTTGGTATCAGATCGTAGGTTACTACGCCTCGCGAGTCATAAGCCGGTTTAGTAGGCTCTCGCGGATCGGTACGTAGACGTCCGTATGTATCCTCAAGAGGCTACAGAACCTTTAGGAAACACTTCACTTTCTTAGAATTCTAATCGTGCGTATTTGATTCAGTTTGAGATATAACTCTTAAAATTCCTTCCACACGTCTGTATGCGCATGCGAGCGTTCAGTAATACATCTGCATCGATGGCTGGTGATTCGCTGATCGAGGGACGAGATGTAATCTTCGTGAGTTCATGTTGGGCTAGTCTGGAGGACTTGAGGTAGAATCTTCGCCTATGGCATGAGCACCAAGGTGCCAATTATATGAGCTGGTATTATGAACTTACATGTTCAGTATTTTCCCTAACTGTGGGAATGTCGTCTAGATAGCTACGTGATGAGTGTATTGGTGTTGTGTGGTATGTCTATATGACTTGGAAGTATCGAAGAAGCACTGCTAGATGATAGTTGGACCATTAAGCGTTTGATTTCCCTTGTGATTGGATGTGTTGCCCAGAGTTGTGGGTGCGTGGAGAATTGTTTCAGTTCCCCTAGTTGGAAGCGAAGTACATACATAGCACGTTGCGGGTTGAGTTCAGACCCGGAAAGATTATATGACCGTGTAACGTATATGATTGTGGAAGGCATGCTGAAATACTAAATCGAAGCGAAGCAGGTGGGGTATCTCCTGCGGGGTGTCCTTATGTGTATGTTAGAAGATCTCAAGTGTAATTGAAAGGTATTTTCTATATGTCATGGTTCGAATAGCCGCAACGCATGTCCATGTATCAATTTTGATAATATAATACAGGTAGTATTCAGATTAATGTTGTTGATATACATTATGATATTTTGTTAAGTTGTAGCCGTGTTGTTAGGATGGTTTTGGTGTTTGTCTGGCAGGTGGATAGGCCCAATTAGAAAGGAAACTCTACCAAAAGTTTTGAAAAAATTTGGGACTTACTAAAAATTTGGTCGCCTAGAGAGTAGGCTTAACTGTTGCGTGAATGAATGCAAGAATTGCAGAAGAGTTAAAATTTCTAATGATGCGTGTCTCCACAAGCTTGTGAAAGAGTGAGTTTAATCTCACCATGGTATTGCGACAGCAATAGAGTAGATATGTTGTGATATATATGGCTTCGAGCTAAGTTGGGGAGGTTTCCGTTGATTAGTTGATTGCACTATTATGTGCTATGTTGGTTTTGTCTTAAAGTTTACTGGCGAGCCAGTTTTGATTGCAGAAATTGAGCTGAGAATGGCACGAATGAAGGTAATTTTTAACAAGATGTCAAGAGATCGGATAAGCAGGAAGGAAGTTTCGATGGTTAAGATAAATTAGTATCATCTTCAGCGTCACCTGAGAGCGGTGTTGTGTCTTAGTTAACGATTTTTTATCGCTCTTAAGTGTTAGTACGACCGATAGTTTGGAGGTGCGCTCCAGATATTGTTGTGGTAGGTTGTGGGAGTGTGTTCCACTGGAAGATTTTATTGGTGTGACATGTGATCACTTGATCGATTAAAGATGTAAACCAAGTATGAAGTTTGAGATGATGTCGTTAAATTAAAGATTCATGCCTGAAGGGCACTTGGCATATTGGGTTGTGAACTGGGGAGGATTACCCCGATTGCAATGGTTGTTCTTGTGCATTATGAGAAAATGGGAGTTATTTTGGACCTTAGAAAGGTTGTCAAACTAGTTCATTGTGATCAGAATCAGCTTGAAGCCGGTGGATGGACTTAATGTGAATAATGGATCTATATCAGGTCAGATATGTGCATTTTTGTAACGCGGTCCTCATGGAGGAGTAGTTAGAATGATGCTTCATTGTCAAATATCTCGCATAGTGATGCATTGTGCCGCAATAGTGTAATATCGAGTATAGTTTTCTATATGCCATTCTTGTATGCCTTGCTTCCTATTTTCCAAGGGAAGTCTGTGTTAGTGCGTAGGATTTGATAATTCCTTCCAGAGCTCATTTTGTTTAGTACCACATTCGAATTGGTAGCCTATTGGCACGTTGGGATATCATGCGACATTTAACTACGTCTAGAGTGGTTTATTGCCCGAGCAGTTCGTACTGGGTGAGACGAGATCATTGAATTCGATATCGGTGCAATCTGAGCATATGAAGTAAAGTAAAGAGCTAAGACCATTGTTTTGGTTCAGAATAAGGGGATAGTTCTTGCCAAGAGCATAAAACTAATGAATTGTTGTCTCAACGGTGGCTAAGAATGTATACAGATCTCATCTGTCGTGTCTGTATTGTAAGAATTTGCACAAGGCATGTGTATGACATGCAGAGCATAGGATGTGTAGTGATTCCTTCTAAGAAATCAGATAAGAGAGTTTCATATGATTAGGGAAATTTTTGAATATCTCTCGTTGAATGAATGGATACTTTATGGATGCATGTATTCGCACGATGGAACTAGGATCAGGTATGATGATTTGTGTATTATATGGAGTTCTGATGTACAAGCTACATTATGGTGGTGGATCTTCATTCGCTGATGTGTTATATTATGGATGTGATGTTAGAAGTCGCACTGATTGACATAGTGTTGGGTGATTTGAAACTATTGCATTAGGGGCTACGCCAGGAATTCCACGGGTTAAGTGGTGAAGGGTGTTATAATATATTTTAGTAGAGTGATTATATTTCAAAGAATCAGCAGACAACTGGGATGGAGTACTTTCTTAATTGGGCATTTGTCATAGATGTCACTGCAGAGGTTGCTATCATTGATCCCGTTTCGTTATTGAGGGACTTTTCGAATGCGTTTCGTGTGGTCGGGCATGTAACCGGGTGAGATTGTGGATTTTAGTGTTTATTTGGTGCCTTCGGCAGGAGTTATAGAAGTGGAATAAACATTTTCAAGCTTTTTGGTACTGAGTTCGTTGGCAGGCCAATATGGCTACGCATTTAGCTTGAGTTAGCTTGGTTGGCCGTGAGTTGTTTTTTTGATGTTGTGAGACATTGCGATTTGTTAGTTATGGGGTGCATGTGGTATCCATTGAGAATTCATAGATAAAGTCGAGCGGGAAGAGTAAATGAGTGTTGCTCGGTGTGTGGAGCATTGGTTATGGTCTATCGGATTGTGTGTTGTGTGTTCTCTATTTCACCTTGGGTGTGATGAATTGCATTGGTTTCAGACATTAAATGTGTGTGGTTGTTGATTTTGAGAATAGCGGCTCGAGGTGCTTCAGGTGTAACAGTGTTGGAATAGGATCACGCATTGTAGCGAGGCTACGGGAGTTAGGACTTTTCGGAGTAGATTTAGGCATTCTATTTCTATGATGTGAGATGGGGTCTCTGTCTTGTATTGTAATGGTATTAACGAGCTTGAGGTACATCCCTTTCGTTTGAGTCATTTGTTATGATTTGAGAGTGTTCAGATCGTTTTTAACTGGTGCGTGTATTATACAAGATGTGATTTAGACTTGTATTAAGGTATTATATCATCAGAGTGGTGTTGGATTCAAGGTGAGCATTGGGTTCATTAATGAATACAGACAGATTTGATCCCATCTTGTTAGGAAGATAATATCGAGGTTTGACCCAGAAATCTATTGCAATATCAGTCAAGGGAAGTGGTTTTATGAATGGTTGATCTGAGAGATGATTATGGTTATAACGTGTTTCCTTCATCGTTGGCAGTATAGAGAAGTGTTGGAATAAGGCTCTAGCGAATAAGAGGTTCTCTGCCGGAAATTGGTTGCTAGGGACATCTACTATGAATAGAAGTTATGGTTCCAAGTGTTTGGTTTAGGCGGTACATCATATGTTTTCACCTGAGGGTGTAGGTATCGGTTAATTATAGTTGGTCCAGGTTTACTCTGAGTTCAGATGTGCATTTCTGATATGGTGTATGATTTTCATAAAGTGCGGTGTGGTTCTATGGTTAGGTTATAGATTAAATGGACTGTGAAAGTTCACCTGTAATGTGTTAACAGGTCTATGTGAGATAGGGTGACGAGGGATCACCCCGGGTATATGATTGATAAGATCATTCAGCTACTGGATGGCTTCTATAACAACTCTCGATACGCTCGCGGACGAGCGTTTGTTTAAGTTAGGGAGAATGTAACGACCCAACTCGTCGTTACGGGAGTTACCGTCACGTTTTACCCGTTTTATGCTTCTATAGGTTTCATTATATGTGTTTGGAGAATTTGAAGTAATCCGTATAGAGTTTGGGTAGAAATGAGACAATAAATATCTTTATGAGAAGGATAGTTTGGAAAAGTCAACCGAATGTTGACTTATGAGTTAGGGGGCTCGGAATGGATTTATGGTGATTCGACTAGTTTCGGGGGATGATTTGTGACTTAGTAGCGCAATCAAAATTGAATTTGGAGGTCTGATTTTGAATTAGGCTTGAATTGGCTAAGGTTGGATTTTGGCGAATTCCGGTTGATAGGTGAGATTTTGATCCGAGGGTCGGAATGGAATTTCGAGAGTTGCTGTAGCTTCGATATGTGATTTGTGATGTGTGTGAAAAATTTCAGATCATTCCGATGTCGTTTGATTGGATTTTTGATCGAATGTGTATTTCGGAAGTTTTTGAAGAACTTAGGCTTGAATCTGATGTGAATTGATGATTTCAGTGTTGTTAGGTGTGTTTTGATGACTGAAACAAGTTTGGATTTTTTTTGGGATATGTTGGTGCCTTTGGATGAGGTCCCGGGTACCTTGGGTGTATTTCGGGTTGTGATCATGCTCTTATTTGATGTTTCAACATCGTATCTTTGGACATAAAGGGGTACCATATTGAATAAATGAGCTTCGATTACTGTTTTGAATGAAGCATTAGATCCGTATCGCAATTTGGGACCCGTGCCAAAAAGAATCATCGAACGTATGAGGATTTTACGGCCATTTTACTAATATTGCCCAGATTTTCAGGTTAATAACGAAAATGACCCTGACGGCGTATTAAAAATATGCACTATTTGCAAATCTTAAAACCTACATATCTCCTTCATTATAAGGTCAAATTGACTGATTCAAAAGCCTAAATTTATTAGAAATTCATGAGGAATCTATTGGGAGCAGTACAACACGTGAATAGTATACCTATATGGAGCATGTCGAGTTTTCTTCTAATTTTGAAACGGGAAGAAGCTTTTGAGGCGATATTTAAGAGAGCATTCGTGGGATTTTATCGGCAAGAGTTCTTAGACTCAGATTATATTTTATGATGTAAAAACATAGATTAAACACTGTTAAACTAAGGATTTAAGGGGTAAAAATGGAGGTTAGGGCTTGAAACCTAAGAAAATGTGTAAAGTTTGAATTTGAGGTGTCAAACACACTCCAATTTTGATAAAATTTATATGTACGGACTCGTTGTGAGAGAAACTCGTTGGTATGATTTTGAGATTTTTTTGAGAAGTGGGCCCGGGGCTCGGGTTTTACCAACTTCGTCAATTTTAGTATTTTTCGAGTAATTTTGATTGGGTAATATTTTTTTTGACCCATATTTATGTATTCGTTGTGATTTTGACTAGATTCGACGCACGAGGAGGCAAAATTCAAAAGGTTCACGTCCGGTTAGAGGTGAGTAGTTGGTATATATGATGGTCTGAGGGTTTTAAACCCCGACTTATCACACTGTGACGCTATTTAGGGAGTGACTCGCACCCCATGGCAGGTGCGGGATTGTTTATGACTGGGGATTGTGACTTGGTCCATCCCGAACAAGAATAATGATATATAGGAAAATGATACGCACCCTGTGTTGAATATATATAGGCTTATTGCCATGTTTGGGGCCTTGTGCTGACCTGTAGCATCCGTAGAGGATGAATATCATTGTTCTAGCATGATTTATAAAATCATTGATCTCGGTCATGTGTTTAATCACTATTATGAACTACTAAGTCACTTTTGCTGAAAGTAAATAATTAAAGTATATTCTTTTTAATGAATTGGAAATTGGGAAAAATAAATTAAAACTGTTATGTGACTTATATGCATATTATGGACAGAGTATGGATCGGGCTGCACGCCGCAGCGAATATTATGACTGGATATGGATCGGGCTGCACGCTGCAGCGAATGATATGAATATATTGTGCTTGGGCTGAAGGAGCCCCTCCGGAGTCTGTACACACCCCCAGTGTGCGCCGTCGATGTTAAACGGATCGGGCTACGCATCGTAACGGTCATGTGCATTGCATTGCATTCATGCATTGTTAATTACTTGTGTTATCTGTGGTTTGTTGTTGTTGTTAGTTCGTAGTAGGTAAAACATAACTTTACACTATGGTATTCTGTGGATTTCTTACCTTAAGCTATTTTATATGCTTTTTACTCACTGAGTACTTAGTACTCACCCCTACTCCCTGCACCTTTGTGTGCAGATTCAGGTTCACCGGAGATTAGCTGAGCAGTCTCGTTTCTAGGGTTATCAGAGTTGTTGAGGTAGCTGCTTGACGTTCGCAGGACCTGATTTCTCTTCTTATTCCAATTTTTCTTTATATATACATTATTCAGACTTGAGTATTTTGTTCAGATATTGTTATCCGATTTTGTTTAGAGGCTCTAGACTCGTGACCACTAGTGTTTGGGAGATTATACAGTTTAGCTTCTATCTATGAGTTAAGCATTTAACTTTGTTATTGACAATAATATTCAAGTACTTGATTTGAGCTTCATGCTCGGGATGAGAGTGTAAATGGTCGGGCTTGCCTAGCAGTTGTGTTGGGCGCCATCACGACTGGGTTTAGGTCGTGACAAGAGGCTAATGTCACACACAAATGAAAACAGAGATATAGTTCTTTCTACTTCTTTTTTTCTTGGTCTGAAGTAATTTTTATTTTACCATAACCTGAAGTTTGGAATCCACATCACTATCACATTATAAGCTCCATTTAGCTATTTTTTTTTTACGTCTGCCATGTCTCATGAAAGGTGAATTAAAAAAATTGTGTATCCGAGTGTTCATAAAGCTTATTTGCAAAATAAACTCCCATTAGAATTCTGGGTAGATTTGCTCTGGGAGCTTCATGGATATGTTAAAGAGGGTTTTGGGGGAGTGGAGACAAAGTTGGGCTTCAAATGATACAAAATATACTGAAAATGATTTAATATGACCTATTGTTTGTCAAGTAAAAGATATAGAGAATACCTTAAGCTAATTGTTTGTCAAGTAAACTAGATATTAACATTAGGCCATATTAGATCACTATACAAAATATATATAAAAATAGACTGTCATTATATAAAAAATATACTAAATAAACTCTGACTATACATAAATATACAAAATAGATTGTCACTATATAATTTATATACAATACATTATCACTGTATAAAATATATACAAAATAGACTGTCACTATACAAAATATATACTAAATAGACTGTCACTATCTAAAATATATACAAATCAGACTGTCACTATACAATGATACATTAGTGATACACTAAAATATAGAGGATACACTTTATATACAAAATTTATACATTGTGATAGTAAATATACATTTTTTATACATTATAAAAATTTATACATTGTGATAGTATATATACATTTTTTATACATTATAAAAATTTATATATAATATTTATAATATACACTGAAAAATACAGGATACACTTAGTAACATTGAAAAATAATATATATATATATATATATATATATATATATATATATATATATATATATATATATATATATATATATATATATATATACTCACTCTGTAAAAGTTCTTTACTCACAAAATACTATTATGACCGAAGAAGTAGAAGTAGAAGAAGCTTGACTAGAAAACCAACAACTTTTACTACCACTCTTGTACATGCATCATCATTGAGTAAATCTTTTTAAGACTTGAAATAAAATATTTGTGATTTTCTAGGTACTCAAACAAGTGTTTTCAGTGTGAAGTAAAAAATAAAGAGAAAAATATAGATTTGAAATAGGAGATAGAGAAGGGAAGAAAAATTAAAAAAAATAACCAAAGAAAGATAAAAGGAGAAAGAAAGAGGTGAGAAAGAAAGAGGATTCCTACCAAAAAAAAAAGAAAGAGGATAGGAATGGAAGTGGTAATGAGAAGAAAAACTATGCAAAGGATAAAATGAAAGAAAGATAAAAAGGTGTACATTGGATAGAATGAAAGAACGATAAAAATGTTATGACTAAATGTTGTCTTGGAAAGACAAATGTATTGAAAATAGATAATGGCTACTAGTTGTAAATAAATTGGGCTCAAATACCATTTCGTGTAAGTGAGTAAATATATGGGTTATTAAAATTTTGAGGGGTTATAGAGGATAGTTTACAGTTTGGTATATTTATCTTCATATGCAATTACTTAGTCAAGATGAAATTAAGCATTATTAAAATGAGGTAATTACATGCCTCAATTTTCAAAGGGAAAAAAAATTGATGGTAATTACATGTTGACATTTTGAATTCTTATTTTTTCTAAAGTATACTAATAAATAAATAAAAATTCTTTTTTCTTCACACATTTAACTCTGGAAACGTTCGTTCATGCTCTTAAATATCCAATTTTATTCCAGATACGCATTTGTCTTCTTGCTATTGGTGTCTATACATTTGTCTTCTTACTATTGGTCCTAATATTTGTGTAACGTCTTTTGTATCTAAAATTAGTTTATATTTATCCTTAGTCAAAATTATAGGTTTTAATTCTTCTTTTTTTATAACTGCATTAGGAATTTTGGTGTCCAATTTTAATTCTCCTTTTTCTCTTAATTTCTTCTTACATTTCCCTGAGTTTTTTTTTTCACCTTATGTCATAATTTAAATGTCTATTTATTCAAAGAAAAAATTGTTGTCTCTCCTCTTCTATATTATTAGAAAAGTGAATCGGTAATAATATTATATAATCTGCTCCACTAATCAAATACCTTCGTAATACTTTATCTTAAAATATTAAAACGCTACATATCACTTTAGTTCTTCATATTACTATCATATAGCTATTCATTTTTTTTTAATAACCAATTGCTGAGTAAATAATATCCGGCTTTCGAATAAATATATTTTGTTGCTTCTAATGTATTAAGTTTTGTACTTGTTTATTTAATAAAATTTATAAACAAAAATTTTAATTTAAAAGTAATATTGATTTTCTATATACTTTAGAAATTAGTCAAAAATGATCTTAAAATAAAATTTGATAATCAAATATTTTAAATTAATAAATTAATAAGCTGATCCATGTCAATTTCTTAGACTCATTTTACATGTATTGGAGAGAGCGTAATACAGTTTTCTACATTATATTTCAGTGTTGAAATTATCTTAAAAATTAATTAGTAGTTAATTATATTTTTAAGTATGTTTAAGTTAATAAATTTTATTATCTCTTTATTGAAACTAAGAAATTGTACAACCGTATATTTAATGAAAAAGAAATAGTTTAATATTGCGTAATTTGATTGTCAAGCATCTCAATCTCCCTTTAACAGCTTGTTTGGATGATTGTTCCTCGTTGTATCGTATTGTATTGTTATGCCAAAACAATGTTTGTTCTGATTGTTTCATTAAAATTGGTTGTATTGTATTATTAAATTCATTGTTCCGGAACAATAAAAAGCCCCTTTTTTTTAAACAACCGATCTGGTATGGTGGGATCGTTTCCTATTTTTCTTTTCAATTATGCCCTAACTTATTACTCCACAATTCTATTTTACCCTTTACTTTTTTTCTATTTTAACTCCAAATCTCCAACTTCTAACCTACTTAGTTTTTTTTTTTTCCAGTACTTCTGTCGTCAATGTTAAAGCTATTTGCCACCTTCTATTTTAATTTTTTCTCCTAATTTGCTTTTAACTCAATTCTAATTAGTTATGCTCCTTTGTTTTGCCTTCTTCTCTTCTACTTTCTTAAGGTGTTTTATCTTTTTCTATTTTGTTTTATAAAAATTATTGGCGAAATACATAAATAGCCCCTCCAAGTTGTCCTCAACGGTCAGCCAGACACCTCAACTGACATCATTTTCAGTTGGACACCTCAAATTATTTTTCAGTGTATTAGTTAAACCCTTCAGAGTGACATGACAAAGTGTGTGTTCTACACTCGCCTGGCAGCAAGTGAAGGCTTTCAAAATTATACTTATTTCTTTTCTTTTTTTAATTTAACTTGTGGAGCCCATTTTTCCTCCCTTTCTTCTCCAAAATTTTCTTCTGGACTTTAACTCGCCATTATCAACACGACTTAACCATGATAGTGAATGGAGCTCGCCGAAATTAATGGAGCTACTGTCACGATTACATCGGATACTTCTAAAATCCAACCCAAAAGCAAAGACAACAAAACCAGAAATTCGTTGCCGGCGGTCATGGTTGTTGCCGGCATCCATGGCTATTACCCGCGTCCATGGCTATTACCAAATATAGGGTCATGGTTGTTGCCCCTAGTGGTCATTCTCTATTTATTTCTTTTAGTGTGTTGTATTGCAGGTTTTGTGAAGATATATATTTTTGTTCATGTCTGATTTTGCTAATTTATTTGGGGTGTACAGACACTTTCTTGAAATGAAAGAGGAGTACAATCTTAAAGATGAAGAAAAAGAGGGGGCGGCTAGGAGGCTAGAGTTTATTTTATTTTTATTTTTTTATAATAGGTGACAAATTTTTTAATTAAATTACACATGGCATTTTCTTATTTGTTCGTTTCACATGAATCTGAGAGTGTATTTCATGCGAGTGCTTTGATGGAGTCGGGGGTGTTTAATTGACCTACTATATTGAAGGCTTGAAGTGTCCGACTGAAAATGAGGTCAGTTGAGGTGTCTGGCTGACCGTTAAGGACAACTTGAAGGGGTCGTTTATGTATTTCGCCAAAATTATTTTATATACAGGGGCGGATGTAGACAAGGTGATACGGGTTCCCGAGAACCCATTAACTCTTGCATAAACTCTGTATTTATATTTAAAAATTCACTAAATATTGGTAAATATCTAACTGGGAACCCAGTTATTATTGTATATTAATTTAAAATTATGGCAGGAACCCATAAGTCTTATATCCTGGATCCGCCTCTGTTTATATATAATATTTGATAAATACAATATTTAAATAATTAAGGGTATTTTAGTAAACTTATCAGTTACAGTACAGTACGATACAGTCAAACCAAACAGTAAAATATTATTTAACAATGACAAACAATGCAATCTATTCAAACATTGTATCCATGAAACGATACGGTACAATACGATATAGTACAATACAGTACATTATAAAACGACGGCGAACAATGATCCAAAGGAACTGTAAGGTAAGCCGAAGAAGTAAAACTGACTTGAGTTCAAACTACTGAACTGTTGGTATTTTATTAATATTAAACCTCTCAATCTAGGATAACCCGAAGATGTGAGCTGATTTGAGATAAGACTAATTTTTTCGAATCTCTCCGTTAAGACCTGAATTTTCCTTCGCTGGGTCAATCTAAACTTAGTTCTGAAATTATCTCTCATTTATGTTGTATTGATGAATTGGTGAGAGGAGCATTACGTAGTCCCAATTTTCCTGGTTATTCTACCTTCACTCGAGAGCTCTAATTTTCCATAAAATATGCAATTTATTATTAGTGGACACTTTTCATGTGACACTGAAATCATGTACTTATTATTGTTAGAAACGTGAATATATGCACTAGGGAGGCTGTGTTTATAAAATTAATTTGGCCTCTAGGTGTGGTGAAACCATCACTAAGAGCTCTCCATCATGATGTAACGAGGTACATACGGTGCACTGGAAGCTGCTCTATTAACAGGTATTCCATTAATTTTTGTCCATATTTACCCATCTGCTTCCCGTGACGTGAGTGTTCGTTGACCTTGCCCCTTCTTACTGCTATTTGTGATGTTAAGTGTTAGGTCTAGCAAGTGCTTGGACAGAGGCCCTTATTGTCTAGTTTACTCGGACTTCTACTAGGGCGACTTAACTAATATTATGTCCTACTCCCTCCGTCGCATATTAATAGTCATAGTTGTCTCAAATTATTTGTTATTTTAGAAGTTCAAGTCAAAATTGACTATTTCCCACACATCCCCCCCCCCCCCCTAGTGATAATTATTCTTGAAGATAGATTATATCTTATGACATAAATAAGGGTAGAATAGTCTAATCTCTTTCCTAATTAAATTTTTTTAAGGGGCATGTAAAAAAGAAACACCTAACAACAATACCAGAAAAGTGCAGGAAAATGCATAACATCTAACTACCTATAGGAATATAACTTCTTTTTTTCTTTTTGGTATTACCAATCAGTATCCGGAACTCACTGACTTGACTAATTGTAATTCGTGCTGCGTCTCATTAGGGAAAGTGATGCTATGCCTTCATAAATTAAAATAAATTGATAAACCATTGGGGAACAATATAAGCTTCAACTTATGTCATGTGCTAATCCCTATATTCTTTGAGATAATGCTAACCAAACATTTCATACTTGCTAAGATAGTTTTTTTCTGCATAGAGGACCCTAAAATGTTTTCTATCTCATTTCTATTGTCTATTACCTACCAAGTTAGTACCTCAGTATTATTTGATTACTTTTCTGGTGTAAAGGGCTCAAATAGTCACTCTCACCCATTATCTATGGCTGCTGCCAGTCCACTTAGGTTACCTTTTTTCTTTTCTTCCCTTACCTTACCCAAAAGTTTAATACATGAACATGGTTTTGCTCTATCCTTAAACATAATAGGACAATATATAGTTTCCCCATAAATTTGTCTCCAAAAATACAACTGTACACACTTAAACTTTGCAGATAACCTCTTATTTACAATCCTTTTTCGGAGTAGAGCTAACATCCCCTCGAGTAATGACATATCTGTGTTTCAGTTTATATGAATCTATTTCTTTTTTGTGTTTCAAAAAGAATGAACCTTTTTTAAATTCGGTAACAATTTACAACTCTATCATTAATGAGAAACTTTTGTAACTACACAAATAATACTCTGGGCTCCATTTGGACTTGTTTAGGGCCACAAATTCCAAAAGTCTTTTTATTTTATTTATTAAACTCCATGGACAGTCAAACAAGTTCATATAAATTGGAACGGATGGAGTATTATTCACTCACACAAGACGCGAGTGGCAAGCAAAAAACATACATAATTAGACTATCTTCATGTGACCATGCCCTTCAAGAGTCAAAGGGAGGTTTTCCACTTATACATTGGAAAATGGAGTAAGATTAGGGGTGTGCATTCGAATCGGTTTATCGATAAATTGAATTGATTATTTATTATCGATTTATCGATTTATCGGTTTCGATTTCGATTTCAAAATTTTTCTTTTCGAGTTATCGATTTCGATTTCGATTTTGGCCTCTTTGGTTTGTCAATTTATCGATAAACCGATAAGAAATAGTAAAAAAAATATTTTTTTTAGTTTTTTTTTTAATTTTTTTTTGCCTTATTCTATAATACCATTTCCTTTACCCTAAGTCCCTAACCCTATTATTTCATCTACCACATTTAAGGAATAATCATATTAAAAGCTCAAGGGAATAAAGTTCAAA
This sequence comes from Nicotiana noctiflora, assembly GCA_032618575.1. NCBI lineage: Eukaryota > Viridiplantae > Streptophyta > Magnoliopsida > Solanales > Solanaceae > Nicotiana > Nicotiana noctiflora. The sequence continues at coordinate 111,470 of JASVEL010000764.1, read as the reverse complement.
TTAATGAAAAATAGATTTTGTCGTGATGATGTATTTTTTTTATACCATTGGAGTGTTGGTGTCATACATTTGATCCCTTATTTTAGTTTCGTTGCATGTGCTTGTTGACATAATTTTTATGGTATAAACGGAGTTTGTCGTATTTTAGCTTCTTTTGGTCTATATTAGTTAGGCGCATTTATGGTATACTTTCCATGGAATCCCGCAAATTTTCTTATTTGTGTAATCGATAACCGAATAGATAAGCCCCAAAAATCGATAAATCGAAATCGAAAAAATCGAAATCTTATTGAAACAATAACGATAAGCATATGTACAAATCGATAATCGATAAGTAATTATCGATAAGGATCAAAATCGAATCGATAAATCGAATGCACACCCCTAAGTAAGGTTGAGGACTAGCTGTAGATGAGAATTCCAGACTGCTTCGATGTTGGTGTGTGTGTTCATAATTCACAAAGCTCTTTAGAAGTAGTAGCAAGATTGTAAATATATTAAAATGGTAAAATATCTTGGGACCCCCTAAACTTGACACATTTTATTCAGTACAAACCTGAACTATTTTTGGTCCTGATTACTCCCCTAAACTTTGCAGTTTAATAACCTTGACCCCTGAACTTACATAAAGGGAAATTAAATGTTGATATAATGAAGAAGACTAACTACTGAATTTGTAAAGATTCACTTGAACTAAGAAAAGAAGTACTTCTGTCCTTCTAGGATGAGAAACTAAAACAGTAGTACATGTTTTCTTGGTACCTATCTGGGTCTTTGCATCTTACTATAGTTGACTATAGTTATATTGCAAGTTTACAACATGGGAAAATAAAGACCAAAGAAGACTAATAAGCTAAAATAAAAGGGAGTTTGGTACACAAGGTATTCCGCGCTCACACACGGTCTGGGAAGGGCCAAGTTCAAGGGGTGTGATTTAGACAACCTAACCTGACGCAATCATTAATAACCGCTTCCACGGCTCGAACGCAAGATCTTTAAGTCACTTAGGCAACTTTACCGCTCCCCTTCACTAGTACCTAAGTCTAATTCAGGTATACTATCTAAAGCAGGCTTCCATTCTATACAATCATTGTCATCATCAGTGAACTCATCACTCTTGATTATCTCAATATTGGAGTTATGTTCTCTCTGAAGTGGATAGTGAACCATCCCATCAACTGTTAATCCTCCTCCTTCATTCAAAAGAGCTTGCAACTCTTTCTTACTGATGACAAGCTTAATCCTTAAAACCTGATCTGAACCTTTTTTGCCACTTTCCTCAGCTTCATCTGCAAAGGTAACCTTCTTTTTAACAGCTACTTTTGTTTGTGGCTCTGGTACTAGAGGTGACACTACATTGTCTTTCTTCATCAGAGGTTTATATTCAAGGACTTTTCCATTTGTTTTCATTACTTTGACAACCTTTTGTTGCAAAACTATGCAATTTCCCATTGTTTTGCTATATGCTGTGTTTGTTATGGAATGATGAACTAATAGAGTACAAGTATAGGTTTGGTTTTTGAGTAAGCTTATTTAGAGCAAACTAGTGTTCTTTTTATAAGGAAATGAGATGCAAGAATGCCCCTAGGATTTCTGATAATTATGGGAAAACCTTACCACTTTGGACCCCACATTGTTGATTTTGTTGTTTGTGCAATTGTGGGGATCATGATTTCTCCACTCTTTTCACACCTTTTCCTCCGCATAAGAATTAACCAAACGGTCTCTTAGATTAAAAATAGTCTGTGAATGATAATATATATATATATATATATATATATATATATATATATAAAAAATTAAAATTGTATAATATAAGTATAATTGTGTATAATAAATATATATCGATTAAGAAAAATAAATACTAAATCTGGCTAACTATTTATGTAACAATTCCTTTCTTATATATGCAATTTAATAGCTTGGTGAAAGAAGCAGGCCTACTTATTTTCTTGTTTTTACCAAGTACTCAATATAAAACGTGTTAAGTACTGTAATTACTTGTTGTCAATGGTAAAATGATTATCAGAAAACTAACTTTTAAAGTATATCGGATTAACAACCTTTACTCGTCTAATTTATTATTAGTATATATTATTCTTCTCTCTTTTTCTTTTTGTCCTTGTGAATTTATTATTTTTTCCGATCCATTATAAGTGACTTTTTTGGCCTCTTTATTCATAAGTGTTATTTTATATAATCAAGAAGGAATTAACTTTATTTTTCCAAAACTTGCTCGTATTTACATATTTGTAACAATATGCAATTTTTAATTAAAAGTAATTTACTCAAAATATTTTTTTCTCGAGGAGCTCGTATTTTCGTAAGGTTGAGACAAAGTATTCCTTCTACCTCTCAATGCTTTGACGACCCCGAAATTAGAATTAGTTGCAGACTTCTTGATCACATCCAGGATCATCTCTAGGCTAGCAAGTAGCAAACCTGAGACCAAAAGGTAGGCTACTACCCAAGAAAGCCTAGTTTAAGGAGGATGAAAGGTCGAGTGTGGAGAATTTTCTTATTATGTACTCCATCCATTTCAATTTATGTGAACATGTTTGATTGGGTACGGAGTTTAAGAAAGAAATGAGGATTTTTGAAATTTGTGGTCCTAAACAAGTCCAAATGGGACGCAGAGTAGTTGTGTGGTTATAAAAGCTTCTCATTAAGGGTAGAGTTATAAGTTTAAGCTAAGTTGTTACCAAATTTAGAAATGGTTCATTCTTTTTGGAACGGACCAAAAAGGAAATATGTTCACGTAAACTGGAACAGATGGAGTACTATTTTTTGTGGCTAAATCCTTTCTTTTTCCGGCTAGCTCTAGCCTCGTAGAGGTTCGAGTAGACTAGATTGATATGCAAAGTTCCAAAAAATCACTTATTATAGACGAGAGGGAGTAATATAAGTTTTCCTGTTGAGATAATGGCTATTGTTACAGCGTCAAAATCCTTACCAGACACCATTTTTAGAGTGATGAAAGAAAATGAGTTAGATAAAAATAGGACCATTAAAGTAAAAATAAGTTGATACACTCCTTTTATAGTGCGGCATTGACATATTTACTTGTTTCTTTTTGGCAGTACTATATATATATATATATATATATATATATATATATATATATATATATATATATATATATATATATATATATATATATCTTGCTAACTGTTATTTTCTCCTACACAAGGTCGGTTTGGGCATCCAAAAGAATCATTGCTTTATAGGAAGCGTCTACTCAAAACATTGGAATAGAACTTGACAAATTACAAAGTTCGTGATGACTGGTCCAAGTCCTACACCGTTAAGGCATGATTGATTATCTGCAGGAGAAGTGTCAGATCAGATGGCCTTTTCCTTTTTGGTTAGACCTCAGCGATCATATATATATATATATGGCAAATTCGTACTTCTCCACCCTCTATTTTAGACTATGAGACAAGTTTTCAGGATCTAAGATTGTGATATTTTGCATTTCATATGAAAAGTGTCACTTATTTTATGTTTGGGAGGAATACCATTTAGGGGACAACAATAAGATGCATATTATAGTTATCAAAGGAGAAGTTACGACAAAAAAAAAAAGATCTTTTTAACAGTTTGGAGGGGCAAGTATGGCCCATCTTGTCCCCCTTAGTGATACTCTAAACTAAATTAACCACTAAAGCGTAGTGTATGCTATTCACCTGATACGTTCGAAATAATCTACTAACGTGGACTCGATCCCCAAAAGGTTAACTCTTACAGCAATGCCTATAAATATAAAAGGAGGAATCAGAAGAATGGGTTCCACTCTCTCCCCATGGGGACTCTAAAAAAATACAGAGCAAAACACAAAGTGAGAACCCAAGAAAAAAAACAGAATGAAGGTAGATCGAATGAAACATGATTGTAAAGATCTGAACCTCTTCGTGGAGAGGAAGACTACTCTATTATCATGAATAAAGATCATCGATATTTTCTATTCCCAATATAAGTATTTCCATTATCTTTTCTCTTGTTAAATTTTAGATGTGTTACGACTTGCTATGATTGACCCTTTATTTACGTAGATTATCTTGAATTCATAAATGATTAGTAACATTTTGAGTCAAACACTGAGATTTTTTTTTAACTTTTGGAGCTTCAAGATGAACGCATATTCATTAAATATTGTTCAACATTAAATCCTTTTACAACGGGACCATTCTCATTAACTAATTTGAGGGGAAAATTCTCCTTCTTTTTATGGCTTCTTCACTATCTTAGTCTTTTCATTACTGTGTAATTATGCTTAGGTTTATCGGAAACAATCTCTTTATCTTTATAAAGTATGAGTAAAGTTGGCATATATATTATCCTCCCCAAAATTCACTTGTGAGATTATATTGAATTTGTTATTGTTATAGTAATTAGAGGGAAAAAACAAAAAGTGAACGTAACGTTAACTAGTGTGAATATGCATGTTTTCATTTTAATTATTCTCTAAACCAAGCAAAATGTATGCCTTTTTTTTTCCTGTAAGACCACTTAAAAATATTGCTTTTTTTCTTTTCACGTTATATGCTACTCCTATTTTCTTAGCTTGTGCAACGCTATTATCAAAACTTTAATTGGCCTCGCAAGTTCGATTTCAGAGACTGATCACAGTTGTCTAGTTAGGCTTTTCTTATCTACATGCAATTTGCAAATCAGTGATTCACGCATATGACAGAAAGTATAATCTAAGATCTAAACTCTATGAATTTAACTTTTTAAGACTTTTAGCATTAACTTCATTATATTTATAAAGTTATGAATTTATATCTACTTTTTTCCACGAATCTTTATATATATATTTTTACTTCGCATCAAAAGTTATAAGTTTAACTAAACCAAAATTAACATACACCATTCGCCCCCGCGAGCATAAGAGAAGTTCTTGAATCTCTTGCTTATTGAAAAACTACATATTGTTGTAGCATATAACAGGAAGTCAGGAACAATTTTGCATATATATATATCAATAGAGCGAGCCATAGAAGAATGGAGAATTGAATTTACTGGTAGGAAACATTTTACTCCTCTTAATTGGCCTACCTATAAGAATTCGAATTAATTGAACTAGTGTAAAAAAAAATATCAGATAATCTAGAAGAACAAAAAGCAAATCGATATAGGGCAACATTTTTAATTATTTGAAACTTCAAATGTCGCATGTTGTTTCCTCGTTCAATTGACGATAGTGCCCATAGTCATAGATACGATCTTGCTTTTATTCTCTTTACACACACAAACATTAAGTGCACTAGTGCACGCTCAATGACTTAGGATCATGTAATCTCAGAAATTTTCTTTCCACGCAAGAAACAATAAAAAGAAAGAAATTTTCTTTCCACTTTTGATATTAAAATAATATTAAGGAATGGTGACTTTCTAAAAGAAGTAATATAGAATGAATTTGCCTATAAAATTTTAAGAAACTCGAAATGGAAAACCAACTCCTAAAGAGATACTTTTCAGACGTATCATCAGACAAATATTCCCTCATCATTTCCTTACCAAAAGGTCACTATCTACTTTTGCCACCCCACGTTTGAAAAATAAAAAGAAAAACAATGCATTTCCGACTTTTCCTTTTCCTATATACTAGTATATTTTTTAATCATGGGAAAAATATAAGAGAAATCAATATTGTTAATCTTTTTTAAAATTATAGAATTATATATATACATACATCATAAAATAACCTCTTGCAGAAATGATTAAGATTGTGTATAATAGACTTTTATGACCTGACCTTTCCTCGAACTTAGGGCATAGCGTGGGTTTAATGTACTGAGCTGTCATTTCTTTTATATATAAAAACTTTAATATACTTTTGCGAATGTTAAATGTACTTCCTCCGATTTACAATAAACATCCAATTTAGTTGTTCATTTTGGTTTAAAATAAGTGTCCACTTATCTAATCAAGAAAAAATTCAATTTATTTTTATAAAATAACATCTATGTACATATCCCTAGAAAATTTTTTTACTTCTCACATTAAATGCTTAATTAGGAATAATTTATTTATAATAGATATTTTAATATAGAATTTAATATTTTTTTAATGAGTCTGCTAAAAATAAATTGAATATTTATTTTGAATCGGAGTGAATAAATAATGTCTGACGTGAGGTAAAAATAATCTTTACTCAAAATATAATCTTCTTTAGACTTTTCAACTATTGGATTTTGTTTCTGGTGGTTTGGTTAGGAGACACTGACACTTGTCGTTATTGTGCTAGGCGGCCACCGCCAATTGGACTTGTAATGCTTGACTATTACTATTTCATCATTGAGTACACTCTAAAACTTAATTTGGCTCATCATTCACAATTATATTTCTCAAGTCTTTCAGTAAGTTTTTATCTTTAATTCGCACTAAAGTTACGGTACGCTGTCTTTATTAATAGGGAAGAATTCCAATAAGCTCATCACCCAATAACGTACCTCATTCTTGATTAATTAGGATATCTTCTATCTGACTTTATCACAAAAAGGAATGAGGAATGTGTTCTATAGATAAAATAATTTTTTTTCTTAAAAAGTTAAAAATTTGAAAAATCCTAAAGAATAATTTTCGCACAAGTAAAAAATTAAGCAAAAGTTATATAGAAGAAATTTATTAAACTAAGGAGAGAATTTTGTTTGACTCGAAAGATAACAATTACTTTGCAAGTGAATATAATCAAAATAAATCAAAGGTAAATCGTAATCGAAGATATTGAGACTTAAAAATATGTATTATGTTTCTTATTGCTTTCAATAAGTTGGATGTTCGAGAGGGGAAAAGACAGAGAGAGAGAAACTTGTTCTAGAAAAGATTAGATGTCTTTAGAACATTGGGATCCTCCTTTATATAATAGGTGAACCCCCTCGAAATAATAAAATAATACAGAGATAGGTCACGTGCTTTCGAGGAGATGATGAGACCTAGGGGTACATTTTACCTCGACATTCTTTGGTCGTACCCCCATTTCGGCTATTGCTTAGTCGTGGGTCGTTACTACCGTAGTGGGCAGAATTTGACCCCATACAGTTAGTCCCTCCATTCGCCAGTGACGTAACGAAGTGCGTCTCCGATGGGCGGAATCATGAACCTCGTTCTGGGAGAATCTGACCATGCTCGGGGACGACGACGTTGAAGGGTGATTATTTGAATTTATTGAGATATTGGCGCGCAATCCCTTCTCTAATGTGACATCATCATATGCATGCATCATCATCACGCATATTCCCGAGGAAGTACAAAAGGTGTTCTTATGCTCAATCTCCCGCGCCTGTTTGGACCTTGCCTCTTTGATCACGCTCAACTGAGTCTCACAAAAGACTATGCGGGCGTTGCAAATATAATCTGAGTATTGTAGCCCAGAGTCGAACCACGGAGAATTAATCCATCAATTACCACCGTCAATTTACTCAATTTCCACAACTTGTTTCCTCAAACCTTTTGGTTTCACAATGATCGATTATCTAACAACTAAGACTGGAAGGAATATGTACTGAAAAATAACTCTGATTATTATGTAAACAGTATTAAGAAGGTCTAAGGTATTGATTTCCCCCTTTGGTTCTTTCCTTGGTTGTATATTTCTTATAACTCAATTTATCTATCTCTAACAATCATGAACTCTCAATTTATCATAATTCTTATTCAAGCAATTTACAATAATCTACTAAACGCACTCTCTCAAGTTACATTAGCTAATATTACAATACAGTTCACTTAGATTGCACCCGGAATTTTGTTATCTCTAATTCAACCCCTAAACCCTCGGTTATGACTCTCTTCTATACTCCGGGAGTGATGTTGTTCATATAATCACCTAAATATGCACTCTCTCTCAAGAAGATACACACTAAATAGGAACGGATAATTGAGAGCCCCTTTTAACTATTCCACAATTAAAACGTATATGAACAATTAGAGATTAAATAACAAAACTTAATTATAATGATAAAACAATCAAGTAATTCTCAACGGGTTCCATCAAAACCTTAGATTAAGAAATTAGCTACTCATGATATTGGGTAACACAATAGCTAAAGAATTCATGCACATAAATTGCAAGAAAATAAGAAGAATAAAAATTAATGGTGTTTGGTGATCTCTCACACTTGTTTCTCTTGCCAAAATAACTCCAAAAATAAACCTAACTAGCTTTTGGGGCGAGTTGTCTACATTATATAAGGAATTTACAAAAAAATTCCATGTTTACACTTTGGCCCTTAACGTTCTTGCAGCTTCTAGCTTCGACCACAACTGCGGTCAACCGCGGTGCGTTCTGTAACAAATAGCGGTCGCGACCACCGCCAACCGCAGTGGACCGCGGAATTGCCTGTGTCTGTTTTCTCCATATTTTTGACACTTTGCTTGCTTGCTTGCACTTGGATACTTCTCAATTATGTGATTTATGCTCGTTCTTGCCTCCAAACGCTCCATTTTAGTCTTGATCTATCATGCATTCCATGTGAAACCAAATAGCATCAATTCACACATTTAACCGACAATTTTCATAACAAAAAAACAACAACAACAAAGCGTGGGTATCTACGGCATAAATGGTGACTATATCGCATATTATCAACACCCCACACTTAAATTATTGCTAGTCCTCGAGCAATTCACCACACTCATAAAAATTATCCCTTATATTTTTCTTTCAATGACTTACACCATGAACGTTATAGAATGATCTTGTCTAGTAATGAACTACTCATGCTTCAACAATCAAGTTTTTCATACTCTACATATCTATGCTTACTCAAACCACTCTATCCAACAGTCAAAACTTACCTTTCCTTTATGAATCAAACAATCAAGTTTTTCATACTCTACATATCTATGCTTACTCAAACCACTCTATCCAACAGTCAAAACTTACCTTTCCTTTATGAATCACATGCTCTCATAACACACAAGAGAGTAGTTCCAAATATATAATGGTAATGACATAACTCATAACTCAAAGAAGCAAAATTCACTCACTCCCCAAAGGATATTCGCATGCTACAAAGACGCACCATAAGCTTGCCCGTAGTGTACTACTCCACTAATCGAGTTCGTTCAACATTAGATCAATTAGGACTTTATTTGATTGTAATGTAGGCTAAGGGACATGTAGGATATATTTAGTATAAGAGTGACTACACCTCCCTAAGCACTTTAATACATATATTTTAACATTCAAATCACACACTTATGTCAAACCAACTCCACCTTCACATCAATTTATATAACCCCACACTTCTTTAAGCACACTTACATCGAGAGCCACCACTTATCAAGGATAATTTTCTTTTCTTCACAACACTTCAACTTTATTTATCAAGTGGCTCTTCCATTTTAATTATAGTGCACATTTCTCCTTATTCAATTAGTTCCACTCAAAAGCTAATCCAACCACCACACACTTTAACTTTACAAAGTTCATACAATTAAGTGCTCATGAGAGGTGAAAAAGGTTCAAATAGATGGTTAATTCAAACAAATTGGTAAGGCTTGTAATGTGGTTGCCAAAGAAACATGATTACAGGCTCAAAGGGGTTAACTACGATACTGTGTCACGACCCGGATTTTCCCCCAACATCGGGATCGTGATGGCGCCTACTCGTGGTAGCTAGGCAAGCCACCGTATTCATACTATCCTGTTTTTAACACAATTTTAATTAAATAAATGCGGAATACTTTATCGAAATAGAAATAACTAATTACAAGATGAAAATCATACTGAAATCCTCTACCCAAGACGTGGAGTCACCAACTCACGAACTACTACCGAATACTACACATAAGAGTTTGAAAGAAATATAACATAATTCTGTTTGTCTCGGAACAAAGAGACTACAGCTAGTAACATAAGTAAAGAGAGAGACGCCGGGCTCGCGGACGTCTGCAAGCTACCTCGGTCTTAAATGTGATCAACTCCCACGCAATCGATTTACTGCTGCTGCTCCTGAGCGTAACCTGGACCTGTGCAAAAACACACGAAGTGTAGTATCAGCACAACCGACCCCATGTGCTGGTAAGTGCCTGGCCTATCCCGGCGAAGTAGTGACAAGCCTAGGACCAGACACCCACATAAACCTGTGCAATTCAATATATATGTATACCACGGAATAACAAGAAATAACCAGGTAATAACACAATAAGGAATATCTCAAAGAATTCAACAATTAACAACAGTTAATAAATTTACAAGGAAAAACAAAGTATAATGGAAACACAAGTAATATCAAGTCAAGGAATAGCAAGCAGTTGCACGGCATCACCCTTCGTGCTTTTACTCTCATCCTCACCAAATAAGCAAATAAAGTACACGGCGTCACCCTTCGTGCTTTTACTCTCATCCTCACATCCATAGTACGGCATGATCCTTCGTACATGGTTCAATAACAAGGCACGGCATGATCCTTCGTGCATAATCAATAAAACATGGCACTGCATTAACCTTCGTGCATAAATAATAAAACATGACACGGCATCACCCTTCGTGCATTATCACTCTTCCTCACCCAAATAACAATCACGGTTAATGGCAAAGAAAGAAACAGTAATTCATAAACCGTCCCAACAAGGGCAATCCATAATTATCTTCACAACAAGTCCTAACAAGGGAGAACCATAACAATTCTACAACCTCACAAAGGTTCAAAAATTTATCTGTAAATATATCTCAAAATAAGCATTTTCAACGACTCACGGTCATACTAGACTCCAGTGTATGGATACTCGTCACCACAGCCCATACACCGCACTCGATCACATAACATATAACACATAATCCTATTCCCTCAAACTATGATAGAACAAACACTTACCTCGAATGTTTATGAACAATTCAGTCCGTGGAAATGTCTTTTTCTTTCAAATTTGGCTCCAATCCAATCGTATCTATACACAATTGATTTAATATCATCAATACTACTCAACAAACTAATTCTTAAGACCAAATACAACTTTTACAACATTCCGCCCGGAATAGTGAATTTCAACCCCGGGCCCACATGGTCGGAACTCGGGGTTAGGACCAAAATCCGGTTACCCATCCCCCACGAGTTCATGTATATGATTTGTTTCAAAATCGGACCTCAATTCGAGGTCCAATTTCCCAATTTATGAAAAATCCTATATTCTAACAAAAACAAGAAATTCTACCATGAAAACCTTTGATTTCTATTGAAAAACATGTTTAATGATGTTAGGAATTGAAAGAATTAAGTAAAAAGTGACTTACAATTGTTTTGATGAAGAAGGAATCCGTGAAGAATCGCAAATGGGTGTTTTTGTTTTGTAAAAAGTGAAGAAATGAACTGAAAATCGTGTTTTACAGGTCTCTGTCTTCGCATTTACGAACATGGGTTCGCAATTGCGAACCCCGACCAATTTCTGGAGTTTGAAAAATAAGCTAAGGCTGGGAAGTTCGCAACCCCGACCAATTTCTGGAGTTTGAAAAATAAGCTAAGGCTGGGAAGTTCGCATTTGCGAACATTTGTTCGCATTTGCGAACACTGGCAGACAAAGCGATGTTCGCATTTGCGAACTAATGTTCGCATTTGCGAACACATGCTGTATAAGGCAGTGTTCGCATTTGCGAACAATGGTTCGCATTTGCGAACAAGGGGATGTTCGCATTTGTGAACAAGGCTGAGTCATGAGGGGCTTCGCATTTGCGATTAGGGTTCGCATTTGCGAGCCCTTCCTTGTTCTGCGCCCTTCGCAATTGCGAGAAATGCTTCGCAATTGCGAAGCCAACAGCTGGGTGAAAAACCAGCAGTGCAGAAATTCAGAATTTAATCCAACGGCCTATCAAATCTTTACCCGAGCTCCCCGGGCTCCAAACCAAACATGTACACAACCTCAAAAACACATTATCAACTTGTTCGTGCGATCATATCGCCAATATCACATCGTTTTCATCAAATCAAGCCTCAAATTCATGATTTTCATACTTTTGGTTTTAAAAACTTTCAAACTTGGAACTCAAGGTCCAAAACATCTCAAACGACATCCGAATGTCATCAAACTTTTCAGAAATCACATATATAATATTTAAGACTTGTATCGGGCGTCAGAACCAAAATACGAGCCCGATACCAAGGTCAATTAATTCATTTCCTTTAACAATTACATTAAAAACAATTTCATAGAAAAATTCATAACTTGGGCTCTAGGCCTCAGAATTCGACTCCGGACGCATGTCCAAGTCCCATATTTTCCTACGGACCTCTCGGGACCATCCAATCTCGAGTCCGGATCCGTTTACCAAAAATGTTGACCGAAGTCAACCATATCAATATTAATATCATTTTCATCCAAATTTCTCATAGAATTCATATTTTCTATCACAAAAATCTTTCCGGCTACATGCTCGGATTGTGCACGTAAATCGAGGAAATATGGAATGAGGTTTTCAAGGCCTCAGAAGCTCGAAATGATTAATAAAATAAGTGATGACCCTTTGGGTCGTCACAGATACATAATAATTAGGTGGGTAAAATATGTGTATATGGCTCAACAAAAAATGCCTATATCACTTCTAAGACTGAACAAACTACTATTTTGCTTTGCAAACACACGGGCCAAGTTCTAGGCATCAATTGTATAGCATGGAACACAAACAAAACTCACACACACCTAGCATATGACTCACTCCAGATTGGTTTATTAAGATACTATCTTTCGAGTGTTCAAGTTAAGCATAACTATACAATTTTTAAGGCGTTCAAATAAGATTCACTTTGAAGCTAAGAATTATACTCTAGCATCTATTATGTTCCGATGTAAGCGCGCTAAAAGTTTCACATTTCAGCACTTTGCCCATTAATCTCTAAAAAAAATCTACCTAAAACCGATTCAAGCAAAAACCCTTGGAAAAGAACCGTGGTATGAAGAAAAACCAAGGGGAAATTACTACACTACCTAAAAGCAAAATCTTTTTGGTCTTTTTGTTATTTTTTTTCTCGACTCAATCCCTCAAGAACCCCGTCGATAGAGATCCGTCGTCCGGACAAGTCGTTTTTACAAAAACATATATTTTTTTAAAAATGTAACTACTCCAATTCTAATTATCTACACACGAAATATTTACAAAAATATCTATATACAAAGAAATTCCCCAACCCACACTTAAAAAGAAGGCATATCCCCATGGCTTAACAATATAGTAAATAGTGAGGTAAAGGAACTTTCCTGAAGCATCACTCCTGGTCGGACACGGTGTCAGGGTTCACGTTGCAAGCGCGACCCAAAGGTCTCAGCCAGCCCATGAATTTCTTTTCAGATTTGACCTGTTTGTCTGCTATGGCATCCACGCGAGTGCCTATGTCGGTGAATGATGTCTAGAGTCCCGTCATGCGGCACTCTAGATCCTCTAAGCGAGTACTATGGCATGGCTGGGATGGGCCTGCCTTACTCCCATGAGGAGGGTTGATGACCTCCATGGCATCAACAACATCATGCTCATTATTTGAATCAAACTCCTCAGACGAGTCTTCAGAAGCATCTACTGGCACACATGCTTCTTGGTTAATCTTACTTGCACGAAACAACATTTTCAATGGTTGCTCCTAGTCAGGTGCAACGATGATGGGTGCAGTGGTCAATTTCTTTTTTAGTTCCTCAAATGCCAACCTGCAATCATTAGAAAACACAAAGGGTGGTCCTTTTCAAGGAGTTTGCACAATGGGTTAGCAATTTTGGAAAAATCTTTTATGAACCGTCGATAGAACCCGGCGTGACCAAGGAAACTTCGCACCGCCTTAACAAGAGTGGGCGGTGGTAACTTTCAATCACGTCGACCTCAGCATGGTCGACCTCAATTCCTTTCCTGGATTCTCGATGTCCCAAGACTATTCCCTTACGCACCATAAAATGGTACTTCTCCCAGTTTAGTACCAGGTTTGTCTCCACACATCTTTTGAGCACTCTACTTAAGTTGTGAAGACAGTCTTCTAATGAATCTTCCACCATGGAGAAGTCATCCATAAAAATTTCTATAATGTCCTCCACCATGTCCGTAAAATTAGCTAACATACACCTTTGAAAAGTTGCAGGCGCATTACACAGCCCAAAGGGCACTCTCCAAAAGGCAAAGATGCCATAAGGACAGGTGAAGGATGTTTTCTCCCTATCTTCGAGGGCTATTGAAATCTTGTTATACCCCGAGTAGCCATTGTCACACCTCCTTTTGGCGCGCCCGCTACCCGGGGGTAGAAGCGCAAGGGAGTTTTTCCAATTTAAGTGACAATATTCGAAACGGGATTATTCTATTTATTTCAGAGTCGCCACTTGGAATAAATTATGGTGTCCCAAGTCACCGATTTATTTAAATCCCGAATCGAGGAAATTTCGACTTTCCAAATGAAGTCTGCGAACCAGAAATTCTAAGTAAGGAATTCTGTTGAACCCGAGGGAAGGTGTTAGGCACCCCCGGATCCCGTGGTTCTAGCACGGTCGCTTCAATTATTCTAAATGGCTAAAATTATCTGATTTTAAAAATGTTTATAAATTAATATGCTTTAATTAAACTTCAAACCGCTCTATTAATTTGAAATCGGACCCAAAGAAAACAAAAACTAATTACAACATAGACCCGAACTTTTGACAAATAAAAAAAAATATATCTGAATTACTTACTTTGAAACTATGCCGATTAAAGTCGTTGTAATACTAAACCAAGAAATCAATTTATTTGACAGTATATCCCTTAAAATTATTTCTGATTAAAGACCCTATACAAGATGATAGCTTATTTTTTGCAGTTTATTGACTTAGTAGCAAAGATTGCCTAAAACAAAATATAAATTAGTAAAAATTAATCGACTATGCCGGGTGTGAGTATTTCGTCATGGTTCATTACTTGACATAAGATTATCCATAATATAGTGCGTTCCAATTTATTTATTTATTTATTTATTCTCTTTGCTAGGCTAACGCATTAGGATACCTAATGGTAATCTTAAGTCCCTTTTGTTGAAATTCTAACATCTATTTTTACAAATAACTGTATCTTAGACTACAAGCAAACTATGACTAAAAAATGTCAAAGACATAAATCACTTAACAATCCTAAGTATTTCATCATTTAAGGGAATCAAATAACGCTAGAGGCCTAACATATGAGTTCTTTCAAGTTTCAGTTTACAAACTTTCTACAAACTTAAACCAAATCAATTCTAATTGTATAACAAGGTACAGTAAAGCCTCATTGCTAAATCATAGAACAAAACTAAACAAAAGGTAAGAAAAATAAACTATTTTTTGTTTCAACATCTTTATATCAACTCCCTTTGTCAATTTGCAATTATTCTCGGCCAGTGTGGTTACAAGAATATACCTGGAATTCAAAGCAAAATATGAGGATCGGTGACTTATTTGGCAGTGAACGCAGCAACAAAGCAAACGATAGCAGTAGATTCCAAGCAATGCCAATACAGCAAACAGACCAAACTTAAACACAGCTCAAACTCCCCTAGAATGCAATCCCAGTAGTAACTCAGGATCAGTCACAGACAAGCAAAAACAGCAACCAAAACCCAATAAACCTTGGTGAACTTGAGTTTAAACCAGAAAAAAAAATGGGGCTGGCAGTTTATCAGAACCAAACTAAGCTCAACCGGATAAAAAGGGACTCAAATGGAGCAATGAGAGCTAATGTATTCTAGGATTCTTTACAGATATTGAACTTAAACAGGATTCAACTCCCAAAAAAAACCTCTCACAATGGTAAGACAAAAGGCTAGTGTATCTCTGTTTTCGTTCTGCCTTTCAGTGTTTTCTGTGAGAAATGTTCTGCCAATATTCTCAATGTGTGAATGTGTTTTTTTCTTTTCAGTCAGTCTTTCTGTGGGAGTCTAATGTATACTGCCAGTGTGTGTGTGTATATATTTTCCAGAGAGTATCTGTGAGTGTGAGTATGTATTCTCTATGTCCCTTTTGAATCTCTGTTTAACTGCCTTTTTATAGCAAACCAGCAGCCCTCTTTTTAATTCTTTAGAACTGAAAAACCCATGTTCTTATCACCTTTTTTTTTCACTTTTCAACTCTTTAAAGCACTAGGCCAATTAGGAAATTAATTTTTCTCATGTTCAGATCTCATCCAACCTATAAAGACTGCCCATTCCACTTAGGATCATCCAGGCCAGCCTTTTTCTATTTAAAAACTAATATGCAACTCAAAATATAATGTTTATCCTGCTGTAAAACAGGAATCCACTACCCCTTCCCATGTGCAAACACTTCTGAACCCTAATTAACTAGCTTTTAATTTCTAAACCAAACTCTGAAACAGTTATATCCAATACGATCCTATTCGAAGTCACACAAGCTACAAACCAACAGTGGAATTGACAAACTCTAATTCCTATCCCAAAGTTCTAACAAACAAATCTTATAAAACTAATCGACGACATTCGTATATTCGATTACAACACGCATAATCGATAAACAATAGTCGACGAACAAATAATCTAATAAACTCTCGGCCAGAATAGCTCAAAATGAAGAATTAGATATTCGACGAATTTATCGAATCGAATTCCTATCTTATAACAACATCATTTATGGCAATCAATCAGAAACAACAAGTCGACCAAATAAAACGGTCCCAAATAGATGAAGAAAACAGAAAATTTGGAAACATCCGAAAAAAAAATCAAACAACAAACAAAACTACAAAAACAATTAACTAAATCGACGAGTCCAAGTAAATAAGAACAGAAAAAGAAGAGAAATACCTTGAAACAAAGAAATTGGGACTCGGCCGACTTGGCTCAAATGGATTCGCGTTTGGCATTTTGAAGTTAAACGGATTTTAATTGAAATATTTTCAAACGAAAACACTTCAATTAAAGTCCATTAACTTCAATTATTGTTAATTCGGACAAAATCCATAGGTTTTGAATTTTAGGGTTCTTGAGGCCATTTTTTGGGGTTCGACTAATTATGGCCAGATTCGAGAGGAACGGGGCGTGGATTCATAGAAGGGATGGTCTAGTGGTGGTGTGGTATCGATTTGGGGCGGTTTGGGGTAAGTTGGGTTTTAGGTCGATTCTTCGATCTAATATTCGAAGAGCTCGGGGATGATTCGAGGTTAATGGTTCATGGATTCATGCTGGGGGAGGTGAGGGGAAGGTTTGGTGTAAATTTGGGGTGGTTTGGACCACCGAAACCGTCGTGAGGCGATTTCCGGTGGGTGGAGCTCGGCAGCGGCTTTCTCTGGTGTGGGAGAGATGAAATGAGACGGGTATGAGGGGTTTAGGGGTTTTTGGGAGATAAAAATTAGGTAATTAATCCGAGCCGTTGGATAAAGGAGTCCAATGGCTCAGATCAAAGGGACGATGGGGCTGGGAGATGGATCCGGGCGAAGGGAAAATTGGACTGGGCTAGGACGTTTGGGCCTTACGAATTAAATTGAATTTTTGGCCCAAATTTGATTTCCCCTTCTTTCTTATTTAATTTTCATTCTTTCCTTAATTAAAATTCTAAATTATACTAGAAAAAAATCAAATTAACTCATAAAAATACTAAATTAGTCATACTAACAATTTACACACATAAATTATAAAATCACACAACTAGGTATTTAAATATTAAAGAACGCAAAAAATACACATTTTTGTTATTTTTCATTTTCGTAAACAAACTTAATTACTATCAATTGCAAACTTTAATTTTATATATGTAAATATATGTATATATTTTTTTTATTTATTTAAACAAAAGACACAGACACACAAACGCAAATAATAAGAGAACAATAACATATAATCCACAAAAATCAAGCACAACACAAATACTATTTTATTTTGAATTTTTTGGGAGTAATTCTCATGTAGGGCAAAAATCACGTGCTCACAGCCATCTAAAAAGCAAAAGTGAGATCTACCAGCCAACATGTCCAACATTTGATCAATGAAGGGTAAGGGAAAGTGGTCCTTGCGCGTGGCGAGATTTAATTTCCGGTAGTCAATACAAATTTGCCACCCTTTGACTGTACGAGTGGACATCAACTCATTATTGTCATTTTCCACGACAGTCATACCTCCATTTTTTGGGACACACTGAACAGGGCTGACCTAATTAATATCATAGATGGGGAAAATAATTCTCGCATCCAACCATTTAATCACCTCCTTCTTTACAACTTTCTTCATATTAGAGTTCATCCTTCGCTGGTGTTCCCTAGAAGGTCTGTGCCTTTCTTCCAAGAGAATCTTATGCATGCAGAAAGTTGGGCGATACCCTTTATATATGCCATGGTCCAGCCAATGGCAGTTTTGTTTTCCTTTAGTACCTGCAAGAGTTGCTCTACTTGTGCATCTAGTAAACATGATAAAATAATAATAGGTAATGTAGACTCGGGGCCTAGGAATGCATACCTGAGATGATCGGGGTGTGGTTTTAGCTCCAGTTTGGGTGGTTCCTCAATTGATGGCTTGGCTGGGGGTATGCATGCAGAAAGCTGGGCGATACCCTTTATATCTGCCATGGTCCAGCCAATGGCAGTTTTGTTTTCCTTTAGTACCTGCAAGAGCTACTCTACCTGCGCATCTAGCAAACATGATGAAATAATAACAAGTAATGTAGACTTGGGGCCTAGGAATGCATACCTCAGATGATCAGGGAGTGGTTTTAGCTCCAGTTTAGGTGGTTCCTCAATTGATGGCTTGGCTGGGGGAGTGACCCTTTTCTCCAGCTCAAGAGACTCGAACTGAGGCTCCCTTGACCAAAATCCTCGGCCTTCTAGTGCCATTACCCATTCAGCTAGTCCCTCTCCATTCATTTCGTCTAAGTTTGTTAAGCATGCCTCCAATGGGTCCCCCACACTCAGTGCCCTATCATCCTCTTGCATGATTACATCAACCGCTTCCACTAGAGAGCAATTTGCATATTCACTAGGTATCCTTATTGATTGTTGAACGTTGAATATGACTTCTTCATCATTCAACCTCATTTTAAGTTCACCGGTCTCAAAATCTATAAGTGCTCTCCTAGTGGCTAAAAATGGCACCTCATAGTCTAGAATTACAAAGTCTGTAGGGAACATGAACTTCCCCACTTGCACCAACACATCATCAAGAATACGAGTAGGCCTCTTCACAGTGCGATCAGCCAGCTGGAGTAACATCTAAGTGGGTCTGGCTCTGCTCCAACGACATCAAGTTTATGCTGGCCCCCAGATCACATAGTGCCTTAGAAAAGGCATAACTCCCTATGGTAAACGGGATAGTAAAACTCCCTGGGTCAGACATCTTCTGGGCTATTGGTTTTGCCACCACGGTGCTGCAGGTTTGTGTCATAGTTACAGTGGATAAATCCTAGAAATAAAATTTCTTTGACATTAAATCCTTCATCATCTTGGTATAACCGGGCATCTCCCTCAAAGCATCCATCAATGAAATATTCAACTAGATTTGCGCAGCATTTCCATAAACTTTTTGTATTGATCTACCTTCTTTTGCTTAACCAGTCTCTGAGGAAAGGGTGCATGGATCATCCGTTAGGCACCACCTGTTGGTTACTTTTTACTAGGAATATCTGGCATAAGAGGTGACACATGTTTAGCCACTTGCTCGGTCTACTTTTCTTTACTTTTACCTTCATGACTCTGCTCAGCTGTTACATCAGTAAGTTTTGCTGGATGTGCTTCCTCTACTAGATCTAGGATTGCTGGTGTAGTATTTTGCTGGCCTGAGCAATTTCCCGCTCTCGATCTAGATCTCTGCCATTCCTTAGACTGACTGCCATCAGCTAATTCGGGTTCTGCTTCTTATGTTCAATGCCATGGACAGCTAACCCAATTATGTTTCAATGTTTTTGATAGCCGAATCATGGACTGCCAATTTTTCTTGCACTTTGTTGTTGGTCCTATTAAGTTGTTGGAGCATACCTCTAATTTCCACCATGTTGTTGTCCTGTTGCTGTGGGGGTCGTTGATAAATCATTTTTTGTTGATTATGTTGTGGATAACCATGTGGCCTTTGATAAGGTACTCGCACTAATTGATTTTGTGGGTGCATACCCCCAGGCTGTTGCAAATTAGGTCGGTACTATTGATTTTGTTGTAGTCTCCACTGTTGTGCTCCTTGTCTCTGACCCTTATAATTGTTGACGTAATTTATATATTCCCGGACCCCTTGGTTGTCACCTTCTCCACTCCATGAACAAACATATGATTGATTAATACATTGGGTACACAATCCTCCATTCGTAGTATCAATAATGTGCACCTATTTAGTACCCATATAATCAATTTTCTTTGTCAATATGCTCATATGGGTTAAAAGTGCGGCCATGTTTTCCTCGTGTGTTTTGCTGGGATCCAATGGAACAGAGTGTAGTATGGGTGCTAATGTTGCACCTCTGGTCATCCACCCTGCATTTTGTGACATCTTATCTAATAGGACCTTGCACTCTGTGAATGTTTTGCTTAGAAATTCCCCTCCAGTTGAAGCGTCTACATTAGCCTTCAGGTTGTCAGTTAGACCCATGTAAAATCACTGGCCAAGCATCTGATTAGGAATACCATGATGAGGACACTTGACAAGCATCCCTTTGAACCTCTTCCATGTTTCCTGTAATGACTATGTGGCCTTCTTCCTGTACTGCAGTATATCATCAATTTTCTGTGCAGTCTTGTTAGGTGGGTAGAATTTGTTCCAGAACTGCCTAACTAATTCCTCCCATGTGGTGATAGAGTTGATTGGGAGGGAATTTAGCCAAGTCTGAGCTGCCCAGTTACTGAGAATGGAAATAGCAGCAACTTGATAGCTTCAGGAGTCACGTTTGGCTGCCTTTGGGTCATGCAAATAGACATAGTGTACGCATTGGAAAAGTTGGAAATAGTGTCTCCTTTAGAAATAGTGTACGCACTGAAAAATATGGGCACCAAGGTGCAGTGGCCGCAAAAGATAAAACCAGACCCCGCTACAAGGAAATCAAATATCCTATGCAAGTTCTATCAGGAACGAGGGCACAAAATCGAGGACTGCATCGGCCTACAACAAGAAGTGGTCAGGATGCTAAATCAGGGATACTTGAGGGAATTTCTCAATGACAAAGGAAAAATAAACTTTGCGCGCGGACGAGAACAAACCTACGGGCCGCCAAAGCCGCCTTCCCCAACACCTACGATAAACATGATCGTCAGAGGTGGCGACGACTCAGCAATCAACCATGTCAAGTTCGCTACCACACATAAATTAAAACGGACCATCACCCATGAATGGTATGACGACTTCGAAGATAGTATCACCTTCGATAAGTCTGATGCCGATGATTTGTCTTTCCCGCATTATGATGCTTTAGTTATCACTTTACGTATCGCCGATACGGATGTTAAAAGAATTATGATTGACGACAGAAGTGGCGCCTGTATTATCCACTCGAGGGTTCCCGTACAGATGGAACTCGAGGGTAAGGTAATACCGCGCTGCATAACGCTGACTAGTTTTAACAATACAGTGGAACGGACATTTGGAGAAATACTACTGCCCGTTTCAGCAGGAGTGGTTACGCTGGAACCATTTTCCACGTCATGAACTAGGAAACGGCCTACAATGTCATCATATAACGCCCATAGATACATGCCATGCAAGCGGTCCCTTCAAGTTTTTATCAAGTGATCAAATTCCCCACCCCGTGGGAGGTATTCAGCATTCAAGGTGAGCCGTGCACCGCACAGGAATGCTACAAAATAGCTCAAGACTGCACGCACACCAAACAGCTAAAGGGGGCGAGTGTAGAAGCATAGCAATTAGCCATGTCGGGGACTAAAGTCAACCCGACAACAGACACCATCAAATACCTTGACGTCATGGAAGCCTGTAAAGCAACGGTCGAAGATCTCGACCCGGTCTAGTTGGATTACGTCGACCTCACAAAGAAAGCCTACATCGGGTATGGCCTTACCAACCCGAGTAAGTACCGTGAATTCCTAGCTAACCATGTATATTTGTTTGCTTTTTCCCATTCAGACATGTGGAGAATCCCGAGAGACATCGCCACCCACAAGCTGAACGTTGATCCATTACATCCGTTCGTGCGACAGATGAGAAGGAAATTTAATGTCACAATCAATGAGGCGGTAAGTGAGGAGGTAGACAAACTACTGGCCAACGGTTCCATCAGAGAATTGAAGTACCCCCTGTGAATCGCCAATGTCCTCATGGTAAAAAAGAAAAATAGGAGGTGGAGAATGTGTGTGGATTTCACTAATCTGAACAAGGCATGTCCGAAGGATTCATTCCCACTACCCATATTGACCAATTGATCGATGTCGCTGCGGGACATGAACTGCTAAGCTTCTTAGATATTCCGATACAATTAAATCATGATGGCTGAGGAATACCAGGAGAAAAAAACTTTCATCACCCACCAAGGGACATACTGCTGCAAGGTAATACCCTTTGGACTAAAAAATGCAGGGACCACATACCAAAGACTGGTTACCAGAATGTTCAAAAATAGCTCGGTAGGACCATGGAGGTCTATATCGACGATATGCTGGTAAAATCGGCAAAGAAAGAAGACCACATCAACTACATGAAAGACGCCTTTGAAATACTAAGGCGGTACGAGATGAAGCTGAACCCCGAGAAATGTGCCTTCAGCGTAGCCTCAGAGAAATTCTTGGGATTTCTCGTGTGCTAATGAGGCATCCAGGTCAACCCGATACAAATTAAGGCGATAGATGCAATACTTGAGATTCTGAACAGCAAAAAATAGGTACAAAAGTTGAGATGGCAAATAGCCGCCCTATCCAGATTCATCTCACGATCCTCCGAAAGGTGCCATAAATTTTTCAATGTGTTGAGAAAATACAACGAATTACAATGGAACGAAGAATACGTCGAAGCCTTGAGAAAATTGAAAGCATATCTATCTTCGCCGCCACTACTGGCCAAAACAAGCCCGGGCGAGCCCCTGCTAGTATATCTGGTCGTCTTTGAGGTCGCCGTCAGCGCGGTCTTGGTCCGTAAAAATGAAGGTACGCAATCTCCTATTTACTATATTAGAAAAACCCTAGTGGATGCCAAAATACGGTATCCGCACCTTGAAAAAATAGCCCTGGCATTGGTCATAGCTTCACAAAAGCTCAGAACCTATTTTCAATGCCACCCCATAAAAGTAGTAATGACCTTCCTATTAAGAAGCGTCCTACATAAGCCGAAATTATCGGGTAGACTCACCAGATGGTCTATAGAGCTTAGCGAGCACGAAATCTCGTATCACTCGAGAACCGCCATTAGGTCGCAAGTACTTGCCAACTTTATAGCCGATTTTAGTGCTGAAATACTGCAAGAGGCGGAACTGGAGGCACGTCGTACCCCCTCCAACACCGACTTATGGACTCTGTACACTGACGGCGCCGCTAATGCTCGGGATCAATACTGGGACTCGTTCTTGAGGTCCCTATGGGTGAAATAATTTGGTAGTCCATGCGGTGCTCTGAAGTGACTAACAACGAGGCCGAGTACGAGGCCATTATTGCAGGTATAAAATAAGCCATCAAATACGGGGCTTGACGAATCGTCCTCCACTGTGACTCCCAACTCCTAGTGAACCAGGTCACTTTGACTTACCAAATTAAGGAGCAGAGATTGTAAAAATATCAGTGAGAGATCCACAGATTAATGACTGAGTTCGATGAGTGCCGCTTCGAACAAATTCCGAGGGCACGAAACGTTGAAGCAGACGACCTGGCAAAATTGGCCGCAGCCACTAAAAACTTCAACAGAGAAAGCGTGGTCACCCACCTCCATTCAATCATTAATCACACTGAGGTACTTTTTTTAAATTTCACTTTGGACTGGCGCAACCAGTTTGTATCCTATTTGCAGGATGGTACACTCCCACTCGACAAAAAAGAAGCAACGAAGCTCCGCGTACAGGCCTCCAGATATTGCCTGATAAACCACGAGTTCTACCAAAGGACGTTTGGCAGACCCCTAGCCAAGTGCCTAGGGCTGCACCAAATGAGGACATTACTCGAAGATGTGCACGAGGGGCACTGCGGCGCCCATACAGGCAACCGCATCCTCGTACACTACATAATATGAGTCGATTATTATTGGCCCACCATGAAGAAAGAGGCAGTGGAATATGTTTGCCAATGCGAACAATGTCAAAAATACCCCCCCCCCCATGATACACCAACCAGGAGAGCCTGTCTACTCAGAATGGGGAATGGATATAGTCGGTCCCCTACCAGCGGGACGAGGAAAGGTATGATTTCTATTAGTTTTAAGTGACTGCTTCTCCAAGTGGGTGGAAGCAGGTGTGTAAGCCCAAATACACGAACATGAAGTCATTGCCTTCATATGGAATAATATCAACTGCCATTTCGGCATCCCCAAAGAAATCAGCTGCGACAATGGACAACATTTTGTCAGCCAAAAGATGACATAATTCTTTGACAAGTGGCACATTAAGTGAATTCTCTCCACGTCATATCACCCCGCCGCCTACGACCAAGCAGAGTCTTCCAACAAAACAATACTGAACACATTGAAAAGGAAACTCGAAGAAGACAAAGGGCTATGGCCCGAACTACCACCGGAAGTATTATGGGCGAATCAGACCATTCCAAAATTATGTACAGGAGAAACACCATATTCACTGGTCTACGGAACTGAGGCAGTTAAACCAGGCAAAGTCGGCGAACTAAACTTCAGATATTTGCATACCAGCGAAACACAGAACGATGCAAACAGGCTTCAAGACCTCGACGAGGCCGAGGAAAGAAGAGAAATGGCCCACATAAGAATGGTGACCCAGAAATAACAGGTCGAAAGGTACTACAAAAAAAGAGTCAAAGTAAGACCACTCAAAGTGGGAGCTTACGTCCTTAAAGCCAAAACATTGGCATCAAAAGACCCAAGTGAAGGGAAATTGGGCACCAATTGGGATGGAAGGAAAAAGTCTCCAAAATAATTGGAACGTCGCCCACCTCAAGTATTTCCATTTCTAAAAGGCGTCTCCCAAGTTTCACTCTTTTTCCCTTACCCGAGTTTTGTCCCAATTGGGTTTTCTTAGGAAGGTTTTTAATGAGGCGACAGAGGGGACACCTGGAGATATTTGCGAAACGAGTTTATCATACCAACCACTCCATATGCTATCCTGGTTGACATGACAAAGGGAATGGACTAGCATGATCCCCAATATATGAACGATTAAGGCCATATCCAATGTATGAACGACTAAGGCCATCTCCAACGTATGAACGGCTAAGGCCATCTCTAACGTATGAACGGCTAAGGCCATCTCTAATGTATGAACGGCTAAGGACATATCCAATGTATGAACGGCCAACGCCATCTCTAATGTATGAACGGCTAAGTCAATCTCCAATGTATGAACGGCTAAGACCATCTCCAATGTACGAATGGCTAAGGCCACCATTATCAGTAAGTGGACCCTGCTCGACTCCGAAAAATGAAGTAACTCGATGACAGTCTATGTCACGTATATGGCCAAGGCCATCTCCAATGTGCAAACGGCTAAGGCCACCGTCATCAATAAGTTGACCCAGCTCAACTAGAAAAAATGAAGTAACTTGACAACTATCTATGTCACGTATATGGCCAAGGCCATCTCCAACGTGCGAACGGCTAAGGCCACCATCATCAATAAGTCGACCCAGCTCGACTACGACAAATGAAGTAACTCGATGACAGTCGAAGTCACGTATATGGCCAAGGCAATCTCCAACGTGCGAACGGCTAAGGCCACCGTTGTCAATCAGTCGACCCTGCTCGACAACGATAAATGAAGTAACTCGACGATAGTCAAGGTTACGTATACGGCCAAGGCCATCCCCAAGATGTAAAAGGCTAAGCCATCGTCGTCACTAAGTCGACCCAGTTTGACTACAACAAACAAGTAACTCGACGACAGTTAAAGTTACATACATGGCTAAGACCATCGACAATATTACGGCTAAGTCCGCCATCGCCAACGGTCGTCAACCCTGTTCGACTGCAGTGCAAGGCACGTAAATAATAGATGAAGCAATTCCATTATTAACTAAAGCCGCCACTATTTAGCATCAAAGTCGACTCCTATCGGCGGATAACACAAGCAACGTTTAAGAAGCACACTAAAAATCTTACGAACAAGCGAGCATCTGCTCTGCGGTGATAAGATACCAAAAATAAAAGATACAAAAGGAAAAGAGTAACAACAAAAGTATAACTTCCATTATCATCCAAAAATATATGTACAAAATGACCCATTTACATCTCCAAATACAGTAAAACAAATACAAGTCCTAAGGGGCCTCGCCATTCCGTTCACCGTCCCATGTTGGACTGCCATCTTGTCCACTGCTGCCCCGGCCTAGTAAGTTGCAGAGATCCATAACCTCCAACCTAAACAATTAACGTCTTCAGAATTATAGCCCGCTCGGTCTGGGAATAGTGATGACCTGGCCCGCTGTCACGTGAGTTACTATCCTGTTTCACCCATATTATGTTGTACCATGTTTTAATATCAGTATTTGAGTTGATCGGGTAGAATTGGATTGGTATTAGTTGGAAATGAGGAACTTAGCCTCTTAGAAGGAAGCTTATTTTGGAAAAGTCAACCAGAAGTTGACTATATAGTTAGAGGGATCAGATGCAATTTTCGGTGGTTCGGTCAGCTTCGGGGGATGATTTATGATTTAGGAGTGCGATCAGAATTGAATTTGGAGGTCCGATGTAGAATTAGGCTTGAATTGGCGAAGTTTGAATTCTGGTTGATAGATAAGATTTTGATCCGAGGGTCGGAATGGAATTCTGAGAGTTGTTGTAGCTTCGTTAGGTGATTTTGGATATGTGTACAAAATTTTAGGTCATTCGGACGTCATTTGGTCGAGTTTTTGATCGAATGTGAGTTTCGAAAGAATTTGATAAACTTAGACTTGAATTCGTGGTGAATTGATTATTTTTGTGTTGTTTGACATGTTTTGATGGTTGAAACGAGTTTGTATGATGTTTTAGGGTATGTTGGTAATTTTGGTTGAGGTCCCGGGGGCCACGGGTTATTCCGGGTGATCAAACGGAAGAAATTGGACTTAGAGCATTGCAGAAAATGCAGCAGTCAATGCATAGGGTATTTGACCTTCGTGAATGTGAGTGGGCCATCGCATTCACTTAGAAGGATTTGGGGCCCTAGGTTTTTGCTCTTCGCATTCGCGTTTATGTAATCGCATTCGCGTAGAGTCCTGGAAGTGAGCATCGCGTTCGTGGTGGGGCTTGTCGCGTTCGCGTATAAGAGATTGAGGCCCCCTGTGGAATGTTCTTCACGTACGTGGCACAGGGATCATGTTCGCGTAGTAGGATCAGGCAAGACATCGCGTTCACGGGTATGTCACCGCATTTGCGAAGGGTAAATTTGGCCAGTGGAAATTTTGTGCATCGCGAACGCGAGAGTGCCCTCGCGTTCGCGTAGAAGGAAATAGCTGGGCATAAGGGTTTTATAAGGTCATTTCATCTGCGACCCAATTGATATTTCCTCCATTTTTGAACAACCTCAAGAGCTTTTGGGTAGAAATTGAAGAGAATTTTGACAGGAACACTCTCGCGTTTGTGTAGAAGGAAATAGCTAGGCAGAAGGGTTTAATTTTTTATTTTACTCAAAATTTTATTGGTAGCACCAAATGATCTTATTTGTTTCACTTTCCCGTGGCTTATAGTGTCTATTTCATCTTTAGCGGGGGAAAAATCATAATTATCCTGATTTACAATTGGTACTGGAAAAATACTTATAATTTTAAAAGTAATTGATATTTAGTCACTTTTTCATGTAAAAAATAAAATTTAGATAAAAATATCCTTAATAATTCGGAAATATTTCAGTATAATATGGTGGAGGTCGAACTTTTTACATACAAGATTCTACCATAATGTGTTGGAGTTTTACAAAAATATACTAGAAATTTATTTGAAGGAGCTCTATAATCCAACATATTAAGCTTGAACTTTTTGTGTGCTCGGGTTCCAACATATTATGCTGAAGTTTATATGCATAAGATCCATAACTCAACATATTATGTTGAACTTTTTGTGTTTCAACAAAATAGTGACTATTTTTAATAACTTTACAAACACTAATTATTTCTCGATGACCAATCCTAAAACTGACTAGGTCGTACTATTTGCCCCATCCTTAGTGAGGCATTTGCATCTATACCCGCTGTTTGTGTCACGTTTTAACATGTGTCCGCTTTGCAAAAAATTAGCATACCCTCTTTTTTGCATAACTTGAGCATACGGGCTGAAGTAGCAAAGACAGTCACGCAAAACTTCAGGATTCTAGTAGCCGGGCACAAAATTTAGCTTTAGAGCTGAAGTTTTTGTTTTGTAATTATCGAACTTCAGCTTTAAAGCTGAATTTTTTGTTTGTAACTGTCGAACTTAAGTGCTAGAGCTGAAGTTTTTGTTTGTTCTCACCTGGTCAAATATAAATCTGTTTGCAACCCGTTCGATGGCGCTGGCATATGCAACATCAATCCTTGCAAATACGTGACTGGAATCCTTCTACCCAGGGGCGAAGGTACAGTGTACCAAGGGTAGTCAATTGACAACCCTTCGTCGAAAAATAATACTGTGTATATAGGTAAAATATTAGAATTTATATATATATAATAGACATTGAACACCCTTGTAACAATGAAGAAGCATAGCCCAGTGGCAAAGAGCGGTCAAAATGGCTTAGGGGCGCAAGTTCGAACTCTGCCCTCTACAATTTTTGTTGCAGTACAATTCTTTTTAATGACAACACACAAAACACGCTCACTTTCATTTTGGCATGCTTTATAATATAAAAAAAGGAATAAACAAATATGCATAAAACAAAAGTTAGGAATAAAGAAACCTAACACTAAAAGTCAAAATAGATCCAGTTGCTCTCCATCTTCCTCATTTCCAATTTTCGAGCTTCTGTGATTTCTTTGCCAAAATTCCCATCTCAATTCTCCATCTTTACCGAAACCTAAGTAGACCAAAATCTTCATCTTCTTTGATTTCTCTGCTAACAATTTTTTTCATTGGAAAATTCTTGCTGCTCTCCCTCTTCGTCTTCGCCGGTTATTTTGAGTTTCCGACTGTCCGAATACTCTATTTTTCCATTGAACTGGTTGGTACTTCGAATCTCTTGTCTTTCTTTTGCTTTTTTGCTTCAAAGTTTTAGTTACTAAATTTCTCTAATTTTTTATATGATAAATATTTTTGGGACAGTACATTGTGAGTAATTAGTTAGCATTTATGTATATAAGTATATTGCTTGTTGTAAGTTTAAACACAAATTGTTGATATTCCTTTTGTAATTTTGTTTATTTAATTATTGAGGAGTAATATATTTTAACTAATTACTACATTCAGGGAATTGAAGTTGCAATGAACTTGTTGAAATTTTACAACAAAGTACCAAAAATAACTTAGGGTTCTCAAAATCAATCTAACAGAAAAGAAAATGCCGATCAGTCAGATTTTCCCTCGCATTCTTCTCTAAGACAAGAAATTAATACAATTGCTCCACAATCCGATCCAGCTGAAAGAACTCCAATACTGGAGTATCATCCAAACCATCGCGATGAAATAAGGAGGGCATACATTCAAGGTGGTGCTTGCCAACCTCGGTATCATGACTTCCCTCAATCTCACTTTTCTGGATTTATGCGTCGTTTTAATCCTCTATGGTTTGATAAATTTAATTGGTTGGAGTATAGTGTAAGTACCGATGCTGCATATTGTTTACCTTGTTATTTATTTAAGGGAGAAAGTAATCAGCAAGGTGGTGGTGATGTTTTTTCAAGTAAAGGGTTTAGGAATTGGAACAGAAAAAAATGCTTTAAGAAACATGTTGGTTTGCCTAATAGTATTCACAATAAAGCAAGTAGAAATTGTAATGATC
Organism: Nicotiana noctiflora; assembly: GCA_032618575.1. Lineage (NCBI taxonomy): Eukaryota > Viridiplantae > Streptophyta > Magnoliopsida > Solanales > Solanaceae > Nicotiana > Nicotiana noctiflora. The sequence continues at coordinate 81,566 of JASVEL010000764.1, read as the reverse complement.
TAATACAACAAAAACAGTCTATTATTGCTGCATTTGACAAACAGTCTGATCAAACTAAGCGTGAATAGTGGCTTCGCTTAAATGCTTCAGTTGATGTGGTAAGGATTCTTTTGACTCAAGGATTTGCTTTTCGCGGTCATGACGAAAGTGAAACTTCATTGAACAAGGGTAATTTTATTGAAATTCTTTCTTGGTATGCGGCTAAATGTGACAAGATTGAACCTTTTGTGTTGAAACATGCTCCAAAAAATAATAAGATGACTTCTTCAGATATTCAAAAAGAAATTGTGACCGCTTGTAAGATAGAAACTATTAAGGCTATAATAGAGGATCTAAATGGTGACTATTTTGCTTTATTAGTTGATGAGTCTTTAGATGTGTCACGCAAAGAGCAAATGGCTATTGTTTTACGGTATGTCGATAAAAGAGGAAGTGTGATGGAGAGATTTATTGGCATGGTTCATGTTCGAGATACTAGTGCTTTATCTCTAAAGAAAGCAATTGTCGATGTTCTTGTTCATCATTCTTTAATTTTATCTTCTATACGTGGACAATGTTATGATGGGGCAAGCAATATGCAAGGTGATATTAAAGGTCTTAAGAAGTTGATTAAACAAGAAAGTAGATCGGCTCATTCTATTCATTGTTTTGCACATCAACTTCAATTGACTCTAGTTGCGGTTTCTAAGAAGTGTGTTCAAGTAGGTGAACTTGTATTATTGGTTTCAAATATTTTGAATGTGTTGGGAGCTTCTTTTAAACGTGTGGATGAATTTAGAGATTCTCAAAAAGAAAAACTCCATGAGGCATTAGATATGGGTGAACTAAAAACAGGTAGAGGCTTGAATCAAGAACTCGGTCTTGTTAGAGCTGGTGATACTCGTTGGGGATCTCACTACAAGTCATTTGGAAACTTTATTCGTATGTTTGGCTCTATTGTTGATGTTCTTGATACACTTATTGAAGATGCAGGTACTTTAGATGATAGAGCTAAGGCTTCGGGGTATCTCGAAGCTTGTCAAACATATAAGGTTGCTTTCTTATTGCATTTAATGACAGATATTTTGGGGATCACAAATGAGTTGAATATATCCTTACAAAAAAAAGAGCAAGATATTGCAAATGCCATGCTACTTGTTCAAGTAGCAAAGAAAAGATTGCAAACTTTAAGGAGGGATGATGAGTGGGATTTGTTTGTTGATAAAGTTTCTATGTTTTGTATCAAGCATAATATTTTGGTGCCTAATTTTGATGATCTATATGTTAACTCTGGAAGATCACGGCGAAAACCTGCTGATTATACTTTTTTCCATCATTATCGTGTTGATGTGTTTTGTAAAGTTCTTGATTGGCAAGTTCAAGAACTTAATGATCGTTTTGACGAAGTGACGACTGAGTTGCTTCATGGAGTTTCGTGTTTGAATCCAATTGACGCATTTTCAAGTTTTGATATCAGAAAAATAATGAAGATGGCTGAATTGTATCCTAATGACTTTGATGAATTTAGGATGAGTTCTCTTGAGAATCAACTTACGAGTTACATTATTGATGTTCATGATTTTGATGAAAGGTTCTCCAATCTAAATGGGCTTTCTGATCTTTCAAAAAGATTAGTTAAGACAAAGAAGCATTCAGTTTATCCTCTTGTATTTCTCTTAGTGAAACTTGCGTTGCTTCTTCCTGTTGCCACCGCAACCGTTGAAAGAGCTTTCTCAGCAATGAAGTTTATCAAGAATGACTTGCGGAATCGAATGGATGATGACTTTTTAGGCGGTTGCATAGTGCCTTATGTAGAAAGAGAAGTATTTAGTATTATTTCTAATGAGTCTATTATAAAAACATTTCAAGAGATGAAGCCTCGTCGAGTATGTTTGTAATAAGTAGAATCTCTTTTTGACGCTTCTTTATATTAGTTTCGTTATATCGAATTGTTTGTACTATTACCCGTATTCTTATAAATTAGCTCGATATCACGTTGTTTAAGTTAAATTTTTTGGTCTACCTACTTGTTGAGATTTTTTTTTCCTGTTCAAGTTTGAACACCCTTAAATAGTTTTCTGGCTTCGCCACTGCTTCTACCATATGTGAGTAGTTGCAAGCAGGAGAAATAAAAAAGGGAAATGAAATTGGTACAAATGAATCAGAAAGTGAATACTGTAAAAATAATTTTTCCAACAACAAAAAGATCAAAGAGCCAAGAAGGTCCATGGGATTTGAACAAGAAAGCAAGAAGTGAAGCCTACACTTCTATAAAGTGGAGAGCACCATTCACGAAAAATAAAAAGCGCAAGACATAAATATGAATTCAGTATTATAATTATAAATTTTCAATTAAATAACTAATATCAATATACAATTTACAATAACATTGATATTAATCTAAGAGGATAAGGGGAGGAGAAAGGGGGCTAAAGTTGTTTAAAAAGTAGGTATAAGTTAAAAGTTTAAAAATAATAATTATAGGAGAAATGGGGGGCGACCAAATAGGACGTCCCGTGCAATTTTTACATCCTTAGGGGTCGTTTGGCAGGGTGTATTAGAATAGTGCGGAATAAGGTGTATTAGTAATGCATGCATTAGTAATGCAAGTGTTAGTAATGCAAGTGTTAGTTATGTAAATATTATTTCTTATCTATTGTTTGGTATGGTGTATTAAAATTATAATGTATTGCATAATGTTTAAAAAAAATAGTTGCTTACAAAAATGCTCTCCATGTTTTCTAGCTTTAACGGACTTTAAGGATAATTTTGTCATTAACCATGCTAATGCATGCATTAAAGTCTTTGTATTAGTAATGCCATGGTTTTCTATGCATTACTTATGCATAGGATAATGCCATGTATGATGTATAACTAATACAAATATTAGTTATACACAAGTTAAAAAAATATATCAAACAAGGTATTAATAGTGCATAGAGCTAATGCTTGCATTATTTTTTCTAATGAATCCTACCAAACGACCACTTAGAGTATTATGTTATTTGGGCCTATATTTGGCCCAAAGTCATTGTAGCGTTTTGGAATGGGCCACCTTCCATCTTGTCTTGTCAATTTACCATTCTTCCATAGGCAGGCCGCAGGGGAAATATCACATTTGACAAAACTAGTATCGAATTTCCGTGAAAGTGAAAGATCACTCAGAACAGGAAATCACGTGGCTAAAGCTTTTGAGAATGGCGAATGGGCATTTCTCTCTTTTTCCATATAAGGTATGCATGCATGCAGGTAGATATAGATAAGATCTCTTCTTATAGAAGAAGAAATTCGATACCTTATCAATGGTAAAAACTCATTTGAATCATATATAGAGGAGGAATTTGTCTCTTTAGGTCCTTTTATTTACTGTTGTCCCGAGTATCATTATCAACAGAACAGATTCTCCTATTCTTTTGTAGATTAATGATGTTACTGTTTCCTATGGCTTTCGCTTTCTATTTCGATTCTTGTTTCAAAATGGTGAGACGCGGCACAGAGGTAGAACCACCTATTTTACACATTCCATAAATAGTGTTATTGTTATTAAGACGTTTTAGTTAAAGTGTACTGTGTCTTACTCTTTGGCTATTGGTACTTAACACCTTTACTGAAATTTAATTCATCGGATCCAAAATATTAGGAATGAAGTTATTAAGGACAAGGTGGGCATGGCCCTACAAGTTGCGCGAATCAAGGTTGAGATGGTTCAGGCATGTGAAGAGGATAGATAGCGATGCCCCGGTTAGAAGGTGTGAGAGGCTAAACGTGGCGGGTTAGCGGAGGGGTAGAGAGTGGCCTAAGAAGTACTGGGAGATGTGATTAGGCAGGACATGACACTATTTCAGCTTGCCAAGGACATGACCCTCGACAGGAAGGTGTAGATGTCGAGAATTAAGGTTGTGGGTTGACAGGTAGTCGAGAGTTTTTCCTTTGTCTTAGCAGTAGTATTAGTTCAAATCTTGCTTTCCTATTCCTAGTTCCATGTTATTACACATAGCATCACTCTAGTGCAGTATTGGCACCATTCTTGCATTTTAATATATTCCTAAATCTTTGTTATTAAACACTTTGCCATTTGCTTCCGTTGCCTAACCTATTACCTGGTGTTGCTATTATTTGTTCGTTACTTCATTTCACTGTTCTTGAGCCGAGGTCTACTAGAAATAGCCTCTCTACCTAGTGGCGGAGCCACATGGAACAAAGAGGACACCCCTTCACTGAAAAATTACACTATACTGCTAGATAATTATTTTTATTTTATGTGTATTTACTATACGTTGACTCCCCTAACTTTTCAATGTATCTAATTATTTATATTTTGACACCTTTTAATAAAAATTCTGACTCCGTCGGAAGGTAGAGATAAGGTTTGCGTATACATTAGCCTCTCAAGACCCCACTTATGGGATCCCACTGGGTTTTGTTGTTGTTGTTGTTGTTGGGATCCAATATCTTGAGTTTCTCACACATCGGTCGTGGAATGTGAATTTAGTCTCCTTATAAGTTATTTGATTTTTGATCATCCTCACCTCATGAGCTAAATTTCAGAATTTGAATTAGACCCAAGATTCATTTTCTTATTAAGCGAAGGTTGGGGTGAATGGCCGTCTCCAAACATTATACTCCTATTACTTTGAATTTCCAATTGTGTACATCTATAGGATATTTCGTTTGTTTGAGCCAATAGCATGTAATACATGAGTGTTTTCGTATGAAGATAATTGCTGCCATATGCTTATTGGTTGATGAAATTCTGGATGTTGGTCAATACATGAGCAAAATTATTAATTAATCCAAGTGTATTATCCAAAACAAACAATATGTTTAAAGACAGTTTTGATGTTAAAAGAATATGAAAGGAAGTTGACAGAAACATTCTCTATAAAAAGTTTTAAAATAGAGAAATGCCAATATATTTTTGAATTTTATGTACTTCCATAGGCCAAAATTGTTATCTATATCACTTGTGTTGCTTTTCAACTGCTTTACAATGGGTCTTGTTTCTGATTAGTTATAAAATTTGCAGTAGCTTAGCATGAAGAAATCTATTATTATCAACTGACTCAAAGAACACAACTTCTTTTCTTTTCCCTTTCCTCTCATCTTTGTTGAAGAGGTTAAATTGAGGAAGAATGACACAAAATATGCCTATATAGATTCTCCATCCCCTAAACTTGGATTTGTTATTATACAGTTTTCTTATCCTTATATTTAGACATATTTCAGAGAGCTTATGTTGATTTGTGGAGTTAAAGACTTGATTCTGCTTAAAGTGACTTCAGACTCAATAATGATCTAGAAGCATATGAAAGCATTTGCAATATTTCTCAAGTTGCAAATGGAGGAAAGTGCTTAATACATTATTTGTTTGATTAGAATTGGTTTCTGTATATGACTTTACAAAGGCTTTTTACTGCAATAATTATAGATATATGGAACACTCAACTGCTAAAGGTTTCGAATATCCTGTAATGTATAATCTGTGGATCCAGGAAGTTTATATATTAGATCAGAAAATGAGATCCCAGCATATCCAATGTTGTTATAATATCATATATTATAATCTGGAATTCTAATTGTTACTACATGTTATTTTCATCCTTTAAAAAGGAGCATCAGGCTTAGTTTCCCACATGCAGGCATCTCATCTTCTGTGTGGAGATGAGATATGTTAGCTCCAACTGAAACCATTTAAGTCAAGTTGCTTGCAACTAGAAGCAGCATCAGTTTGGTCATCAGTGTTAAGATCCAGCTTAGGGGCAAAGTAAGGAAGCTCATACTCTTGTGATGACATCTGCTTCTCTGGTTTCATTGAATCACTTCTTTCAGAAGATTGATGAAATAGTTTACTGTCTGCATCTATTCCATTAAGTCTTCCATCAAAGTAGCTACTGCTAACATTCCGTTTTCCTCCTTGAAGTCCAATGTTCATTGATAAGTTGCTCCAGTTTGTCTCTTTGGCAAATTCTATTTCTGTATCCTCGTCCATTTTGGGAAATAGTTTTTTCTTCTCCTTGAGATCGTCACGCCATCTTAGTTCAGTCTGCTGTAACCTGATCTCATTTTCAATATCCTTCGTAGATGGTCCGAAGTTTAAAGGCCTCAAACCAATCTGGTTATTATGCATTTCCTGCAGGTCCCTCAGGGGGCGTTCGGATGACGTTAAGCAGCTATCCATTGAGCAATCTGCTGGCGGGGTTGCTTGTGTTTGTGGGGTGTGAAATCCTGAAAGTTCTTTTATCTCTGAAAATGCAGAATTAAGGCATTGGTTGGATACTTTGGATACCAAATCGGACAGTTGATCCTTGGCTGCCTCTAATCCGATTGTTCCCAAGTTTTGTGTTCCAAGTGTTTCTTGTGCTTTCTCAAGAACAGCTTGCAAATATTTCCCTTGAGCCTCTATCCTTAGCTGCAAATGTCGTTGCACCTATATCAGTTCAATTATGCTTCATTTAGATGCCAGCAAAGGAAAACTTTCAATGACTTGTAAAGTTTGGCTAGAAGTAAACCTATGCAGAGTTATAATTTAGATCGTTAAGTCTTAAAACAAAAGCACTATCTGGGACCAAAAATTGACTAAGTAATAATTTGGAGTTCAATTAGTCATCATCAGGAGCCCGTAAGGAAGACTTTTCATTACTAATAATGTTTGGATAGAATGAAAACTTATGGAGGGGTCACGTTGTTAAATTATAACTCAGCAAAATCTCTATTTTAGACTAGGACTATTAAACTACTTGCTCAAGCTGTCATTCCGTTATCTTGTTTCCACAACTATGAGAAATATGGTTCTGGTAATGAATATTCTTTACTGAAAAATGAAAATGCCTTATAATGTTTTAACAATGTATGTCTTCTGGCTTTTCTTCAGATTATGACATGGGTTTGGCATTGGCATTTATGGTTCTAACTGTAACACCCCTGACTTTAAGCAGAGTTCCACATCGGCAAAACATAAGAAGGATGTTGGGTATATAAGTTAACAAGCCTTAAACCCTAGCGACGCGTTTTAAACCCGTGAGGGCCTCGGCTTAAACAAACTTCTCTTATGTAAGAGATATTTTGCAATAGTTTCTTACCTCAAGCTGTTCATGAAGCCTTCTTTGAACTTCAATTTGCATTTGTATTGCTTCGGTTATTGGTATATTGCTGGACAAAAAAAGTTATGGTGGCGATACTGTTAGGTATGGTTCGAACATGAAATAGGATGATATTATCAATTCAGTTCTCTTAGTTCTTACTTGTTTTGTTGGGGTCCAATGCTTGGAATATTGCTCATAGGGGTTCCAGTGCTCTCACATATCTTCTCTATACCGGCTGCTGTGATTATTTACAATCAATAAGTATATGAATGTTTTGGATACATATATATATCCTTGAAAAATATTGGATTTCTTACCAGATTTATTGGCCCCGCTAATATTTGCTTGTCCATGGAGGTTCTTACTTAGTCTGTATTTCTGCCAGGAAAAAATAGAAGATCAGATTTTGTTGAGCAATTCAAACATATCCGAATGTCAGCTTTGCCTCTTCAGTCATTTGACATAAACAAATTTTAACAGTCTTTGCAGTTAGATGACGTTGTTCATTCGTAACCAAATGGTTTTTGTTTTGAATGGTTTATGGCAGCTATGTTGTGAAATGTCTAGTTTCTTCACATGTATTTTGTAAACCATGGAGTGAATAAATACTAACCTGAAGATGGCTCTTTAAGTGGTACAAGGTTAGTCCCTGGATCCCCATAAGTTTCAGAACTGATTTCGGAGTGGCTTCTGCAATAGAAGAATTAACAGCAAATTTTAATCATCAATAACATGCATCTGGTGCTTAATTATCCAAATTAACAAATTTTGTGTACACTTACTGTCTGCTCCACCTAGTTGGTTAACTGCTTCTATAAACCTCTCATGGAGGTCTGCTGTCCATTTCAGTCTTGGCTTAGCATCGGTCGAAAGAACAAGCCCTGAGTCTCCATTGACATTCCCACCTTGCAGGAACAGATGCCTTTCGGGGAAAGACATTCTTGTCGAAGGGTGCATATTGGCAGCTTGGTGGTGTTGATGGTACATCTTCTGGCCTTTGAATTTGAATATATGATGATCAGCAAAGAAGTCTTGCTGTAGGATTTATAGGAATGATGGGCGACTGAAAGTAATTATCACGTACGTGGAAGGAATCTGATGTCGCTTCAGGTTCAGTGACTCCAGTTTTGTCTTACCTTTTTAATTGCAAGTAATGATTCTTTACTATTCTTCACAGTATATAACATTGTTTTCCATTTGGTTAAACAAAGTTGTCAGCTACAGCTCTCTCTCTCTCTATATATATATATATATCTCCTTGTATTCTTTGACCAAATCCACAAAAAAGATACAAGGGCAGGTTCTATGGGTTTAACTGAACCAATTGTTTTCAGCTCGAACTAGTTATATATAAGAAGAGGAAAGACATTTAAAATATATACATATAATAAGATTACACTCGTTGTGAACTCAATGATTCTAGAACCTGAATTTGCCTCCGACTCTCGACCTATCTAATTTTCATAGCACCTAAAAAAAAGATGTTAGTTTTACATAGTTGTGGGTCCACAATGCAAGTTTGCTTGCTAATCTATGGGAAAGGCACCATGCATTATATTCCTCTGCACTATAAGTTCCTGAAACACTTACACACCTTACAATAGGTACAAGAATTGATCCAGCAAAGACTTTTTCCCATGCACACATATTCTTTATCTGGCAAAGTTTGGGAATCATATTCCGTGAACTAATAGTGGAATATTTTTTTGTCCTGATGTAGACTGGCGGAATCCACTATCTATGATGTCTTGAAAATTACAAAACCACCTTCGTTTTCGAATGGAAGATTCTATTGACTGGAGCATCTAGTACTGGGAATTAGATACATGCAAGAAAAAAAAAGGTAGGAAAATGGTTGAGATGCTTCTCCTATTGAAATGATACATTCTTTCAGTTTGTTTAGTTATGGACATGGAACATGCTACTAGTTGAGGATGCATATTTTATCATCATATTATATTGATTATAGCTTGTCTTGGCAAAAGGAGATAATCTAATGTCTTGGAGTTTCTAAATCTCATTGTTTTACCAAATCTCTGCTAGTAATGATTCTTCTTATTTGTTTGACAAGCCATATCTTGCATTTCTTTTGTTTTTATGGGAGCGAGGCGGACGATTTATGGCCTGCGGCATCGTCTCTGCTGCTCTGTCCAGTGCTATGATGTTTAGATATGGTATAGACACAAGCATGTCAATTTTGGATGGTTAATGACTTTAATGCAACATCTTGGCCTGTACCTAGTGATATGAACTTGTTGAATATCTTGAGCATTCTTTTCATACTATCTATTTAAAAATTGTGTGAATAGCGAAGAGATGCTTCTTCGCTTTGTCTGAAGGCTAGGAATCGAATGAAGAATACTTTCTTGTTATCTCCTTGAGTAAATTTGGTACTCATATTCAGCTTAAAATAGTGAGTAAAAGTTTTCTATTCTTTTATTGGTATGGTATGAAATGGCCATCTCCAAAGCTTTCAAAAGAATAAATAAATGAATACTCCACTTGTCTGATGGAAAACATGACAACTCGCAACTGGAAGATCCCTATTTACCTTTCCCTTGACTTAAATCTTAATTGGTTTTGGAGCTACACTTAAATGAATCTATATATCCTCTTGCTCTTACTTTTGTGCCCGTTTATGGGTTGAAACGCCACATAAAGATACACCTCACTTTGTTCTATTTTCTTGGACAAGCTTGAGAAACTTAATCCTACTTCTTAAAAGAACATCTTAATTTTGTGAAACTCTCTTTTATCTGTTTAAGTTTTTGTACATAATAAGCTAAAGGCTTATCCTATTTTGCTATGTTGCTCGAACTCTCCGAAAATGTGGCTGGATACGTGTCGGATCCTCCAGAAGTAGTGCATTTTTGAAGGATCCGACAGGGGTGCGGCGACATTTTGGAGATTCCGTGCAATATAGCTATTTTCACCTCTGCGTCGTTTACTTTGAGTTATTAAGTGTTCATCTGCTTTTTCATACTTGCTCATAGGAATATATTAGGAACTATTACAATGAGTAAAAAAGAGTGTAGTGCGCATGGATTGATCGAGGGAGGTTTTTTAGTATAAATTGAGCTGTGTAGCATTTCAATCTACTGTATAGATATTGACGATTACATGGGGATAATATTTTCAAAGGAGAATCTTGTTACTGTTGATCCTGGAGATCATTTATACTTTGAATATTATTTTGGATCAGTCCTTCAAGTTTCATTTAATGGCTATGATATGTTAGTTGAAAAGCATGTCACACCCTTCATTTCATGTTTTGGCTAATGGATTATAACCTGGATATTAACACAGCCTATTAAAATAAGCAAAGAATATTATCAACTGATGAACAGCCAATATAATGCAGAATAAATTCACATACTAAGCATTGGAACCAGCTAGGTCTACCTTTTGGCTATTGAAAATACAAGTTGAAATCTGCAGCTGTTGAACAAAATGAGGTTTTTGCATTGCAAAGTTAAGAAATCAAAAGGAAGAAAAAAATTGACACTATTATTATATTGGTTAGGCTTATGTTTTGTAGGTACAATTTGATTAAAAAAAAAAAAGTTAAAATTCCTCTTTGACAATGATATGCACATTAGTTTCAGTTGAACTTTTGCAGAAAAAAGAATCAGGCTGTGAGTTTGAGTCTTCCCAAGAGCAAGGTAGTCAGTTCTTGGAGGGAATGATGTTGGGGATCCATTTGGAAACAGCCTCTTTACCCCAGGGTAGGAGTAATGTCTGTGTACACTACTCCAGATCCCACTAAGTGGGATTATACTGGGTTGTTATTGTTGTTGTTATTCTAATGTGTTAGAATATTTTATGGAGTTTGGAGGAATGGATTTTGTATGCAGATTAAAGGAATCTGTTACAACCTTTATATAGTAGTTGAAGTGGTAAATAGAATCTCAAATATTGAAGCTGCTGCTAACTCTAACTGTTGGTTAGTTGCAATAAAGCCATGACTGTTGTTTCTCTCTTTGGACATAGAGTTTATAGTTAGAACCCCATTTGCTTTTTTCCTATCCAATTTATTTATTTTCTCTTCTTATCCCCATTTGTGTTATTTGCATCATGATATATTCTCCACTTAAAAGAAGAGAATATGTGCTCTTGTTCTTTCTTGTACTTCCATTTCCTTTTTGAGGTTAACTTAATATTTACTTTCAAGGACAAGAAACTTACACTAAAAAGGAAGATAACAACATTTAAAATCATCTCTCTGGTAGTTGGGGGTGGGGTGACTAGTCAATGATTGGCTTAAAATTGATAGAAATGACCACAGAATGCTATTCTCAATGGGGAAAAGGGATTATGCTGTGATGGGATAATTAAAGTTGGATTCTAGGGAATGGAATTTCAGAATCTTAACTCTAACCTAAAGCCATGGGTCATAGAGTTTCTTGGTCGATGTTTCCCATTCTAATTAAATGGACTTGAATATAATCGATTTTCTTGTAGTCGATTTCAACTAACTTAGAAATAAGAACAACAATAATGATAAAGTTATCTCTATGTGATCTATAGGTTGCGAGTTCGTACCGTGTCAGACACTTATATTTACATTATGGTAAACTATCTACCTTACACATTGGGGGTGTAGTCCTTCTCGGACCCTGCATGAATGCACCGAGCTGCCCCCTTTTTTTTTATTAGGAACAGTTGATTGCTTGTTAAACCATCAACAACATGCATATAATCTATGATTTTATCCTCCAATTTGTCAAATATTTTTAGTGCTTATAGATATTATTTTTTATCCTCCAATTTGTCAAATCTTTGCTTTAAAGAAAAAAAGATTTTTTTAATCAACTTATCAAAAAGGTTTGCTGGTTTTAAGCAATCTTAATGACTGACCACAGATATTATGATTTTGTTTTGAGATGGAACTCAGATTTTCTAACTATGGCTAACGTATTCGATCCTACAAAATATTGGAGGTTGAACCAACTTTGCTGTACAAGAAATCCTCTATTCTACATTTCTATCGTTAGCTTTACTTGATATCACTACGTATATTCTTTGAGGCCATATATTTTCATGGCACTTCCTTCTGTTTGCTTCCACGAGTGCACCACTTTGGATACCTACTCGTATTCTATAAGGTTTCTGCTGTATTTAAATCTTATGGATACGAATCTATATCCCTTTTTAAATTACTGGTTATTAGAATAATAATTTGTACATATTCATTAGATATTAATAAGTAAAATAACTTTCTGACTACTTAAACTTGCATCCAATTGCCGAAATTGCTCGGGTCAGTGAGGACTCACTCACCTACTCCTTATTTATTTAATACTTTCTTCTATCTACTTAATTTAATGGCGATCCAACAAACAAACTTGCAATTTTCCCGTCCAACTTGACGGAATGAATACTAATAAATACATCCAATTGAGCGTGTGTATCAATTGCGCTGACATGTCAAACACGTCATATGCTAGACCACTTATTACTTGACATGTGTTATTTGTGGACTCCAATTTTAAAATTAATTTATCAACAACAACAACAACCCAGTATAATCCCACAAGTGGGGTCTGGGGAGAGTAATATGTACGCAGACCTTACCACTACTCCTCGGGTTAGAGAAGTTGTTTCTAGGAGACCCTAGGCTCAAGACAACAACAAGAGACGATATATTAGTACTATCAATAAACTCATACTAAAATAACATAAAATAACATAGAATACATAACATAGCATAGCATAACAGAATAACAACAATGCAAGAAATATAGGAAATATGAAAAGGATGGAAGAGCGAATTCCCTGCATCAGTAGCTGATCAGTAGCATCATAAGAGTAACTCCTAACTGACTAGTCTCACTTTAGTGCGCTGTAGAAATATCCACAACTTCCCCCTAACCTACGACTTTAATGTTCAACCTCCACAATTTCCTATCAAGGGTCATGTCCTCAGTAATCCTAAGACGCGCCATGTAATTTATCAAAATTTCATTTTTTTACTTTCTTTTCCACGAAAGAAGATACTGCCGGAAAAGCATACGACCAAACCCCAAATCAAAGAAACTAGTCAGTTTACTTCATCCTTTTTCTACTTCTCTTCTTATTTCTGTTAAATTCAATTAGAAATAGAATTTTTATGTTTTGACCACCAAAAAACTCCAAGTTGCTCCCTTGGCGAAACTGGGATAAAGTTGAACCAAAAGATCTCGATTCAAGATAAATTCATGAGGAAGTGGTATCTCTTTAGAATCTACTGGGATAAAGTTGAACCACAAGATCTCGATTCAAGATAAATTCATGAGGAAGTGGTATCTCTTTAGAATCTACTCCAGCGTTTAGACATTGGTTAATCGCTAAAGATACATGCACTTGATTCCCCGCCCAAGTCCTAGTAGCCATGCCAAATGGTGATTCAGCATAGATTCTACATCTTAAAACCAAGCCAATTTTGGCGCCGCTTTATGATAATGAAACCAACCAGCAAAAAGCATTAACGCTGCAAATTAAAGACCAATGCCCCAATTGTTGTACAATAGAGTTGTAATTCACTAGTTATTCCAAATGCCCGCCAAATCTAAAAAAATAGAGGTTATTTTTATTCCTCAAAAACCCCTCGCCTATGTTACCATTTAATATTTCTTGGCCCACTATTGGCCAAACCACCTGGGCACTAGGCCCAATGTGAGTTGCTCGTACCTATTAAGACTCACGTATTTTTTAATACCTGCTCCAGCTGTCACTTTTCTAGTGATCCACATGTCTTGCCATGTCGGCCACATAATTAATTCCACGTATAATATTTATTTTTTCCAATAAAATAGTCCCCCCTCCCCACTTACTAATTATTTAACAATTGAATATTTAGGAAGTGGGTCTCATTTATGGCGGAAATTTTTGCTGTCGTTTCCCACATACCATTATACCTTTTTCTGAACTGATGCGTCGTATGTCACTTCCATTTAATGCATGTGACACGAGGCAGTCATCGACTGTCTCTACAACTATGCATCGGTTTAAGGTTTTTTTGTGGCAGCTTCAGTCACAAAGTGATTGTTTTCATAATGACGTCTCCATGATTACCTTTTTTTATGACGGTTGCTTCTACATATAAATACATAATTTCCTTTTACCTTTGTCACGAATCAAACCGATGGTCGGCGACAGGCACCCGGTACCTTACTTAATTGAGTACCAACATAACGTATCTTTTCGTATCATACTATCATAGATAACTGAGCCGTAGAGGCTACCCTGAATGTGATGACCCGACCCGACTGGTCATCTCATGAGTTACTGTTATGTTTCCCCTATTTCTACTTCTATTTGCTTTAATTATTGTTTTTGTATGTGATCGGGTTGGTTGGCTCGGGTTCGGAAAGATTTTGAGAAGGTTTGAGACATTTAGTCTGTTTTAAGAAGGCTTAAGTTGAAAAAGTCAACCGGATATTAACTTATATTTTAGAGGTCTCGGATGTGAGTTTTGATGGTTTGTATAGCTTCGTTAGATGATTTAGGACATAGGAGCGTGATTGAAATGCATTTTGGAGGTCCGGAGTAGATTACGGCTTGAATTGGTGAAATTGAATTTTTGGCATTTTATGGTTGATAGGTAAAATTTTAATATAGGGATCGGAATGGAATTTCGGAAGTTACAGTAGCTCCGTTATGACATATGGGATATGTGTGCAAAATTTCACGTCATTTGGCATGGTTTGGTTGGGTTATTGAGCAAAAGTAAAATACGGAAAAATTTAGAACCTTAGGCTTGAATTGGAATAGTTTTGGTGATTTTGATGTTGTTTGAGGTGTTTTGAAGATTGGTACAACTTTGAATAAGGTTATGTGATATGTTTGTTCTTTTAGTTGAGGTCCGGGAGGCCTTGGGGTGATTTTGGATGATTGACAGGGATTTTGAGAAATTGTTGCAGCTGCAGATTGTGCTACTTCTGGTATTTCCGCACATGCGAATAGGGGACCGCATGTGCGGCGCCGCATATGCGAAATATGGGCCGCAAAAGCGGCCAGAGTTGCATTTGGGCTCGTACCGCAGAAGCGGATATTTCACCGCACGTACGATGGCGCAAATGCGGTTGGATCGTCGCAGCTGCAGATTTAAGTGAGGACCGCAGATGCAGAAATGTCTGGACAGAAATAAGTTAGTTCCTTCACAATTTTCAGAAGGTTTTCTCACTTTTTAACACAAATTTGAGAGCTTTGGGTGATTTTGAAGAGAGAATTCAAGATAACTCATTTAGGTAAGAATTTTGGACTTAAAAACTCGATTCTAAGGTATTAATGCATGAATTAGAGATGTGATTAAAGGTAAAGTTGAGAAACTACGGCTTAGAAACCTAGGCGATTGGGGATTTGGAAGACCATTGATGGTCGTATTTTGGAACTTTTTACATGTATGAACTCGTGGGGAGAAAGGGAATCCAATGATGTTAATTTTAGCGAATTTCGAGATGTGGGACTGTGGCCGGGTTTTGGTAATTTTGGATTTGTGAAGTTTTTAAATTATTCTCGAGTGGGCTTCATCTCTTTAGCATAATTTAACAGTTATGTTCTGATTTGCGGTAGATTCGAAGCATACGGAGATCGATTCGAAGGAAAAAGGTATTGCAAGCTAGATTTTGGGTCGGATTGAGGTAAGTAATAATTTTAAATGTTGTCCTGAGGGTATGAAACCCGGAAATATCAAAGCGTTCGGCTATGTTGAGGTCAGACACACGCTAGATGACGAGCGTGGGTCGTGCACCGTTAGGGATTGTAACTTAGTCCATCCCAAATGACTATTTTACTGCATATTTGATAATTAATTGTTCGATATTATTATATTTTGGACAAAATGCCATATTTGGGATTTGTGCCAACTTTTTGAACCCTTAGGGGATTTTAATGATATTTTTCCTCACTTTATGATTTCATACTGGTGCTCGGTCATGCTATATTTTCACTATTTCGATAACTCAGCCACGTTATTTTGTTTTAAACACACTAAATAATATTTTAAAAGATATTTTGAGTTGAACTTCATGTTTTACTGATGCCTGAGTGTCTTATGAGATTCTGACTGAATAAGGTCGAGGGCGTATATTGTGAGGATACTTTTGGGTCGAGTTGTACGCCACAACAGGGATACACTAATTATGATATTGAGGCCGATGGCTTGAGATTGTACGCCATGAGGTGGCTTGAGATTTATATGAGGCCGAGAGCCTATTTATGATACCACGAGATAATTTGATATTATGTTTGGGGCGTAAAGGGCCCCTCCCAAAGTCTGTACACCCCCAGTGAGCGCGGGAATCCACTGAGATATGTGATATAGCTCGAAGGGCTGGTTTGTTCTATGATATTGCCCGAGGGGCTGATTCTGTTATTACTGTGCTTGAGGGGCAGTACTTATGTGGTTACCATTTTAGTTGTTTTCATGTATATTGTTTGACTGTTTAAAAGGTATTTATCATTTACGGGTTGCACACCTCAACAAGGAGGAATAAGGGAGAATATGGATATATATATATATATATATATATATGTATATGTATATATGTATATATATGTATATGTATATATGTATATATATGTATATGTATCGTTTATAATGTGAGATCAGGATGCACGCTGCATCAGTTATTTTTTTTGCCATTTATTTATGTCGAAGTTATTATGTGAGGTGTTGAAAATTCCATAAGGATTGGTTATAGCTAAATACGAGGAAACTGGTTATACCCTGCCCTAGCCTCATCTCTACTTTATCGAGGTTAGGATCAGCACTTACCAGTACATGGAGTTGGGTGTACTGATGCTACACTCTGCACTTCTGTGGAGATTACGGAGCTAGTGGCGGACTGTAGTTCAAGGTTGCTACCTTCAATCTAGTGGAGACCCGAGGTAGTCCTGCAGGCATTCGCAGGCCTTGGCGTCCCCTTCTATCATCTCTTTATTTCCTATTTTATTTATTTCCGAAATAGATGTGTACTTCTTTGTTCAGACTATTATGTGTAGTATTCTTAGATGGTCCATGAAACTATGACACTAGTTATAGGTGGAGTTTTATTATGGTTTCGCAGTTGCATTACGGTAACTTGTTAAATCATGTTCTTTCATTTTATTCTGCTGATGTACTTATGCTAACTTGTAAATTGTTAAAAGATAAAAGGAAAAGACAAAATAATTTGTAAAATTGGCTTGCCTAGCGAGTATAATGTTAGGCACCATCATGGTCCCGATGTTGGGAAGTTCGAATCATGACAAGTTGGTATCAGAGCTCTAGGCTTCTTAGGTCTCACAATTCATGGACAAACTTGGTAGAGTCTGAGGGATCAGTACGGAGACGTATATGCTTATCCCTAGAGGCTACGAAGTTAGGAACATTTTTACTTCTATTTGTATCTGTCGTGGGGTTTCATCTCTCGATTCTAATTGAACTCTCTACTCTATCCATTCACATATGGCTTGAACGCGTACTGCTTCATTAGCTAATCCATAGCCCGAGCCTTCGATGACAGCTCCTACGAGGGTCTGACGCCATGTTAGAAGCCGAGGCAAAGGTAGGGCACAATACAGAGTAGAAACACCAGCAACGGAGCCTCGGTTTGAGTTTGATGATGAGGTTTCGGCCCAAACCGTTCCAACGGGACCAGCTCGGGTCCTAAAGGGGTTCATAGCTACCCCGATAGTTCAGGGTACTCTAGTCCGTCTAGTGGGCCTTATGGAGAGTGTCACACAAGCAGGCATACTTCCAGTAGCACCAGGCGTCTCTTGTTTTGGGAGAGGAGCACAGACTCCCACTACTCACACACCGGAGCAGATGGCTCCCCAATTTTATACTCAAGTATCTTAGCCAGTTGGGGCAATCCCGCCGGGTGTTGTGGCTTAGACCGGCAATTGAGCAGCTATGTCTACAAATGATTTATGGAGGTTGGACAGGTTCACCATGCTATTCACTACTACCTATGGCGGTACATCTTCAGAGGACCCCCAAGACTGTTTGGAAATTTTCCATAAGGTTCTCCGAAACATATGGATAGCTGAGACCAATGGGGGTCGACTTTGCTGCTTTTTGCTTATCAGGTTCCGCCAAGAAATGGTGGAGGGATTTAGTTTGGCTAGACTAGCTGGGTCGCCTGCTTTGACTTGGGATTAGTTTTCTCAGCTATTTCTGGAGAAGTTTCTCCCAATCACTCAGAGAGAGGACTATCAGAGGCAGTTTGAGCATCTTTGGCAAGGATTTATAACCGTCACTCAGTACGAGACTAGATTTAGTGACTTAGCCTATCATGCTCTTCTTATACTCGCCATTGAGAGAGAGGGTGGGGAGGTTTATTGAAGGACTTTCTCTGCCTATCATATTGGAGATGGATAAGGAGATAGGGAGCAAGATGTTTTTCCAGAATGCAGCCAATGTGGCCAGATGAGTCGAGATGGTTCTAGCTCAGGGTAGTGGTCAAGGGTCTGATAAGAGGCCAAGTCATTCTGGCAGGTTCAGTGGTGCCTCAACTGGAGGTAAGGTTTCTTTTGGTAGAGGCCACCTAGGTCATTTAATTCAGTGCTTCAAGCATCCCATGGAGCTTCAGGGAGTCGTGGTCCCTATGTACCTTCTTAAGGCAGCCAACTCATAGTGCACCGCTAACTCCTATCAGAGCACCTCCCCTTCAGAGTTATTATTGTGGTCAGCCTGCCCGCCAAGGTCAGTCTCAATTTCCCCAACTGTAGAATTTAGATGGATGTTTTGAGTTTGGTAAGTATGGTCATATCTGGAGGGCTTGCCCGAGGTTAGTGGTTGCTTAGTCACAATAGTAGCGTTCTCGTGCCATGATTCAGGTGCCGCCTGCCCAGCCAGCTCGAAGTAGGGGTCAGGGAGCCAAAGGTAGGGCTCAACCCGCTAAAAGTGGAGGTCAGGCCATTAGAGGTGGAGCCTAGGCCACTAGAGATTAAGTCCTGCCAACAGGAGGCCATCCTAGAGATATAGTTAAGGGTGGTGGGGCCAAGACCCGATGTTATGCTATTCAAGCTAGGCATGAGGCTAAGTCCTTTTATACAGTTATCATAGGTATGATTTCAGTTTAAAGTAGAGATGCTTCAGTTCTACTTGATCTAGGGTCTACATACTCCTATGTGTTATCTTATTTTGCTCTATATTTTGTTGTGCCTCGTGATGCCTTGAGTGTTTTTGTGTTTGTGTCCACGTCAGTAGGGGATTCTATTGTTGTAGATCGTGTATATCACTCGTGTGTGTTTGTTATTGGGGGTCTAGAGACTAGTGTAGATCTCCTACTTCTCAATATGGTTGATTTCGATGTCATTTTGGGGATGGATTGACTCTCACTTTACCATGCTATATTGGATTGTCACGCCAAGACCATTACATTAGCCTTGCTGGGGTTGCCTTGATTGGAGTGGAAAGGGACTCCTGGTCATTCTAACAGCAGGGTTATTTCATATGTGAAGGCTCCGTGTATGCATAAAAAGGGGTGTTTGGCCTATCTGGCCTATATTCGTGATTCTAGGGTTGAGGTCCCTTCTACGGATTCTATACCAGTTGTTCGGGAGTTTTGAAAGGTATTTCCTGCAGACCTACCGCGCATGCCACCCGATAGGGATATTGACTTTTGCATTGATTTGGCTACGGGAACTGAGCCCATTTCTATTCATATGTATCGTATGGCCCCGTCAGAGTTAAAAGAATTAAAGGAAAAGTTGCAAGATTTGCTTTATAAGGGTTTTATTAGACCTAGTGTCTCGTCCTGGGGTGCATTAATATTGTTTGTTAAGAAGAAGGATGGATCGATGAGAATGTGTATAGATTATCGTCAGCTGAACAAAGTCACAATCAAGAATAAGTATCTGTTGCTGAGGATTGATGATTTGTTTGAACAACTTCGGAGTGCCAAGGTATTTTCTAAGATTGATTTCACTGCCATTAGTTGAGGATTAGGGTATTCGATGTCTCTAAGACAAATTTTCGCACTCGGTACGGGCATTATGAGTTTTTAATAATGTCATTTGAATTGACAAATGCCCCGACAGCATTCACGGATGTGATGAACTGAGTGTCCAGGCTTTATTTGGATTCCTTCGTGATTGTCTTCACTGATCATATTTTTATCTACTCCCACAGCTGAGAGGAGCACGAGCAGTATCTTCAAGTCTTAGACTCTAAGAGATAGCCATTTGTACGCTAAGATTTTGAAATATGAGTTTTGGTTGAGTTCAGTTACATTATGGGGTCACGTTGTATCAGCAAAGGGTAACTAGGTGGATTCGAAGAAGATAGAGGCAGTCAAGGACTAGCCTAGACCCACATCAGCTATAGAGTTCCAGAGTTTCTTGGGTTTGGCGGGTTATTACAACTGGTTCCTGGAAGGGTTTTCATCTATAGCAGCCCTGATGACCAGTTTGACCCAGAGGGGTGCCCAGTTTAGGTGGTTAGATGAGTGTGAGGTGAGCTTTGAGAAGCTTGAGACAGATTTGACCACGGTGCTGATGTTGTTTTTGCCCACAGGTTTAAGGCCATTTACAGTATATTGTGACGTATCCCGTATTGGGCTTGGTGCGGTGTTGATATATAATGGCAAGATTATTGCATATGCTTCGTGATAGTTGATGATTCATGAAGAGAATTATCCAGTTCGTAAATCGGGGCTACAAACCACTGTTCACATTCTCAAGATCTGGAGGCACTATTTATTTGGCATGTCATGTGAGGTGTTCATGAATCACAAGAGTTTGGAGTATTTGTTCAAGTAGAAGGAGCTCAATTTGAGGTAGAGAATGTGGTTGGAGCTACTAAAAGGCTATGATATTACTATCTTGTATCATCCGGGGAAAGTCAATGTGGTGGCCGATGCTTTGAGTAGGAATTCGGCTAGTATAGGCTGCCTTGCATAAATTTCGGTTGGTGATAGGGTGCTTGCTTTGTATGTTCAGACGTTAGCCAATCAGTTCATAAGGTTGGATATTTCTAAGCCCGATCGTGTTTTAGGTTGTACAGTTGCTCGGTCTTAATTATTTGAGTGTATCAGGGATAGGCAATAATATGATCCTCATTTGCCTATCCAAAGGGACACAGTGCAGCACGATGGTGCCAAGCCGGTTACAGTTCGAGATGATAGAGTTTTGAGGATGTAGGTTCGAGTTTGTGTGCCTAATATGGATGGACTTCGTGAGTTGGTTCTAGAGAAGGCCCATAGTTCCCGGTATTCTATTCATTCGGACGCCATTAAGATGTATCAGGATTTGCGGCAACATTATTGGTGGAGGAGGATGAAGAAGGATACTGTTGCATATGTAGCTCGGTGTTAGAATTATCAGTATGTAAAGTACGAGCATCAGAGAACTGGTAGTTTGCATCAAAAGATTGAGATTCCCAAGTGAAAGTGGGAGCGTATTACTATGGACTTTATTGTTTGACTCCTACAGACTCAGAGGAAGTTCGATACAATATGGGTTAATATTGTTAGGATGACCAAGTCAGCGTATTTCATTCCTCTGGCAGTCTCCTATTCTTCATAGAGGTTAGCTGGGATTCATATCCAGGAGATTGTTTGTCTCCATAGTGTGCCCGGATCTATCATTTCTGATCGGGGTACACAATTTACCTTGCGTTTCTGGATGGAAGTTCAGCGTGAGATGGGCATACCGGTCGAGTTGAGCACAACATTTCATCCTCAGACAAACGAATAGTCCAAGCGTACTATTCAGATTCTGGAGGATATGCTCCGAGCATGTATTATTGACTTTAGAGGTTCTAGGGATTAGTTCTTGCCATTAGTGGAGTTTGCCTTCAATAATAACTATCAGTCGAGCATGCAGTTGGCTCATTATGAGGCATTATATGGTAGAAAGTGTCGATAGCCAGTTGGGTGGTGTGGGGGGGGCTCAGTTGTTGGGTACAGATTTGGTACAGGATGCCTTGGACAAGGTTAAGATCATTCAGGATAGGCTCCGTACAGCTCATTCTAAGCAAAAGAGTTATGCCAACGGTAAGGTTCATGATGTGACATTCATGGTCGGAAAGTAAATATTTCTTCGGGTGTCGCCATGAAGGGCGTGATGAGATTTGGAAAAAGGGGCAAGTTAAGCCTTAGGTTCATAGGGCCTTTTGAGATTCTTGATCGAGTGGAAGATGTGGCTTACAGACTTGCATTGCTGCCGAGCTTATAAGTTGTGCATCTAGTGTTTCATGTGTCCATGTTTCGGAAGTATCACGCGATCCACTCCCACGGGTTAGACTTTAGCTCTATCCAATTGGAATTGGATTTGACTTATGAGGATGAGCCGGAAGCTATTCTAGATTAAGGTTCGTCAGTTGAGATCAAAGAGTTATCCATCGGTTGGTGTTCGGTGGAGAGGTTAGCCTGTTGAGGCAACTACCTGGAATCCCAGTCCAATATACGAAGCCGATATCCCCATCGTTTCACCAACTCAAGTACTTTTCTATGTTCGTTCGAGGATGAATGGTTGTTTTAGATGTGCAGAATGTGATGACCCAAAATTTCATCTTTTATTTTATAGTTCATTTCCATGTTCCGAGGCTTTGAAAACCTTCTTGTATCTCTCTTCGATTTGCGTTCGCAGTCCGAGCGAGATTCTGAAAAGCTTTTAAGTGAATTTTAAGAAAAATACTAAATTTGGCCTTTATAAAGGAATTAAAGTTGACTTCAGTCAATATTATTAGTAAAGGAATTCGGGCCCATCATTTGATGGTCCCGTAGGGTCCGTAGTAAAATATGGGACTTAGGCGTATGCCAGGAATCAAATTCGGAGGTCTTAGCCCGAGAAAAGAATTTTTAAGGAAACTTCTTTACTAGAAAATATAAGGACTTTTAGAAATAAAATGGTGTAAAATCTTGATGGTATCGGGCCTATATTTTGGTTTTGGAGCCCGGTACATGCTTAGTATAGTATTTACGTCATATCTGTGAAATTTGGTAAGAATCGGAGTTGATTTGATATAAATCGAACCCTTGGTTGAGAAAATAGAATTTGAACTATCTTGTGAAATTCATGTTTTCTAGTGTTAAATTCGTTGTTTGAGATGTTATTTTGGTGAATTGATTGCACGAACAAGTCCATATGATGTTTTTAGACTTGCGTGCATGTTTGGTTTGGAGCCTTGAGGGCTCGTGTGAGTTTTGGAGAGACCACGGAGTGAAGAACTTAGAAAACTCAATTGAGTGAAGAGCTTAGGAAACTCAGTTGTGCATCTGGTATTTTTGCATAGGCCTATGATCTAGCAATTGCGAGATCAAGCTTCGCAATTGCAAAGTGAACAGGCCTGGGAGATGCGACAAATATGTCGCAAATGCGAACCAGGCCTGGGATAGGCCCTCCTCGCAAATGTGAACTCTGCGCCGGAATTTGAGAAGGCTCCTCTGTCGCAAATATAATATTTTCATCGCAAATGTGAAGGTATAAAAATTTCAAAGGGTTCGTAACTGGGAACCCGTGATCGCAATTCCGATAATTGTGACCTGTTCAGTCGGATTTCATACCAAATTTTTTATCATTTTTCAAATCCTCTCAAACCCTAAGCTCCTATAGGTGATTTTCCAAAGAAAAGTTCTTCCCCAAATCATAGGTAAACAACTTCTAACTCATTTATTTCAATCTACTTCATGTTTTTACAAGATTTCATCAGAAAAGCTAGGGATTTTCATGGGAAATTGGGTGTTTTGGGGTGAAATTTGGGTATTTTAAAATTTGAGAAATTAGACCTCAAATTGAGGCCGGATACCATAACCAATTGCATATCTGGGCTCAGGGGTGAATGAGAAATTGGGTTTTGGTCTGAACTTCGAATTTTGACCAAGCAGGCTTGGGGTCGGGTTTTGACTTTTTGGACAAAATATTGGAAAATTCACATCCATGCATTAGAATTGGTTTAATTAGCCTTTATTGATATTATTAAATTAATTATGGCAAGATACGAGTGAATTGGTGGTGGAATCGAGAGAGAAAGTGGTGGTTGAGTGTTGAATTATCTGTTGATTTGAGGTAAGTGTTTGGTCTAACTTAACTTGAGGGAATAGGAATCCCCGATGTATGTGCTAAGTGAAATTTCATGTGCGTGGCGTATAGGTGTGGTGACGAGTACCTATGCGCCTCCAAATTTCCATTCTCTTAGTTTGTTCCCTTCCCCGTTCCTATTATACTATTTCTAGTCTTATTTGCTACCTGCTTAAACTGTCTCCATGCCTTAATTGCTATTTGATCATAAATGTTTCCATGCCTTAATAACTACTTGATCATAAATGATTCCATTAATTGCTACTTGATCACTAATGTTCCATGTCAAATTGCTTCATGTTAACTATTGTTCTCTTTGTTGAATTGTTTAATTGTTTCATGTTAATTGTTGATGTTCCCGTTGAGGTGTTATTGGTTTCATAGCTTCATTTTATTAGTCCATTAGCTTATATGGATTCATTGGTACCTCATTGTGCACGTTGGTTGGTCTCGCTGATTTGTGTTTATGAGTGAAGTTTCATCATTGTAGTGATATTCCATTATGTAGTTGAAGTATAAGAATTATGGAAATTGAGTTAACTTGTGAAGCACCTTGTATTCATTCTTTGTGATTGGTGTTGATATATACATATGTTGGGATCGGGTTTCACGCCGCAACAGGAGGAATACGGGAGGATTGTGATTGTCTTGTGGAATCGGGTTGCGCGTCGCAACAAAGAGTAATAAGAGTGGACAGGTGAGATTGGGTTGTGTGCCGCAACAGGAGGAATAAGGGTGATATGCATTATGGAGTAATAAGGGAGGACACGTGGGATCGGGTTGCACGCCTTAACAAAGAGGAATAAGGGAGAATATTGATAATATTATTGTTGGAATATTGACATTATTATTGTTTATATGGTGAGATCGGGATGCACGCCGCATCAATTATTGTTTTTGGCATTTAAATTTGTTGAAGTTATTATGTGAGGTGCTGAAATTTCCTAAGAATTGGTGATAATTGAATACTAGTAAACTGGTTGGATCCTGCGTTCTTTTAATGCAAGTTCCGGTTACTTTTCATTCTATACTTCTTTTTTGTTTATTATAAACTATTACAGGTTATATATAGTTGTGCCCCGATGTATCCTCGTTACTATTTCATTGAGGTCAGGCTCGGAACGTACCAGTAGATGGAGTCGGTTGTAGTGATGCTACACTCTGCACTTCTTGTGTAGATTACGGAGCTAGTGGTAGACTATAGCTCGAGGTTGCTGCCTCCACTCCAGTGGAGACTCGAGGTAGTCTTGCAGGCGTCTGAAATAGATGTATACTTCTTTGTTCAGACTATTATGTGTAGTATTCGTAGATGGTTCGTGAAATTGTGACACTAGTTCTGGGTGGAGTTAAATTCTGTTCTTTTATTTTATTTCGCTGATTTACTTGTGTTAACTTGTAATTCTTTAAAAGATATAAGGAAAAGAGGAACTAATTTGTATCGTTGGCTTGCCTAGCGAGTATAATGTTAGGCCCTATCACGGTTTCGATGGTGGAAAGTTTGGGTCGTGATACTCAAACATGCTGAAATTCAGCAAATACAGAATAAACTTCAGCTAAAACATACTGAAGTTCAGCAAATACGGAATAAAGCTTCAGCTACTAAAATGCTGAAGTTCAACAATTACATACAAAATTTTCAACCAATGCATGTTATTTAATTAAACTGAAGTTTGTCATATGCACTATGAATTGAAGTTTGCGTGATTGACTTTGCAAGTCGGACCAAACTTCATGCAAAAATATCTGAAGTTTTGATACACTTCAGGAAAAAAAATTTGCTACTTCAGGCACGTATGTATGAAGTTACGAGAAAAGTAGGTACGCTTATACTTTTTTTTGCAAAGCGGGTATAAGTTAAAATGTGAGAAAAAGCGGGTATTTAATATCACTTTTAGCTTGCGGCAGAACTATTTACAAGGTAGCCCATATATATATATATAAGCACGAAGGCCCTTAGCGAAGTGTCGTTCGCCTTTTTTACCCTTTACAAATAGAGTTCACACTAAACAAAATAGTCATTTAATTATGCTCCTAATAATTAATAGTCTGAAATCGACTAAATTTCTTATTATTGAATTATTTTCTATTTGAACTAGGTACAAAATCCAAAAATTTATGACTTTAAAGTCAAATAAATTTTGGGATATATACAGGGTTGCCCATAAAAGTTAAAATAATTATCCTAATTCTACCCATACAAAATAATTACACGACTCAACCCATATAATAGTTCGGTATGTATAGTACTATTAATATATCTTTGCAGTATAACTATATATTATATTATATTATACTCTTACAGGATATTGTGATACAATAGTAGTATATTATTCGGCAATTGTGTTTTAATTTAAGTTTTTGCTGAAAAGTTTTGGGGAGGATGTAACGATCCGACCCGTCGTCTCATGAGTTAGCGCTCTGTTTTCCCTATTTATTGCTTCCTCAAGTTTTATTATTGGCATGTGGTAGTTGATTTGGATTGATTTTGATAAGAAATGAGTCATTTAGTCTCTTTTAAGAAGGCTTAAGTTGGAAAAGTCAACTGGGTGTTGACTATTGAGTTAGAGGGCTCGGATGTAATGTTTACTCTTATAGTATACTATTGTAATATAGTTGAATACTCTTAGAGTATAATGTGATACCGTAGCACTATACTGTTGGGTAAATATGTTTTTATTCATTTTCAGGTGAAATATTGCATATTATTACAATATATCATTTCTTTAGTTCTTTCTTTTAAAAAAGATTTATGTAATTTTATTTTTCCTTTGTCATTAGATTGTGTATCATATAAGAAGTCCTAGTAACAATAATGCCCAGAGTTAGTTAATTGCAGTATGTGGTTAGGGCCCGATGTTGCATTTCAGATACAGGTTCAACTGAACCCATAACTTCTGATGTGGAGTATAAATTTATATGTAAAACCTATTAAAATCTCAACAAGTATTAGATTTTAACCCATAATTTTAACAATCTAATAAGTTCAATGTTAAAATCTTAAAAGGTGAACCCATAAAATTGCATCTTGGGACCACCTTTGTATGTGATTGAAGTGTTAACTTATCCATGAAGCTCACTAATGAGATGTTTTAGATCGGGGGTATCATGATCTATGAATGCAGGAAAAAAAATACAATCTTGAAGCCTTCAAACAAAAGCGCATATGTTGAAGAGAATAGTAGCGCGTAATGTAGGAAAAAATGAGAAGAAAATAAACTAAAAAGACATAAAGTAATTAATGGGAGAAAGGGAGAAAGTAATCAATAGGAGAAAGAGAATGGTAGGAAAAAGATAGTATAAATAGGAAAGGCCAAAGAGATAGAAAATACAAAGAGACAAAGAGTAATTAATGGGAAAAGGGGAATATCAGTAGCATGCCGGGTAAATATTTGGACCTCATAGGTATATTATATAAAATATTTTGAGTGGGTAATTAGTTTGGCCCAAATGGGTATTTTGTGTAAATTTCCCCCTGAAATATTGCATATCGCTAGGGTTACCTATAAAGATCAAAATAATTATCCTGATTATACCCATACAAAATAATTATGTGATCCTACCCAAGAATAGTTCGGCATATATGTATACTATTATAGTATACCGTTTCAGTTAACTATATACTCCCTTCAGTTTATGTGAACATATTTACTTTTTGGTTCATTCCAAAAAGAGTGAACCCTTTGTAAATTTGGTAACAATTTAGCTTAAAATAACTCTACCCTTAATGAGAAACTTTTATAACCATACAAAGACTCTAGGCCCCATTTGGACTTGTTTAGGACCACAAATTTCAAAAGTCTTTATTTTTTTCTTAAATGCTGTGCCAAGTCAAACAGGTTCACATAAATTAGAACGG
Organism: Nicotiana noctiflora; assembly: GCA_032618575.1. NCBI lineage: Eukaryota > Viridiplantae > Streptophyta > Magnoliopsida > Solanales > Solanaceae > Nicotiana > Nicotiana noctiflora. Next base: position 53,660 of record JASVEL010000764.1, on the reverse strand, counting down.
AGGGAATACTCTATTATATTGTGATGCAATAGTAGTATATTATTGGCCATTAATTTAATTTTTTGCTGAAAGTTGCATATTATTATGGTATATCATTTTGGTATATACGTATACTATTATAGTATACTATTGTAATATAATTGTATACTCTTACACTATAATGTGATACCACAGAACTATATTGTTGGGTAAATATGTTTTTATTCAATTATCAAAATATATTATTTTGTTAGTTCTTTTTTTTTTTAAAATTATGTAATTTCATTGTTTCTTTGTCATTAGATTATGTATAATATAAGAAGTTCTAGTAACAATAATCCTCAGAGTTAGTTAATTGCAGTATGTGGTTAGGAGAGGATGTAGCGTTTTAGGTATGAGTTCAACTGAACCCACAAAGTATTAATTTATATGTAAAAACCTATTAAAATCTCAACAAGTATTAGATTTGAACCCATAATTTTAACAGACTAATAAGTTCAATGTTCAAACCTTAATGGAAAATTATCAGCTATGACATTTATAAGTAGCTCATTATAAAATTAGCCAATTGATAAAATATTACGAATATTAGCCAAATTAGTCAATTAGTTATGTGTAGCAGAAAAATATTTGAGTGGGTACTATTAAAATAGATTGGGCACAATATAAAGAGCTTGAATCTCAGTTTTGGGATGATTTTGTAAAGTTTTGAGGTGGTTTTAATTTAAAATTCGAAGTAAAAACTGAACATAAAAAAATAATATGTGTATCACATTGTGGTCATTTATGTATCACATATGTATCATATTTGTATCAATTATATATCACATGTATATTAATGAATACATGTGTGTGAGATATATGTGTGATACATTTTTATACATGTGTCGCAGAAGACTTTTTTGAACTAGATTTAGTTACGAATTTTGATATAAAACCAGTCCAAATCACCTCCAATCTTTCTCAATTTTGTATATTGACTTATCTATATATATTCAATGAATTTCAACTATACCCATTGAAAATGTTTCTTTTATGTTTAGATTTTTGGAATATTGTATATATTTTTATATTTTATCATCTTATTTGCTACCTCATCCATGACAGTTCCATTACGTCTTGTACCTAGTATTGCTAATCATGCTTAAAAATATGGAAGGTAATTTTTGCATGTGATTCATTGAGAGAAGGAACCCTATTATTTGGTTTTTCAATTTTTGTTGGCTAGTTTTAGTAAGTCTATGACTAATGGCTAGAGGTTGGTAAGTTGAGACATATTTGGGACATTTGTGCAAGTTTCCCAACCTTAAAAGGCGAACATATAAAATTGCATCTTGGGACCACCTTTATATGCGATTGAAGAGTTAACTTATCCATGAAGCTCACTAATGATTGTTTTGGATCGGGGGTATCTTGATCTATGAATGCAGGAAAAAAAATACAATCTTGAAGCCTTCAAACAAAAGTACATATATTGAAAAGATTAATAGCACGTATTGTAGGAAAAATGAGAAGAAAATAAACAAAAAATACATAAAATAATTAATGGGAGAAAGGGAGAAAGTAATCAATGGTAAAAAAATAATGGCAGGAAAAAGTTAGTATAAATAGGAAAAGACCGAGAGATAGAAAGTACAAAGAGACAAAGAGTAATTAATGGGAAAAGGGAAATGTCAGTAGAAAGCCGGTGTCATGACCCTAACCTCGAACCCGGTCGAGATGGCGCCTCTCGTGAAGACAATGCCAGCCGACACTTCTTAATTTTCAATTATTAATAGATAAGCATTTAAGAACACTTTAAGCATGGTAAGAATAAATTCGAAATAACTGGTAATAACATAATATGCAAAAGAACACACATACATAGACTTAACCGGGGTCTCACTAGTCATGAGCATCTGCTCAGGCCCAAATACAACTGACAAAGTCCAAAATGTACTAAGTACTGTCTAATAGAATAAAGAGGGAGAAAAGCAGTGATGCGGACGCCGGTAGCTACCTTGCTAAACTCTGATGATTCTGCCTCCAATCAACCAATATCCGCTACCGGATTCAGTGATTCTTGAATCTACACATAAGGTACAGGGAGTAAAGCGAGTAGTCCAACTCAGTGAGTAATAATCATAAATAAAGAGTGAGTGATGAGAAAACACACAAAGTATATCAACATATTGTATAGAAGTAGTACAAAACTAGTAAGAAAGCAATGAAGCTGTGAAATCTCTTAAAGCATCTTAGCTCAATTTAAACCTTCTTCAAAAAATGGCTTTTCAACAGTAAGCAATTGAATATAAAACAAAAAGCATAGAGAATCCGCCCCTCGGGCACAATTACACAACTAAATAGATAAATGACAAGTAATTAAACAGATAAACACATAAAGGTTCGCCCCCCGGGCTATAACTCAACAACTCCGCCCCTCTGGCAATATCTCAGATCAATACCAGTCCCCCGGGCAATCACATAAAATAATATCAGTCCCTCGGACTATATCTCGCATCGAACTAGGTACCCGTGCTTACTGGGGGTGTGCGAACTCCTGGAAGGGCCCCTTATAGTCCAAGCGCAATAACAAGCCATCTCGTGGCATTAAATCTAGGCCATCGGCCTCATATCAATCAAGCTACCTCATGGCATACATATCTCAAGCCCTCAGCCTCTAATCAGTATCAGTGTTTCCTCACAATATAGGGACTCGTCCTTACTTAGTCAAATGTTATCACAAGCCCATCAGGTAATAGTAAAACAGTGTTTCTCAGCCCAAACACCATTTAAAAGTATCATTTAAGTCTGAAAATTGAGTAGTGAAATATTGATAATTAACATCTCTGAGTTCAAATAGTGAGTCAAAACAGTGAGGAAATACAAAATAAAAGTCGCGAAGGGTTCAAATAGTTGGCACGAAGCCCAATAAATGATGATAGCAAATAGTTTTCAATCAAATATGCGGTAAAATCATCAATTGGGACAGACCAAGTCACAATCTACAATAGTGCACGACCCCACGCTCGTCATCGAGCGTGTGCCTCACCTCAATATAGCACCACAATATACAATTCGGGGTTTCAAACCTTCAGAACATCATTTATAATCATTACTCACCTCGATCCAGTCCAAACTATAGCCCGCGATGCCTTTGTTCACATGAATCGACCTCCAGAGCTCCAAATCTAGCCACAATCAGTACACAACCATTAAAATATGCTAAGGGAACGAAGCCACTCCAAAGTATCCAATTTACAACAAAAATCCCGAAATTGCTCAAACCCGTCCCTGCACCCACGTCTCGAAATCTGACAAAAGTTACATTAATAGAATCCTCGTCCTCACACGAGCCTATACATACCAAGACCACAATTTCCCCTTCAATATCCCAATTTACACTATCCAAAGTCAAGCCCTAATTACCTTTTTGCTACTGATTTTTTCATGGATTTCAAGCTTACAATAATAAAATTCATCATTAAAATAAGTTTAGGGTCCAAAAATCTTACTTCCATAAAATCCTCTTGAATTCTCTCTCCAATTAGCTCTTTAATTAGCTCTTCCAAAAATCCTCCTAAAATCTTACTTACAGTTGTGGCCGCACCAAGCTCTGATTTCCACCACTTCATTGGTCTTTTGACACTTGAGCAGGTTTCACTCCGTTTTAAGTCAAATCTCTGATAATTCGTAGCTTTGTTGCTCAAACCTGCAATCAAGCACAACATGTAAGCATTTTGAGACTATTTTGTAGCAAATTATACTCAAAGCATAGGCAAGTATGGGCATAAAATATGTTAAAATCATACTTATCAACACATACTCATCGATAACAAGAATTACATCTATCCGGATATTAATAACGTTAGCCGCCGGCCTTCAAATCCATCAGATGGATGTGAAGAAAGTCTTTTTAAATGGATATTTGGAGAAAGAAATTTATATGTAACAGCCTGAAGGGTTTGTAGTTCTCGGAAAAGAAAAGAAGGTGTGTCAACTAGTTAAATCACTTTATGGACTAAAACAAGCACCTAAATAATAGCATGCAAAAGTTGACCAAACAATGTTATCAAATATTTCAAGAACTATGAGTGTGTCAAGTGTGTTTACATTAAGAATACTTCAAATCAAATAGTCATTGCTTGTTTATATGCAGATGATATGTTGATAATGAGTAATGTCATTGTTAACATTAATCCTAGTAAACGCATGCTTACTAGTAAGTTTGATATGAAAGACTTAGGAGTTGCCGATTTAATATTCGAAATTAAGATCCTTAAGACTCCTCAAGGTCTATCTTTGTATTTGTCTCATTATATTAAATGGAACTTGAAAAGTTCAAATATTTGACTTTAAAGTTGCAAGAACACCAATTGATTTAAACCATACTCTTGTATTAAAGGTCAAAGTAAGTCTCAATTGGAATATGCTCGAGTATTGGAAATTTTGATGTACATTATGAATTGTACACGACCTGATATAGTTTGTGTGATAAGTAAGCTTAGTCGATACACAAGTAATCCCGACCAACCTCATTGGATAGCAATAAAACGAGTTTTGGATATTTGAAATATACCCAAGATTATGTACTGCATTACACTATTTATCCAGTAGTTATTGAGGGATATAGTGATTCAAATTGGATCACCAGATCAACGAAATCAAAATCCATAAGTGGATACGTTTGTACTATTTGTGCAAGAGCAGTGTCTTGGAAGTCGTCCAAACAGACATGCATAGCCTACTCTACAATGGAGTCTGAGTTTGTAACTTTAGATAAGGCATGTGAAGAAGTTGAATGGCTTCGGAATTTCTTAGAAGATATTCCATTTCGACCCAAACCTTTGGCACCTATATGCATACATTGTACATTTAAGCGATAATAGGAAGGGACTGGGAGCGTTATGTATAATAGAAGATCTCGTTACATAGGACGAAGGCATAATACCGTTAGACAACTACTCTCTAGTGGAATTATCATAATTAATTTTATAAAGTCAAAAGATAATGTATTGAATCCGCTTACAAAAGGCCTACCTAAAGAGACAGTTGAGAAATCGTCAAAGGGAACGAGACTTTTGTCCTAGGACAAGTCACTCTGGCGGTAGATCTACCTAGAAGACTGGAGTCCCAAGATCTAGGTTCAAGGAGATCAAACAAAGTTATTAGTGGCAGTTCAGTATTGTCAAATAAAATTTTGGTCCATTATCGTGATGAAGACAATGTTCAGTACCAAGGATAAAGTGTTAGGGCTTTTTAATGGTTTCTAAGTTTGATACGAGTATATCAAATAGTGTATCTACGGGATAACACGTTTAGGAATCATCTTTGTAAGTGTGAAGTGTAAGTCGCTTCAAGGAGAATGTTATAAGGTTAGCTCTCTACGCACTTATGAAATCAGGTGGTGTTCATGGCTGATACTAACACAACAATGAGAACCAAAGACGGGTTAAATGGTTGATTGTGTGACGTATAGTTGTCTAGGTATACACCAAAGTTCTATGGTTCAAAGATATCAAATCTACAGATTGATCGAGTATATCCGATATAAGTTTACGATGAAAAGTTTAAAGAGAAACCTACTTATCCAGATGCGATTAATCCTTATTTGTGAATCACAAAGTTTTCCATGCATGTTTTTTCGGATATCCATTCTCCATTCATTGTGGGGGATTGTTAGGGTTTTTAATTAAAAACAAAAGGAGGTGTAAATGAAAAATAGTGGGAAAAGAACTGAACGAAATTAAAATTTTAAATTAGTCCCTTTTACAAACGAACTTTGTCCCTCATTATATATAGAAGTACTTCTTTTAGCTCTTAAAGAGTTGAGAAGAGAGCAAGCATCGCACCGTCACCATCGTCGCTCGGCTTGGATTTGGATTCGGTCAATTAATTGATTGATGGACCAAATTTATTTTCGGGTTCCCAAAATTCTGGGCTTTTTATTATAATTTGGCTAGAGAGGTCTACTTTGTCTGAACAACTTTGCTTCGACCTGTATCTCCAATATTTTTCTTCACGGAATATGGTTCCTGCCACCAGTTTATCTGTCTATGCATTTCTCTTAGTAGATCTAAGGCGCGGAGAAAAATGTACTAGCCAGTTCTGTTTAAAACAATGTTGGTCGGCGCTCTAAATAAAACTCGGGTTAATTTCACAAAAGGTTACTCAGCTTGTACTCCTTTCGTTTCATATCAGATGAGGTAGTTTGACTTGACATCTTTTTTAAGAAAAATGAAAAAGACTTTTAAAACTTATGGCCTTAAAAATTTAAGGGGTAAAAGGTTTGTGGGGTAATAACATTTGTGTGGCTATAAAAGTATCTCATTGAAAGTAAATGTGAAAAATGAAAGAGTTTAAAGTTGCATTATTTCCAAATTTAGAAATGTGTCATTTACTTTGGAACTGACTAAAAAGAAAAGTACCTCATATAATATGAATCAGAACGAGTAATATAATTGTAGCAAAATCATCAGATTTATTTTCAAACCACAAAATCTCTCTAACTTTTACTTTATTTCATATAATCGTTCTAGTCATTTTCCGGCCAACACCACAAAAATCACAACCATTTCGTTTAATTGTGTTATACTAGTGATTTCACTTTATTTCATACTGTGAACAGTGAACTTGTGTTATTTATGTACCACTGCCATTGACTGTGATAACTTGCGTGTTGCAAAAATAAGAGAAGTAGGTGATTTCTCGTCGCGTCAATGAGCAGAAACGATGTCATTTTCAACGTAGAAAAATGGTGTTGAAAAATGTACAACTTCTAGTTAACTCCCATTATTGTTCTTTCATTTCTTCAAACTTGAACTGCCTTACAGTCAATCATCGTGACCACTGACCAATTCGAAGATCAATAGCAAAGAAATAGTAGCTCATCCTTAAACTGTTATACAGAAGAGAAAACTAAAGCAAAAGCACAAAATATATACGTTTACCCTAAATTTCGAGTAACAATTAAGCTTATTTTGTAGTTTTAAAGATATTTGATTTAATCCAGTATTAATTAATAAACGAGGAATCTAATGTGTAAATTTAAAAGTAAGGCAAGTCAAACAAGTCATTTAAGCAGATCTCGTCCTCGAGGTAAGAGAACAAGCACAACAAGAATAATAAAATAATAATGACACGATTCAGATGAACAGTAGGCAATAAAGTGAAAATGTATATTCTCTTCACAATGCATGATGATCCGTTACAAATTATTGGAGCCCCCTTTATATAGTAGGGGAATCTTAAATAAGGTACAATTCTAATTGTAGTATGGAATCTTATTATACAGTTGTCTAACCACCTAGTACAAATATTTTTCGGAATCTACGTCATGATCTTAGGGCCACCATGGTATCTCGCTCTATATGTCATAAAATCATAACGGTATCATCTCGAGGTTGGTCGTACTCAACCCTAGTGTTCCTCGAGCATTTCGATCTTCGAGTATAGTATTCTACCATCGAGCTCGAGCCCGGCCCATATCGAATTTGTTTCTCGGTGCGACCCGTCGAGCCTACAAAATCGAGACTCATAATTTTACCTAATACAGATAGTCCACCGTTTCTTAGAATAAAATGATAAGAAATAACTTGATCCTCGATTTTTCGGAGTCCTTGATGATGATGTCATTCCCCTGACGTAAGCGCTCAAAGTGATCGAAATGTCCCGTTGGTTCGCTTCCCCAAAATATTAAATGCTTCACCAGTGGTGGTCGGCCACTAGCGTCGTTGAATAGTTGCCACTTGCCTATAAATACACGGTTGAATTTTAGAAAAAACTTTACTTCAATCTTCAGACAGCCTTGAAACTCCTTTTATCTATCCCTCTCTTCACCTCCTCTCTTTCATTGCCCATTGCTTGATTCCTTTTAGCGCCGAAAAAACACCAAGTTTCGCCTCTTCTATTCCAAATCAATGGCAAAAACATCCAAAAAAGTTCCTCAAAAGGAGAAAGCTTCCTCATCCTCTTCCTGGCCAACCAAACTTGTAGGGTCGGCCCGTCACGAGATTATCGGCACCTGCGTTATAAAAAAAGACTTTAACGCTGAAAATCCCCCTGCATCCCTGGTCGATGCGAGCATATATCCCAGTATATCAGCTCGATAACAGAGAAGCATCTCAAGTCCGTGAAGAAAGACTATGGCTGGGGGGACGAGGTCGTGGTATGTATCCCTAACCCCGAGGAGAGCATCACCACTCATGTAGAGTGGTTCCTAAGTCTTTACACGTACCCCTTCACACTGGGTCCCCTCGATCCAATCGTGATCGACTTCTACAAAAGATATCAAGTCACCCTCGGCCAGATCCACCCTTTTTCTGGCGTATAGTGATTATGTTTTGTTACTTCTCTAGCAAGGCCAAGGGACTAGCGTTCACCCTCAATCAACTCATCTGATTGCATCAGCCTCATCTTTTTCGAGGGTTGATCGAGCTCCAACGCTGATCGAGCAAACCCTTCTTCGCTAGTAATGACGAGGATAAGGACCAAGGCTGGATGAGCTAGTTCGTTCGAGTGAGGACCTCGGACGTCATCCCGAGGAAAAAATGTCGCTCCTAGAGAAATGGAACCCCAGTCATAAGTAAAGACATTTTCCTAGTATCCTCTTATATTTTGTTTTCCTATTGTACAATGCCTTCGCCTTTTTGTAGCAGTTTCTCGGATGCCACATGCGATCCCCGACCTCGAAGACTTGGTCCAAAAAGTAGTTGTGACCTCCTCTATAACGAGCGCAAATTGCATGACTTGTCGAGTGGCAAATGGGTGGCCAAACACCATGGTAAGTCCTTATCCCTAGTTTCTGATCCTTTCCCTTTCACTGGAGATGTCACCATACTCGTGCCTGATCTTTATTTATGCAGGCATTTGAGATGTCTCTGAAATAAGGCCAACCTCTCCTAGGGAAGAGACCAAGTCCTTGATTCCAAAATCGGGGAAAGATAATAAGAGCAAAAAGGACTTCAAAACCCGAAGACCCCCAAGATAGGAGGGCCCCTACTCGAAGGAAAAGGAGGAAACTCATTCACGTCGACATAGACTCGGTCCATTAATTGAATGATGGAGAAGAAGATAAGGGCAAAGAATCAATGTTGGTGACCCGATCCAAGACACTAGTTGAAGCTGCCAAGCCCTCCGAACCGGAGACCCTGCCTTGAGGTGAGGAAACTCCGAAGAAAAATGCGGGCAAAGCTCCTGAATTGCCTGAGCTCAAGATTTTTACTCTGTCTTCAACAAGCATACTAAGTGGGATAAGTACCGAGATCCCCGAGGCTGAATAGAGCACCCCGAGAAACATGCTCGGGGCCATGACAATAGGTCACTCTCCTCCTGTACCAGCTTATTTTGAGAAGGCAATAAGGGAAGATCAAACTTTGAGAATGCCTAACCCAAGCGGAGTCCCTGGTGAAGAAGATCCTTTTTCGGGATTGCTTTACTGGGGTCGATGATGTCGCCGACCTCAACGACGCATCCACCCTCTCGAAGAGGCTCACCGTCATTTCTCTAGGGTAAGCATTAACTCATGTTACCGCAATTTCTTCTTTTCCCCTTACCCTAACTGATATATCTCTTTCTGTGTAGGCCATTTTCAAGTTTAGGGCCAAGCTGAGTCAATGTGAGGCCAAGCTCAATAAGTCCTCGAATGAAGGGAAGTCCCTGAAACACCTTTGCAGCCAAAAGGAGGAGGAGCTCAAGGACCTTCGGGCATATTTGGCCAAAACTCGTAAAAATTAGGCCGAGCTAGACAAGCAGGTAACCGTCATTTTGAAAGAGTATAGAGTACTTGAACCAACTTTGGAGGCTAACAGTTCAGTATGTCAATTGCAGCAAAAACAGAGATGATGGGCACATTCGAGGGGAGATCGATCAGGTTAAGGTCGACTGCAACTGGTGGAAGGAAAATATGGATCGGCTTGCTCCTGAGAAAAAGGCAACTCTAGCTAAACTGGCCTCGACTTAGACCCAGCTCCGGGGTGTTAAAGAGAAAATTCTGGCCTAGGCTAAAAAGATCGATGAGCTCGAGGCCAAACTTTCCACAACTGGGGCTGAGGTTGCTAAAGCCGGGGCCGAGGTCGAGAAAACAAAGGCCACGAATGGTAAAACTATTGATGTGCACCTAAGGAATGGTGCGGCTACTCAAATGGAATTAAGGGAAGCCTCCTACTGGGAGAAACGAATCAATGATTTGGCTAAGTGTCAATCCTGGAGGGACATCCATGCTCGAGGTTTCGACCTCACTGAGGAGATAGCCAAGAAAACGTGCTCGAAGCTGATGCCAAGTATCTCATCTCCTCCTCCGACAATGATGGTGACGAAGGAAGACAAAGCGGGTCTGATAATGAGGTTGGGCCCAAAGAGAAGCTTCTCTCGAGGGAGAGACCAGCCCTGGGCATAGATAGAATTTTCCTTTCTCTTTTTGTATTTTTCTTTTTGTAAGACCTTTTGTCGGTCTCTTGTATATATCTTTTTTCAAGTATATAAAAGAAAAATCTCCTAGAATATTTTCTAGATGTTTCCTACCTTACAAAATTTTTATAATAATTTCATTCTTTGAACGGTGTGTTCGAGCTTTTATCTTAGACGGTGTCTTTGAAATTGTTGTGGTTGAGTTCAAATAAGGTTCGAACTTAGGGCATAGACCCATACGGTCTCGTGCTGAATAATTATGAGACCCCGATACATAATCAAGTTATTATTTATTTAAGCTTGGTATAATCAAACCCTTGGATTCAGATCGAATGAGAACAGGATCCCAACTATAAGTGTATCGGCCCTTAGGCTCTTTTAGATCACGCCATTATGGCCTCTAAGATATGGTTATTATATTCCATTATCGTCTTAGAGTACTTAGTAAAGAATTATGTATGCCTTGGCATTCATTTTTACCCATTAGGTTTTTTTAGGGTATGGAGTCGATCGAAACTTTTTGTTTTTAGTTCCTTAGCACACGTTTGTATTTGAACAATTTGATACCTCTTAAGGTTTTTTGAGGGCTGATTTTATCGAGGCCCTTTGATTATTTTGCCGAGGGTAGCGTTTATTTAACTGGTTTACTAAGAATTCGAAGGACTATTTTTATTCCAGAATTCGGACGTCTCCGAGCTACGTTATCTTGGTCGTAGCCTTTAATATGGTCGTATCCTTCGGGTGTGTCTCTTGGACTTGTTTTCCAATAACATTTTAAACTTGCCCAGATGTTAGTCTCGAAGTATGATCTCCTTGGCCTTTCGCCAAGGGATGCCTCTTTGAGGTCTTAAAAATTCGAGTTTAGATAACTCGAATGTATTGACATTCGATGACAATCCCAGAGTATTCAAGGTGTATTTATGTTTTGTCCCTTGAGCCGTTTCACACAAAATCACAAGTATGAAGCTCGTATAGTAGTAAATTTCTTTGAGACACAAAGTGTTTGATATAGAAAGAATGCTTCTTTGAATAACTCATGCATGCATCCATGTTTTGCCATCAGGGCTTGACTATCTTATATGGACATGGTTCTTACGACTATTTGGGCCATTATAAAGTTTTCCTATTGAGGCTCTATTTGGCGTGAAGTATTTTCTCAAAAATATAACCTCCGAGGGTGATGTCCCTCAGTATTCGAGGTTGGTTGAAAAGAAGCCTTGGATACTGTTGAATTCTCCTTAGGTAGCACATAGTTGTTTGCCAATTAAAAACTGCACCGGAAAACCCCATTTGGGATAAAACCTAATCTAAGGGAAAAGAGAGTGCAACACGTGCTTTAAAACCTAAGGTCTTTGTGTATAAGGGTGTCCTCAACGTCTTTGATCGAACATCTGCAATGCGTTAGTCTTAAATACAAATGGAAAAGAGGAGAAGGTCATACCTCAACAATAATATCGCATGAGCAGTGATACATTCCAATTATTTTGGCAAATGTTCGCCTTTCATCGTGCCAAGTTTGTAAGATCCTTTTTAGATGACTCTGATGTCTCGACATGGTCCTTCCCAATTCAGGCCTAGTTTTCCTTCATTCGAGTCTCGAGTATTGAGGGTGACTTTCCTTAGAACTAAGTCCTCGATTCTGAAGTATCGAAGGTTGGTTCTTCTATTATAGTATCTCTCAATTCTTTGCTTCTCCACAACCATCCAAACAAGTGCAGCTTCTCGTTTTTCATCTAATAACTCGAGGCTAGTATTCATAGCCTCATGATTTTACCCTTCTAATACATGTCGGAATCTAGCACTGGGTTCCTCGGCCTTGACTAGAGTTAATGCCTCAGAAATATATACAAGAACGAGGTCTCCCCCTTACTGGACTTCGATGTCGTCGATATGCCCAAAGAACTTCGAGTAGAACTTCTCTCCACTTCCCTTTAGCGTTGTTCAACCTTTTTTTAAGTTTTTTATGATAGTCTTGTTTGTCGATTCTGCCCGCCCGTTTTCGCTTGGATGATACGGTGTTGATAAGATCCTTTTTATTTTGTGTGCTTCGAGGAATTCAGTTACTTTGTTGCCAATAAATTGTTTGTCATTTTTGCATACAATTTCGGAAGGTATCCCGAATCGACACACGATGTGGTCCCAGATGAAGTCAATAACTTCTTTTTATCTGACCTTCTTGAAGGCCTTTGCTTCCACCCATTTAGAAAAGTAGTCTATCATAAAAAAAATTAGCTTTACTTGGGTCCGTTGGTAGAGAGCCGATGATGTCCATTCCCTATTTCATGAAAGGCCATTAGGATAGGACTCAGTGAAGTTCCTCTCCGGGCTAATGAATCATAGGTACAAACCTTTGAAATTTATCATATTTTCTAATAAACTCCTTAGTGTATTTTTTCAATGCTATCCCAGTAATACCCTGCTCTATAGTTTTGCAAATCAAAGACTCAGCGCCATAGTGATTCCTAAAAGTACCTTCATGGATTTCTTGTAAGACATAATCGGTGTCTCCTAACCCTAACATACCACCAATGGTCCATCGAACGTCCTCTTGTATAATGTTCCATCTTCATCCAATATAAACCTAGCAGCCTTGGTTCATAGAGCCCACGACTCTTTATGATCCGATGGGGGATTTCCATTTTTCAAATATTCCATGCACTTATTCCTCCAATCCCAAGTCAAACTTGTAGAATTTATCTCGGTATGACCCTCCCTGACCACAGATCTTGATAATTGCACGATAGTCCCCGGATAATATCATCTTCTTCCGCTGATGACCCCAAGTTAGCAAGTGCATCGACCTCACTACTTTGTTCTTGAGTCACATGGTCTAGATTCCAATCCTTGAAGTGGTTCAAGGTTACCTGTTTCTTGTCCAAATATCTTTACATCCTATCCTCTCGAACTTCTAAGCTTTTGGTTACTTGGTTCACCACCAATAGAGAATCACACTTGGCTTCAACAACTTTTTTCCCCTAAGCTTTTAGCTAGCTCGAGACCTGTAATCATGGCCTCGTACTTGGCCTCATTATTAGTCAACCTAAAAGTTTTGATAGATTGTCTAATAGTGTTACATGTAGGTGGCTTCAAACGAAGCCAAGCCTGGACCCTTTCACATTAGAGGCATTTTTCGAAGAGGGTCCATATCCATAATAATGTACCCGATTTTAGTAGAAGTTTTTTCTCCACTTTGGATACGAAGATTGATGTAAAATTCTCCACGAACTCAGCTAAGATTTGAGACTTGATGGTCATTTGGGGTTATATTCGAATTGTACCCTCCAAGTTCGATGGTCAATTTGGTCAACCGGCCTGATAACTCGGGCTTATGCAAAACATTTTGGAGAGGATTAGTGGTTAACATTCATATTGGGTGATATTGGAAATATGGCTTTAGCTTTCTAGAAGCGCTTATTAATGCAAGTGCTAATTTTTCAAAGTGTGGATATCTAGTTTCAGAATCTCCTAAAGTCCGACTTACGTAATAGACAGAGAACTACGTACCTTGCTCTTCTCGAACTAGTACCCCACTTACCACTATCTCGGACACTCCCATATATAAGTATAGCTTTTCATCTACCTTATAAGTGTGAAGCAGAGGTGGGCCCGATGAGTATCGCTTCAATTCTTCTAATGCTTGTTGGCATTTCGGGCTCCATGTGAAATGTTTTTCTTTTGAGTAAGGAAAAGAACTTGTGGCTTAGATCTGATGACCTCGAAATGAATCGTCCCAAGGTGGTTATCCGTCATGTTAGACTTTGTATGGCTTTCACACTATCTACGATAGTAATATCCTTGATGGACTTGATCTTGTCGGGGTAGATTTCAATTCCTCGATTTGATACCATGAAGCCGAAGAACTTGCCCGAACCAACCCCGAAGGCACATTTTTCTGGGTTAAGCTTCATGTCATACTTCCTTAATATTTTGAATGTTTCCTGCAAATGAGTTAAATGGTCCTCTGCACGCAGGGACTTAACCAGCATATCGTTAATGTAAACTTTCATTGATTTTCCTATATGTTCCTCGAACATTATGTTAACTAAGCGTTGGTATGTAGCTCCGGTATGTTTTAGCCCAAAGGGCATTACATTGTTACAATATGTTCCAAACCTAGTGATAAATGAGGTCTTCTCTTAGTCCTCCAGGTTCATCTGAATTTGATTACACCTAGAGTAGGCATCGAGAAAGGTAAGGATCTCGTAACCGACAGTGGCATTGATCATGTGATCAATATTAGGTAGTGGAAAGGAGTTTTTAGGGCATGCCTTGTTTAAATCCTTATAATCTACGTACATTCAAAGTTTGTTCCTTTTTTCAGGGACTAATACTACGTTGGCTAACCATTTGGGATATTTTACCTCCCGAATGGATCCTATTTTAAGAATTTTAGTTATCTCATCCTTTGTGAATGCATGCTTCACCTCGAAATAGGGCCTTCTTTTTTTCTTTACTGGTTTGAACCTGGGGTCGAGGCTTAGCAGTGTGTTGTTATTTCTGGTGGGATGCATGTCATGTCTAAATGGGACTAAGCAAAATAATTCATGTTATCGATAAAAAATTGAATGTGTTTTTTCCTGAATTGAATGACATGTTCCAGCTCCTCGACCTTTGACGTGGTTGCATGACTCTTCGGGAATAACAAAAGTTCGAGGAGTAAGGAAATCCTTTTCTTGTTATTTGATTATCTGTTCTTCCGATTCGGCTGAGGCTGGGGTCGGTGATTGCTATTTGGACGTCTTCTTATCTTTGGTGCTTGAATTTTGCAAGCCGAAGGCGCTGTTCGTTGTCACCTTAGCGACTACAGATATTTCCTTTGTAGCGTTTTATTTCTCGTAAACTATTTTCACATCATCCACTGTTGGGAATTTCATCATCTGATGAAGGGTCGACGGTACTGACATCATATTATGGATCCATGGCCTCCCAAGTAGTGCATTATATCTCATGTCACCTTCAATGACATGGAATTTTTTATCTTGGATGGTCCCGGCCACATTCAATAGCAATATTATCTCCCCCTTCATTGTTTCACTTCCCATGTTGAAGATGTTTAGGACTCGAGATGCAAGTACAATTTGGTCCTGTAGGACGAGCTGCTCTACGACCCTTGATCTGATTATGTTAGTTGAGCTACCTGGATCTACTATAACACGTTTAACTTGAATTTTATTTTACAAAATAGAAATTACCAGGGCGTCATTGTACGGTTGAGAAATGCCTTCTGCCTCATTGTAATTGAACGGTCAGATGCCTTTGGGCATGTAACTCCGAGTCCGTTTTTCTCTGGTAATCGACACCTTGGTATGTTTGAATATAAGCCCTTGTGGAACATCGACCCCACCAACGATCATATGAATTACACGGGTGGCTCTTCCTTATCATTCTTTCTATTAGCGTCTCTTTCTCTGAAGTGATTCTTAGCTAGATCACTGATAAACTCTCGAAGATGACCCTCGTTGAACAATAAAGCTACCTTCTCCCTCAGTTGTATGCAGTATTTGGTCCTATGGCCATCTGTGCCATGATATTTACACATCAAGTTTAGATTTTTTTGAGAAGGAACGGTTTGTATAGGTCTAGGCTACCCGTTGTCTTTGATACTTCCGATAGTCGATACGATCCCTGATGCATCGACACTGAAATTATACTTTAATGAACGAGATGATTCTGTGGGACCGATATGTTTATCAAAACCACTCTTACTCATAAGTCCCTGAGAATTTTTCCCTCGATCATTTCTTTGATCATTCAAAGGAGGATTGTGCCCCAGGCTGTTGTTTCTTCGATCTGTGACGTATGGAATATATCGTTCCCTATTTGATCTTGGTTCCCTATTAGTATCTCTTAGGGACTTGATTGCTAATCTATTTGGATAAACTGAACCCGACTATTCTTCCTCGGCCCTGATCTTCTATTGGTGATGATTATGCACATCTAATCAAGTTACAGCTAGATACTCGATCATATTTTGCTTCAACTATTGTGAAGCGATCGAACTTTGCTCGTTCAACCCATGTGTAAAATCTTTCACTGACCAATCATCTGAGACCAGTGGTAATTCTATTCGCTCTATTTTAAAACGGGGTACGAACTCCCTTGGCATATCATCACCCCCTCTATCTTATCTTGAAAACATCCAATTTTCTTGTCGAAACCTTTATAGCCCCGACGTGTGCCTTTCCGAAGGTGTTTGGTTACATAGCAAACGAATCGATGAAGTTCGGTGGCAAGTTGTGATACCAAATCATTGCTCCTTTCGACAAAGTTTATTTTTTCTACAAAATTGACTCGATCTCGTCATCATTTAAGTTATTTCCTTTAATCCCGCATGTGTACAAGGTGATGCGTTCACAAGATCAATCGGCCCATTGTACTTAGGTATATCTGGCATACGGAACTTCTTGGAAATGGGTTTCGGAGCCGCACTCGGAGGGAATAGATTTTGTACAAATTTTTTGGCATCCAAACCATTCAAGACCGACGGTGCCCCTGGTATTTGATCAATACGGATGTTATACGTCTCCATTTTTTCGGGGTTTGTGTCTAAATCCTCATCCAAAGCAAAGTATGAGCTAACATCGATTGGTTCCACAATTGGCACTTCCCCAGGGTTAATCGGTGGTACACCGACTCCCAGAGCAACTACATTGTTGTTTTTCCCATGAAATCGAAGAGCATCATCGTTGTGTACGGGTGCGTTTTGTGAGTTTGACATGTTTTAACCTGAGAACAAAAATTCTTGACAAGAACAAGTGTGAAAAATAACATGTGTTATCAGAATCGGTACCGAAATAACCACTATTATCTTTAGCTCCACGGTGGGCGCCAGACTGTTTACCCTAAAATCCGAGCAACAATTAGACTTGTTTTGTTGTTTTAAAGATATGTGATTTAGTCCAATACTAATTAATAAAAAAAGAAATCTAATGCGTAAATTTAAGAGTAAGGCAAGTCAAACCAGTCGTTTAAGCAAACCTCGACCTCGAGCAAGGGCAACCTCGAGGTAAGAGAACAAGAACAATAAGAACAATAAAATAATAATAAGACGATTCAGATGAACAGTAAGCAATAAAGTGGAAATATGTATTCTCTTTTCAATGAATGATGATTCTTCAGTAATGATTTGAGTCCCCTTTATATAGTAGGGAAATCCTAAATAAGGTACAATTCTAATTGTAGTAGGGAATCTTATTATACAATTGTCTAACCGCCTAGTACAAACCCGTTTCGGAATCTACGCCATGATCTTAGGGCCACCGCGCGAATCTCGCTCTTTCTATTTTAAAACCATAACGGTATCATCTCGAGGTTGGTGTACTCGACCCCGGTGTTCTTCGAGCATTCCGATCTTCGAGTATACTATTCTGCCATCGGGCTCGATCCCGGCCCACATCGAATTTGTTTCTCGGCGCGACCCCTCGAGCCTACAGAATCTGAGACTCATGATTTTACCATATATATATATATATATATATATATATATATATATATATATATATATATATATATATATATATATATATATATATATATATATATATATATATATATATATATATATGTATGTATATGTATATAAATAAAGAAAGAATGAACCAATATGAAATGGGAAAACATATTTTTTTATCTTTTTGTGAGAGTTTACTAAACATAGATTATGTACATGAGTTTAACTAATATCCTGAATACGGGAAAAAACTTGTTAGGGAGCACTTTTCCCTTAAATATGTCTTAAACGGCTTGAATTTGAATTAGTCCGTGCACAATGCAAATATTGGACAACAAGTGAAAACAAGAAAAAAGATCTAATATCTAGGGTGGGGTTGGGGGAGATTATTATATACTAACGATATAAAGAATTTTACAGCATCAGTCATGTTTACTAATTTTAGCAAATAACCTGCATTATTTTCAAGATTATAACTATCATTTTTCATGCAAGGTCAGTTATAAATATTTTATATGTTATGTGACCTGATAGTATAAAAATTTTCTTAAAATTTATGTATATATGAGTTAAACTCAATTAAGAGTGTAATACTCAATTATAAATTGGAACGAGAGAAAACGTGTTGGACCCTTCATAAGGTGTTATTTGAATAATTTACTCCGCATTAATAATAAAGAAGAAGAAAGATTGAACGCCAGCCCATGACTTGAAAATTGAGTCAATGATTTATTATAGTATTTTGTATCCATATGTTAACTAGGACCCCGAAGGCAATGCGATGGGACAAAGGAAAATGTAGACGGGACTATATGTTTGTTGTTTGATCTAAGCAAAATCTTACATATATCTAATTGGATGAGATGGGGAGACTCACCATGTTATATGTAACGTAGGATGTGGTGTAGTGGATGGTACTGCTCTTTACTTAACCAGAGGTATCGGATTCGAGCCCTAAGTATGGAAAAATCTTTAGTAGGGAGCGCTTCCCTTCGAAAGGGGCCCTACGCAGCACGAATCCGGATATAGTCGGGCTCCAATATGGGTACCGGACACCAGGTGGGAAACCAAAAAAAACGACATCAACTAATTCATAAATATCTCTTTGTCCTTTTTATCTTTTTGTTATTATATTTAAAAAGAAATCCGTTTGCTACCCATTCGTTAATTTTTTTTTCTTTCCCACGCAACCGTGAACGTGTTAAAAACTTATACTAAAAGATTTTGACAAAAAATGGACTTATAAATTTTCATATTTACCTATATATTAATGGTATAAATAATTTTTATGCTATCAATATTATTCTGGCTTGTTGTAGTACGTGATATGTCTTATTTTTTTAAGTTATTAATCTTACTTTTTATAATAATTAGTAATATTACTTAAGTAATCCGATAATGTAAAAATTATTTTGCCGTATTACTCAATAAAAATTAAACTTCCTCATTGAGTTCCATAATTGTGTTTAATTGTTTATTCAGAAAAATACAAATAACAACGTGGAAGCAGCGGCTTTGAAGCAGAATCATGTGCATTCTGCCTTCGACAGTGTACGATTTAAGGTCCCTACATATGCCATTGTGTTTTCTTCTCCCTATGGGCATGTTTTCCTCACAAATTTAACTTTTAATTTACCTTTATGGTTTGTTGATCTGTTGTCGTTAATTACCGTTTTTCAGGTCACTACAATTATTTATAATTATCTTATACAGCGGGTTAGTGTTAAAGGCCATTTTCAAGACTGCACCAAATTTGAATTTAGTGCAAAATTTGGTATTTTTTTTCTCCAATGGAACACCAAATCTTGCACCATTATAGAGTCACACTAAATTTGATTCATTATTATTTTATTCATCTTTTTATTTTTTGGACTTTTAATTTATCATATATTGTGTATATACTTAATTTTTATATTAAGATATTTATAATTTTAGTTTTATATCCTTTTTTATATATTAATTTTTGTATATATTATATTTATATAAAATTATAAGTTAATTTATTATCGTTATAATTGTATAAGAAGAAATATAACCATTATTTAAAAACAAAAAATACAAATGTAAGATTTCTAATGTTGGTAAAATTGAAAAGTGACAAATATTTAAAAAGGAAAATTAACAATACATAAAATAAAAATACACTATAATTAAAGTATATAAAACAAGGATACACTAAAATTGAAGAAGGCGTATGACAAGGTCCCTAGGGAGGTTTTATGGAGGTGCCTGGAAGCTAAGAGCGTGCTGGAAGCCTACATCAGAGTAATCAAGGACATGTACGATGGAGCTAAGTCCAGGGTCAAGACAGTGGGTGGCGACTCAGAGCATTTTCCGGTGGCTATGGGGCTCCATCAAGGATCTGCGCTTAGCCCCCTCTTGTTTGTCTTGGTAATGGATGCTTTGACGCGGTATATTCAAGGGGATGTACCTTGGTGTATGCTATTTGCTGACGACATAGTCCTGATAGATTAGACGAGGGTCGGGGTTAACGAGAGGCTAGAGGTATGGAGACAGACTCTCGAGTCTAAGGGGTTCAAACTAAGCAGGTCTAAGACAGAATATTTGGAGTGCAAGTTTAGCGCTGAGCCGAGCGAAGAGGGAGGGAGCGTGATGATTGGGTCTCAGGCCATAGCCAAGAAGGATAGTTTCAAATACCTTGGATCGGTGATCCAGGGGAACGGAGAGATAGACGGGGATGTCACCCACCGTATAGCGGCGGGGTGGTCGAAGTGGGCTTGCATCAGGAGTGTTGTGTGATAAAAAAGTGCCACAGAAACTCAAGGGAAAGTTTTATAGAGCCGTGGTTAGACCTGCCATGCTGTATGGGATGGAGTGTTGGCCGGTGAAGAAATCTCATGTTCATAGGATGATGGTTGCGGAGATGAGGATGCTTAGGTGGATGTGCGGGCTCACCGGGTTAGATAAGATTAGGAACGAAGTTATTCGGGAGAAGGTGGGGGTGGCCCCAGTGGATGAGAAGATGCGTGAGGCGAGGCTTCGGTGGTTCGGGCATGTGCGGAGGAGAAGCCCCGATGCCCCGGTAAGGAGTTGTGAGCGGTTAGCGGTGGTCGGTATAAGGCGAGGCAGAGGGAGGCCTAAGAGGAACTGGGGAGAGGTAATTAGACAGGACATGGCCAGGATGTGTATTTTCGAGGACATGGCCAGGATGTGTATTTTCGAGGACATGACCCTTGATAGGAAAGTTTGGAGGTCTAGTATCAGGGTTGTAGGATAGGAGCTTCTAGATTTTTCGTACTCCTTCCCCGGGGTGGGTGAGGCGTGGTAGGGCCGCCATAGATGATTAGTGTGTTTCTCTTATGGTAGTCATTTCTGGTAGTTGATGTTTTAATATCATTGCATGCCTGTTTATTTATGGTACATATGTCTCTTATGTTTAGATGATTTTTATGTGTTGTATGATGGATTAACTAATGCGGTTTTTGTGCTGTTTTGTTTGTTTGCCTTTCTCTTCACTGTGCCGAGGGTCGATTGAAAACAACCTCTTTGCCCTCTCGGGTAAAGGTAAGGCCTGTCTATATATTACCCTCCCCAGACCCCACCTTGTGGGAATATACTGGGTTGTTGTTGTTGTTGTTGTTGATACACTAAAATTGAAATTACATTTTAAAACATAAACATAAGGTTAGTAATCCCCTATGTCATTTTCAGGTGCACCAAAATTACTAAAATACTGAGAGAATGGGGTAGAAGATTGTTGTGGTTGTGGTTGTTGAAATTGTTGACTTCTTTTATCCATCATTCGTTTTTGTTCTTGTCGCAAAAATTCACGAAGATTTGGATCGTCATTGGAATTCGAAGTGATATCTTTTATCAATGATTCCATTATTAAAAGGTTTTGTTCTTTTATCCATTAAATTTGACTATGATGTAATATTTATTTATTATCTTTTATCAATGATTTTACTTTTATTGATTTATCCTTTAAAATAATTTTATAATAAATGATTATATAAGTTGTAGATGTGAATTATATATAATAAATATGGAAAAAGGAAAAAAGATAATAATATAATATAGAAGAGAGAGAAGAAATATTATTTTTTGGTGTAAAAAATAATATAATGGTTAAAATAAATTTGTTGTTGTATTGTTTTGGTGTTAGGGTTGAAGATGATCTATATCTATATGTTATCATAGTATAGTTTAATGGCTTCCATCACTTGAATCTTGGTAAAATCAAATCTCACTAAAGATGTTTGAGAGTGTTGAAGCTTTAAAATAGATTTATGAAAAGTAATATTTAACCTACATCCTACGAAAAGTGTCCAATTAATAATCCTTCGGCCAAATAGCTTCGCCGTTGTATATGCACACCGATATTTTAACACGTCATATTATTCAAAGTTGTCCCAATTCAAAAGAAATCAATTACTAATCAAGAAATTACAACTTTTACCGTAAAATCACAAGTGCCAATTCTAACTTATTGACCACTATTGTTTCCTAGGATGCTTTCTAACGTACCTATGAAAATTCACACAAAGTAGTAAATATTAGGAGCAGCTGCGGTGCGCACTCATTGATGTAATATATATAATGAAGTTAAAAATATATATATAAAGTATTTATTATGTGGCGGCCCAACGAATTTGGTGACCTAAGCTCAACTTTATAAGGGACCTTAACTTTTTAATATTTTTTTTATAATTTATTTGAAGTCTATTTTTTTAGCTTTTTTTAGATACAAAGTTATTAATAGTTCTCTTATAATCAATAGGAGTAACTCTAAATAAATATTTCTCAACTCACAATATAGCTAATTCATCTAACTTTTGTTGAGATATTGTTGATCTTAGGTAAGATTTTATCAATTGTAAATTTGAAAACTTTTTTCTAGTGAAGTAAATGTAACGTGAGTTATTAACATTATTCCATAAGCAATTTAGGTATTTGAAAAAGAATTAAATCTTTTATTTGACTAAGTGTATCAATTAAACTGCTATATATTTTCTTATTGTATTATTTTTCTTAATACTTTTAATTCATAAAATAAATATAAACTATCAATATCGAATTGATTACTATGCTTTAAGGAATATTCAAGATTAAGACAATATTTTTTCAAATTTTCAACATCTAGTGATCTTAGTTTATATTGCCAACAAAAAATCAAAAAAAATTTCATATGCATCGAATTATTCAAATCTACTTTGAAGTGAAAAATAGCCTTGTCTGTTACGTATAAGAGTAATCAACTCTAAAAGATTTTGAGATTTCATTATCAGCATTCACATCAATTTTTTGCTTCCTATATATCACATGTTTCTTACAGAATTCTGGTTCAATATTTATTTCAAGTGCAATTTTCTTGGTAGAAATTATAGCAGTTGCAAATCTTTATTCTCTATATTTGTTAAGATAGAAATCAAACTTTTTCACTTACAAAATTTTTTTTAAAACTTATACATAATTTATTAGGCGTAATAAAAATGAGAATTTTTCATAAAGAGAATTCATAAAGACCTAATTAGCAATAAATAGAAACCATTTCTAATATTACATGATATAGGAATGTTTTACGGTATTCTATAATGTATTTAGTGTATTAAACAAGTTGTATTTAATAATACAACATTAAGATCAGCCGCATAATTTGGGATTGCTATAAATGTCAAACTGTATTTAAGTGTATTAATATGTATTTAGCGTGAAAATAGTAACGGGAGTTATACTGGATTGAGAAAAATAAGGCTTAAATATAGGAAATCATTAAATTTTGATTTTTTGCTACAAAAATAGAAAATGTTATTATATTATGTAATTTTTTAAAAGGTATTTATATGTTATAATTAAGTCTTAATATATTCTATAGGTGGTAAAAATCTCAATGAAAATTGGGATCCCCACAAATACTGGGCCTAAAACAATTGTTTTAGTTATTTTATGGAAGGCTTGCCCCCTGTATTTACTGTAATATGTGAGTGAAACTTAAAAACTTTTGCTTTGCCAAGGTACTTAAGTAAGAAAAAGATAGTACGGAGTAGTAGATTCTACTTGTTGTACGGATAATAATATTAAAATGTGTAGTATGTCAGTAGATTTGAACATACATATATTTTCAATAGTAATTTAATACTCCCATAATTTATGCAGAAATTTATATATTTTGCATTATACTATCTACTTTATTCATAACAAAATTTACATTATAATTCTCGAATTACTAGTGCATGAACCAACAAAAATTGAAGAAGAAAAAGAAAAGTGCCGTTCGATTTTTACCTCAACAAGTGAAAATGCTGGTTGAAAAACGCAAAAAAAAAAAAAAAAAAAAAAAAGTGAATATTGCCGTCAATTTACTGCCACGTCGGACTAACGACCTCACAAAGTGCAATTTTAACCATCACTTCAGACATTTGCTCCCGCCTTGTCAAGACTGGAATTCAATTTCTTCTATTGGGACCCACTTTCTGATCTGAACCCAACGCCTCTGCAACCACTACGCCGATTTCCTCGGCGGCCCAGGATCCAGATCTCCGGCCCGACTTGAACCGCATCATCCCTCCCAAACCGGCTGGCTCTGTCACCCGTTCAATACTCACAGCGTTGCTCTTCCTCGGTGGAACAGGCTCTTCCGGTCTAGAATCATTCGTTGTCTCTATACTAGCCTTGACCGGTTTAATATTACTCCGACCAAACCCGAACATCGAAAGTACACGTGCATAAAATCCGGTTTTGCGTTTAGCGCCTCTGCTCTTTGATCTCTCGAGTGATATTTCACATTTTTTCGCATCTTCACATGACTGCTGGCGGCGACCTCTCTTCGATCTTACTCTTCCAATACATGATACCTTCGGCGACACCGGTTCAGGAGCGGTAACCGCTTTCAATGCCGATTCAGACCGTTTAGTCGGGAAAAAACGTATATTCGCCGGTTTACATGTTTTTCGCTTCGAATCAACTGAACTACTCTTCGGTAATCCGAAAAACGAAGTCGTCTTAGTCTTCAAAGTCAATGGAATTCTTTGAGAGCTCGAATTCGAACTCGGATGAATCAGATTCGTTGTGTGTGAAGTGTTACCTTTGGCGGATTCTTTACGCTCCAAAACGGCGTTTCTATCAAACCAATCCAATTCGGCATCTTTTGGAAGACAGATTGATTCCGGTGGGAAATCCGGTGGAAGTTCCATTTCGTCTTCGGGAATATCAGCGTTCTCCAGTTTGACGACGGTAACGTTCGCCAGAGTTTCACATGCAATTTTCCGCTCATTATTGCCGCCGGCATAGGTCAGAACTGGTGGTTCTAAATCAACTTGAGGCATTATCTTGAGAGAGAGAATAGTACAGTTGAAAGGATTTTCCAAACTCTGAGGCGATTCCGTCAGACTGAAATTAGCTTTAGCGTATATATATCTCTAAAAAGGAGTCAGCAAATAAATTTTACTCCCCTGTCCAAAATAAGTCATTTTTTTATATGTTAAAGTCATTTTTTTTTAAATATTTTTACACATATTAAGAAAGTCACTTTTTAACATTAATTAATAATAAAATTGATCATTTTAACCTTACTATCTCACATAAACACTCCTATCACATATTTCAATACTATTTACTCCAATGACAATGTAAGAAAAACATCATTAAATCATTCTTGAAATCCGAAAAAATCACTTATTTTAGACCACAAAAAAAAGGCCAAAAATTACTTATTTTGGACCGGAGGGAGTAGTAAATAAAAGTTTTTTTTTTAATAAAAAAACGACTTTGAAACAAAAACTTACTCAGTATCCTTTAACCAACCACAAACCTCATAATTTAGGAGTTTTATAATATAATGGTTGCAATTTAATTCACACTGTCCTTAAAAAATATACAATAGTTAAAAAAAATGTCACATTATATAATCTGTTTGCAATTTGTATATAGTACTAACAATATTATATATTTCTTGCAAATAAATGCAAAACATTATTGTAAATGGTTAGAAGTATTACAAAAGAAATGTAATTTTTAAAACTAGAATAAGATTACTTAAACTTTTGTACATATTAGAGAAAATGAGTTGTAAAATGACAAATTGGTCATGCACGCATATTTCTTTTTATCATAAAAAGGGAAACCAATTTTGCACTACATATATAAAAATTACTGTTTTGTGTGTATAATAATTCATAATACTAATTAATAACCCTTTCTTGTTTTGTGTAAGGTAAAGTTTTATTTTATTTTTCGTTTTCGGAAAAAGGAAAAAAAAAAGCGGGGGAAAGGCACTTCAAAATCTCTTTGAACTTTCTCAATGATTTCCTAAACTTTCGTTCATTACTTGTACATTTATACTGACATGTATTGAGTGCGTGTAACATATTAATGATCGAAAGTTTAGGAAACATAAGCAATGGTAAAAGTATGTTTTTATATTTATGTGTCCAATCAGCTCACTCGCATTTAAAATGTATTTTTTATCTTTCATCAATCAATATAGTTATCAAATAATTCTATCCACTTTGGACAAAAGTGTAAAAATTACCTGCGCTCGTATTTAAACTTGAGAACTCATGATTTTAAATTCAATTAAACCACTAAATTATATACCCTTGAGTGTAGTTTCATTGAGAAATGAGAACTATTCCAGCTTCCCTTTATAGTTACAGTGTTAAAGTGCAAACAACAACAACAACTACCAAGTATAATCTCACAAGGTGAGGTCTGGGGAGGGTAATACGTACGCAGGCCTTACCCCTACCCGAAAGGGCAGGGAGGCTGTTTCCAAATCGACCCTCGGCTCAGGAAAAGGGGAATAAAAACAAAGCAAAAACAGGAAAGTGCAAACAACAACAATAACAATTATTAAGTACAGTCCCACAAAAGTGAGGTCTGGGGAGGATAATATATAGACAGGCCTTACCCCTACCTGAAAGACAAAAAGGCTGTTTCCAATCGACCTTCGGCTAGGGAACAGAAAAGAAAAGCGAGAACAATAACAAAAACAATTACCATTATATTTATTGAAGGAAAGACTGGTTGGATTTCCAACACCAACTAAGCAATGTTTAATTATTCATAACAGGTTACTTTTAGCCAGATTCAGGACAGATTTTAATTTGTACAAATCGTGACTGATCCATTTCCAGTGACAGCAATGCATATGCCAACTCTATGACCATTTGTACGGAAGCACCAAATAATTTCATATAAATTTCATATGCCAGAGATATTTCTTCATTTATTCGTAACTATGGAAAACGTTAAAACGGGATAGTAAAGATATCTCTTCAGTTTTCATTTATTTTATGTTTGCAGTCCAAATTTAACATGAGTAATTATATTCTATACTCACTTCGTTTATCATTTAAGAATTTTTGGATTCATTCACGGTTTTCTTTCTTTTTTTGGCTGTGTCTACAAGAAATATTATGGATAAATAGGATAATGAATAATGATGATGATTATGAACAAACAAAAAACCAACAATAATAAGACAATTTAACGCTCAGCCATCCCATATTGGCGCAAGATCTGAGAAACAACTACACCTAAGGAGTATAATGTATACAAATTACTATAATGCAAGCATTTAGTAGTTTTCTACAGTTCGATCCCGTAATTTATAATTCAACTTTACTCATTGCTTCAAGGTTCCACACTCTATTTACAACAACAACCCAGTATATTCCCACAAAGTGGGGTCTGGGAAGGGTAATATTTAGACAGGCCTTACCTCTACCCAAAAAGGCAGAGAAGCTGTTTCCAATATTCCCCACTCTATTTAACTTGATAATAATGGATTTATGTATCAGTGTTTTCTCTACTCCGTGTAATGATTTGCCCAGTCAAGCAGGGAAAGAACTTATTTTCCAAGAGTAGCTATCATCAAACTTTCTTGTTCAAATGTTGACTATTAGTATCACATACTATCATTTAGTGATGTAGTCAATGTCTGGTTGCTTTAGGAATTTCCTCAAATCAACAACAACCCAATATATTCCCATAAGCGGAATCTTGGGAGGGAAATATATACGCAAACCTTACACCTACCCCAAGGGGCAGAGAGGCTATTTCCAGGAGACCGGCTTAAGAAGAAACCAAGTCACAGAAACAAGTGAACAAGTGACAGAAACAAGTGACTTTCTTCTATGTAGCCATGATCTAACTTAGAGATTTATGAGCTGATTAGCGGTCATAATAGAACTATTTTATCACTAAAACCTCAAAACAATAATTTAAAAAAACCACATCTCCTCAATTTAGGCTTTGGAGCAGTTAGCAGTAATATTACAAGTAAAATTATATATACATGTACTTGGAGCCTGGTTAGATGTTTGAAGGGGGAGAAACGAGTAAATGGACAAAAATTTACTTAAATTAGGGAGTTACATTACCATAGAACAAGAGTAATTTTAAACAGCAGCAGATTAACTCAACGGCAAGATATATATCTTCAGTACAAACTATAGCAGCAATAAATATGTAGGATAACTTAAATTGCTACGGATATAGTTAAGTAGTGTGTTTGCACTGTTGCTATTGCGGATTATCAGTTTGTATAGGTTGTAACGGCTACCCCACGTCCGCTGTCACCATGCCGTCCATCCAGAACTTAGCATAGCAATCAATGGAGTTTGAGTGGACTCTGGAAAACCAGGTTTCAAATCACAGCAAAAGGCAAAAAAATGTTATGTGATTTTCTTCCGTTAACTTTAGCCTTGATAGATAGAGTTACTCAATACTTTGATGGGAGGCGACGGGAGGTGACAGATAACCAATGAATCAGTTGATGAGCGAGCAAACTAGTCAGGACACAACCGTTATTACAAAAAGGGAAAGAAATATGAATTTCAGAGGGTGTGATCACATTGCTTTCAATCAATACTTACTGAAAGAATGTTAGCGCCAATATGCAGATGTCATGTCAAAACACAAAGACTGCTACTCACAAAAGAAGACAGAGTAGACGAGCTGGATTCAGTATGTTAGACATCCAGTGGATGGAAGGAATTCTTCGGTCAAATGGCTGCTTCAAGCTTGAAACAGAGCAAGCAGCATGTTGTATGTATTATCTAAAGCCACAAAGCACACGAACTGCCTCTGTTCCAGAAACACAATTGTCTTCAACAAATGGAATTGTCTTCCATACTGTTAACTTCATAGGACCATTCTGATTACCTAAATCAACATGTTTAGGGTTCTTCTTTGTTGTAATTCTATAAATCATAAAGGAAAAAAAACATGCTAACCTTCACTTGTGACATCCTTTTCTGTGCAAATGGCAGCATAATGAGAACCGGCCAACTCCAGGAGCATAAACTGCCAATTCCTTTTAAGATCACTGGGATCGTCAAACATATCCACTGATATTTCAGATACCTGATTAAGTATGTTTTATCAATAAAAGCATTCACTCAAACCCTGAGGTATAAGTATATTCTATTTGAATGAAGCTATTATTAGACTGGGAAAGCAACAGAAGAGGCCTTGGTGCTTGTTTAAGAAGTTGTGGGTAAAATATTCAGGAAAAAGATTGCAATTGGGAAAGTGTCCTGTTGGGCAAGGATTAAATTTCGTTCTTCCTGTTTCAAAAGCTCAAGTATTGGCTAATGTTACACGTCTGTTAGCTTAGCATCCTTTTTTGCGCAATTGAAAAACTTATCTGAACCCACAGATCATCTCTTCGACAGGTTGAACCCACCACCATTTGACATTTTTTTAAAAGTCAATAATGTCTTATTAATAGCACACCATGAGAGAGTTATGTATGTATGTATGTACAAATTAATTCATCGCCATTTGACAATAACATTTCTGTCTTTTTCAGTTCAAATGTAGGCCCATTCGAGATAGTTCATTATTTTGGATTAAGGAACTCATTTTAGAAGTTATCAAACTTGTACAAAAGTAACTGTGTCAAACCTCAGTATTTGAATTTCTCGAGAGGTGAGCACTTTCTCCAATAGCACTCCCAAAACTAACTGTAAATGTCTTGAAAGGTGCACCGGAGAAACCTCTCCCCAATGCTTTCACATATGCCTCCTGCAAGTAATCTGCTTTCTTTAGAGAGTCAATTTAATAGTAGTAATAACAAGCAAACTTTGATCCTTCACTTTCAATTTACCAAACATACAATTGTTGATTGACTTAATCATTAGAAAAGATTTGATTCCAATTGAGATTTGATTTTATTCTGATTGATTGTAACTTGATTGTAATTTATTTTCCTACCTAAAACAGTCATAGGTCATAGTGTATAAATATCTTTGCTTAGGGATGTACGAAATAAGCAGAAATACAAGAAGCCTCTTCTTCTTCTCAAAAATCTATATAGTATCAACGGCATTGCTGTCTTTTTGAGGAAAGTTATTTCCCTCGCAGCACTAGGGTTCCGTTTATATCAAGAGGTCGAGTTTTCTCTCTCTTGATGGTTGTCGGAACACAAACCCCTTCTAGTTCCGTCGAGACAGATTTGGTTTCAGGCGAGGTAGATTATTTTTTGAGCCATTTTCTTTAGATTTCCTTCTGATTGGATAGAAAATATGGAGATAGTCAACGAGACGATTTCTGGAGAAATCTTGTCTTCGAATGAAATTCGGCTTCTTCGTCAACTCTTAGCCTAACTTGAATCGTTAATGTTGCCACATCCAATTATGCGCGATCAGGTACTGCCTTTGTTGTTCACCTTAATTCTTGGATTGTTGATTCTGGTGCAAATAGACACATGACACGCTCTTCTAAAAGCATTCAAAACTATTCTCCATGTCTCAAAAGAGATAATGTTAAAATAGCCAATGGTTCTTTAAGACCTATCGCTGAAACATGTTCTGTTGTTTGTACTCCTAATATTAAACTATCATCCGTGCCCATGTCCTTGAGTTCCCTGTCAATCTTTTATCTGTCAGTGCCATCACCAAAGCTCTAAACTATAAAATTGAGGTATTTCCCGATCATTGTATTTTTCAAGATCTTCAAACAGCGAAAAAAAAAGGCAGACGACTTGTATATATTAAATGGAATTCAAAACTCTGGTCAAGCCTTTTTGGGGGAAAGTAAGGATGTCAACCAAGAAATAATATAGCAGCATAGACGGTTAGGACACCCATCATTCTTTGTTTTGAAGAGGTTATATCCCGATTTGTTTTTAAGGACTCAATTTGAATTTTTGTTCTGTAATGCGCGTGAATGTTTCCTAGAAACTCTTATCCTATGAATGATAATAGAAGCACAACTTTGTTTATGACTATGTATTGGTCCTACACAAACTGTTTCTTTGTATGGTAATCGATAGTTTGTTACTTTCATTGATTAGTGCACTAGGATGACTTGGGTATATTTGTTAAAAGCCAAAATTGAAGTTTTCTCTCGTGTTCAATCATTTCATAAGATGATTTGTACTCCGTTTGATGCCAAAACAAAAATCTTGAGGACTGATAGTAGATTCGAATACATCGATAAAAAATTCGATGCTTATTTGGAGTCCAATGGGATAGTCCATCAGATTAGTTGTCCATACACTAGTGCACAAAATGGGATCGCTGAAAGAAAATATAGACATTTGTAAGAAGTAGCACGATCTCCTATATTCACTGTGCATGTACTTATTGGGGGGATGCAATTCTAGTGGTTGTCTATCTTATCAACAGAATGCCACTCCTCTCCTCTGGAAGCTTTAAAGGGTAATAATGAATATGTTTTTCCTACACAAGTGTTTGGGTGTGCTTGTTTTGTCCAAACAAGACATCTTGGGAAACTTGATCCTAGAGCTATAAAGTGTGTTTTCATTGGGTAATTCTCCGACACAGAAAGGTTACAAAATGTAATCATCCTCCCTCTAGGAAATCTTTTGATAGCATGGATGTTACTTTCCGATAATCTGAGCCCTATTTCAGTATTACGGTATTACCTCATCACCTATTCAGGGGAGAGCAGTATGGAAGAAAGGTGATTCTACCTAGTTCCATTACTGGACCTCTTGATAACATTGTCACAGGGGAAAGTGAAATTGGAGAAAGAATTCAGGGGGAGACTATTGAGTGTTTGGATAGACCTGATTTGAAAACTTACTCAAGGAAAAATAGAGCAGAAGAAGTCATCATGCAATCTACCGAAGTTGAACTTTCTTCTGCGGGTGAGTTATCCACATCCCCTATGGAGTTAGATGAACCTATCGCTCACAGAAAAGGAGTCAGATCTTGCTCCTCCAAACACCCTTTATCTAATTTTATCTCCTAATTCTGTGTCTCCCTCCTATAGAGCATTTGCCTTGTCTATTTCTTAGGTGTCTATTCCCTAAAATTGGAGGGAAGCTTTTGCAGATCCTAAATGGAAGCTAGTTATTATTGAAGAAATGGAGGCCTTGTCAAAAAGTGAGACTTAGGAACTTGTCACTTCACCACCACACAAGAAGTTGGTTGGCTGCAAATGGGTCTTCACTGTGAAGCACAAAGTTGATGGCTCGATTGAAAGATTCAAAGCAAGATTGGTTGCTAACGGATTCACTCAAACTTATGGAGTGGATTATCAAGAGACATTTGCCATGTTGCTAAGATGAACACTACTAGAATTCTTTTGTCTTGTGCAGCTAATCTTGATTGGGACTTGCAACACTTGGTGTGAATAAATGCATTTCTTCAAGGAGACTTAGAAGAAGAGGTGTATACGGAGATTCCTCCTGAATTAGATACACACAAAGTCAAGAAAAGGTATGCAGATTGAAAAAAGTCTTGTACGGACTGAAGCAATCCCCCAGAGCTTGGTTTGAAAGATTATGCAAAGTAGTGATCGCCTTTGATTACCAACAAAGCAATGCCGATCACACCCTTTTCATAAAACATCATACGGATAAACTCACTCTTCTCATAGTTTATGTTGATGACATAGTAATGACAGGAGATGACAAAGAAGAGATGGCCCGACCGAAGAAATTGTTGGCACATGAATTTGACATCAAGAATGTAGGAAAATTGCAGTACTTCTTGGGAATTGAGATTGCTAGATCAAAAAGAGGAATCTTTATTTCTCAGAGGAAGTATATTTAGGATTTCTTGAAAGAAACTCCTATGACAGGTTGCAAACCTACAGAATCACTCGTTGAAAGCAATCACAAGTTACAAAACGGAGTTGGAGAGTCAGTTGATAAGGAGAGATATTAGAGGTTGGTTGGAAGACTTATTTATCTCTCCCACACTAAACCAGACATAGCCTATTGAGTTAGCCTGGTGAGTCAGATGCATGTCAGTTCATGCATGATCCCCGAGATCCTCATATGCAAGTTGTCTTTCATATTTTGCGGTATCTGAAGTCTGCTCCAAGGAAAGGTCTACTTTTCTCCAAACATGATCACCAACAAATATAAGCCTTTACAAAGGCGGATTCAGCTAGATCTCTGGATGAGGAAGATCTAATCTGGTTATTGTACGCTCATAGGAGGAAACTTAGTTACTTGGATAAGGAAGAAGCACAATGTAGTTGCTAGATCAAGTACGGAGGCAGAATATAGAGCTATGGCCCAGAGTGTTTGCGAACGGCTTTGGCTACAAAAGCTACTAAAGGAATTGAGACAGTCTAAAAAGGAAAACTTTCCTCGTACTGTGACAATAAGGCTGCCATCAGTACAGCTCATAATCCAGTCCAGTATGAACAAACAAAGCATGTGGAAATTGATCAACATTCATCAAAGAAAAAAATTACAACTGGTGTTTTGAGTTTGTTTCATATGCCATCTGAAAAACAATTATGTGATGTGTTTACCAAGGGTATCAACAAACGGATTTTTCATACACTGGTTTGCAAGCTGGGCATATGCAACATCTTTGCACTAACTTGAGGGGGAGGGTTGATTGACTTAATTATTAGGAAAGATTTGATTCTGGTTGAGATTTGATTTTATTCCGATTGATAGTAATTGATTGTTAATTGATTGTAATTTATTTTCCTTGCTAAAATAATCATAGGACTTAGTGTATAAATACATTTGCTTATGGATGTAAGAAATACACAAAAATACAAGAAGCTTTTTCTTCTTCTCAAAAAGCTACAACAATCAGTAAGGATAACACATTTTTCAAGCTGATAGATTGGTTAAAGTACCAAAAGCTTGCTACTTGTAGAATAACTGTCGCATATATGTGTATTGATGAGGCAGTTTGACCTTGATGCTTCCTACAGAAATACGCTTCGAAGTCGTACGCTAACATCTCAGCAAGATAGTCCGCAAGTGAATACATTTTTAAAAGGTAGTAACTAAGGATCTAACACTTCTGGAGACCTTTCTATTCTGTGGACGTAGCACACTGCTGCTAACTTTTGGGTGTGCTCTACAACTTCTTATCACCAAAACTTTGAGGTAGTGGTCATATGTGATGTCCACAGGCACACAGCTAGTAGTGGTAAAGCGTATAGTATTTATGTTTTGCAAAAGGACTTCTGTACAAATTATGGAGTCCCCCTCTTTTTTGTCCAATAAGTAAAGCTTCTGTATGGAAGTCCTTAACTCCTTGTTGGTGTTTAATGGTAACAAAGTCATTTCTCCTCCTCTTGCTTGTCCATCAACCTGCTCGTTTCAATCTCAAGAAACCAACAATCATGTTATTTCTTTTGCATAAGATACTCTTCTGATATAATCCTCACAGTTTCAAGGGAAAATGAACCAGAACTGCAGGTTCACAAACAACCTCCTCGACAGCTCAACAAGATACTGCTAAATAAACCAGAATAGATCGAGAAAGCAAACCCCTTAAAATAAACCCTTTGTTTTCTTAAATGTTGAAGGGCCGGCTTGGCTTAGCGGTAAGTTTGCTTGCCATGGTGAGTCAGGTCGCGGGTTCGAATCAGCCTCTCTACAAAGCAGGGGGAAGGCTGCCTAGAGTATTCCCTTCCCCAGACACCCACGAAGTGGGTATTGAACTGGGTCAGCCCTTGTTTTCTTAAATGCTGCAATTCTATCCCAAGAAAGTTAATTTATTCCTTCTAGAAACTCACATAAATTTTCTTTAGTCCTTAGAAGTTGACCATTTCCCTTGGTAAATTAGTGGAACTATACCACAAAAAAAGGTTATTCTATTCCATTCATCACGCAGAGACTCTTTGCCAATTTGAGACATCAAAATCTTCTATTTTCATTGTACGTGAATGGAGCTCTCTCATATACTCTTCCAACTCAGTCGTTCTGGTTATTATTTCCAGTCTTACTATAGGAGGGGTTCACAAAGCAAAATGCAAATAAAATGCCCTATTCTGAAAAATCAAACCATTTGCTTTCCCCTTGATAATAAGATAAGTCCAGAACCGGCGGAATTGCCCAATCCTTTCTCTCCATGCCCGGTTTGCTTTTTAAAATGGCAAATATGCATTCAAGAGGAGTGCATGACGTTCAGGCAACATTCACTTGCTTTCTACTGCTAAAAGACGGAAAATATACTCAATTTCAAGAAAATAGTACAGCTTGAAAGATTATGTTTCAAAAGGAAACAAACTAGAAAATCGAAGTAAGGGCAGAAAGTCTAGTAAAACAAAACCAGAAGAACGGGAAGAATCTAAAGTTGTATGAATAACTTTCCTCTAAATACTGGAGATAAGTAAGGAGGCAAATAAACCGCATGATTGAAACAAGCCATAGCTTCAAACCACGACTATGACTAAGTATTGGTACACACTTTTAAGATTTTTTATTGGTGTGACTTGTTAAATAGAGCTGATTAAACATAGTCATCACTAAAAGAAACTGAGACAATAATCACGAAATCATATAAACTAACCTTTAGCGTCCATAATTTGATAAACTCCAGGTGCTGAAGATGGGGATCTTTAATAGCAGCCAACACGTGAAGTTCATGTTCAGTGAAGTATCTTCTAGCTAAAGTCAAAACATTGTGCTTTACAGGCCTTTGCTTTGCTTCCACATCAATACCAATCTATAAATGAAAGAATAAGCAATTTGCCATGCAGCTGAATGTATGTATACACTGACTTGAGGGACCAGAATATTTACAGGAGAATTTACTGTCACGCCACAAGCTATCAGAGATGATGTATGTGAGATGTTGAAATGCAGAGGAGGAGGCTCCCAATGATCACAGTGTTGCCAATCTACCTATCGACATAATCAGATAAAGCTAATGGCACATAATTATGACCACACTTTCAGTGCATAGAACTGGAAAGCTACTGAAAGCTCAAGTCACACTAACCTCAGGCTTCCCATGAATGCTCTTCCTAAACTTGAGGGATCTGGGTTGGATCGAAGAATTTATCTGATCTAGGGAAAACCAACACTTTCAGAGCTATAAACAATTTATAGTTCTCTTCAACTACTATGGCATGTCACATAAAGCAAATTTATTATGGACGACTGAAAAGTCTACACACACGAACACAGTAATGATAACATAACCTATTAAATTGCTGAATCTAACATTAAAATAAAATAACTAGAAAAGACAGTAGAATATCCTCAGGTCATTTTTCAATTCTTGATTAACAGCTAATAAGCTTCTCACATATGAAATCACTGTGCAATGGAGCAAATAATTGCATTTATATAACATTTTTTTACTACAACTTTATTCCAACTCACTCTTCCATAAAATCAGGTTTTCTTAAGTAAAATGCAAATGACAAACAAATAATACATATAAATTCAACATTGCTTCTTACATCTTGCAATGGTGGTTCTAACCAGCGTACGAGCGAGTAAACCACTTTTTCTCAGCTCATCTCCACGCATACTAAGCACATGTTCTTTCTCACATGGTGATAGAATTTCCATATATTTGTTCAGAAGAGATTCACCCTTCACTTCATTTGGTATTACATACCAAAGATGTGTCTCCCTAACATTCAAAAGCATTAAGCAAAACCATCAAAAACAATATAAAAATTGTATCTTAAAAAAAAAAAGGAACTAAATCATACTTTGGAGAAGGAAGTGGAATAGGAGCCAAAGGGGCTGAAGAACTGAAGAATTTACTATCACTGAAGTAATTCAACCTCATTCTGAAAAACCCACGTGGCATAGACGAATCTTTTCTGCATATAACAGATAAAATTAAACCTTTTCGGCGTAAAATATAAAAATTGAAACTTTTTTGCGTATAACAGATAAAAATTGGATCTTTTTCTTCCCTTTGGCAAGCTCTATGTTATACAAAATTGAAAGAGTTAAAAACGAAGCCCCTGTTAGTTCAAAAAAGAAAGGAAGAAGAAGAAGCCCTTTTCACATACCAAGCAAATGGACAATTAGAGAGTGAACCGCAGTTTACTCTTTCAACTAAATTGCATATTGACCCCGGAAGTATATCAAAGTTGAAGATATTACCCACAACAATGGATGTTTTAGGCACTAATAGCCCGTTTGCCCAAGCTTATATAATCAGCTTATTTTGATACGTGTTTTTCTCAAAAGTACTTTTATAAAAAAAAATATTTTTTGTGAGAAGTAATTTGTATTTGGCTAATTAATTAGAAAATCAAATTAGTATTTGGCCAAACTTTTGAAAACTGTTTCTAAGTGTATTTTTCTCAAAAGTACTTATCAAAAAAGTGCTTTTGGAGAGAAACTAATTTTTTTTGCTTATGCTTCTCCTCAAATCTTTTTCCTTCCAAAAACTTCGTCAAACGCCTCAAATTTTTGCCAAAAGCAAAAGAAACACTTTTGACCCCCAAAAAAACTTGGCCAAACAGAGTATAAATCCCTTTGCCCTTTATTATAACTCTAATATAGAAATTGCATTGATTTCTCCTAAAGATTTCATTTCAATTGGAATTTGGTTATTCACCATGTACGAGGATCCCCGCTAACCATCCATGGTTGAATGGTTAAAGCGCCGAACTCATAATTGGCGAATTCGTAGGTTCAATTCCTACTGGATGCACGCCAATGGGACCCTCCAATAAGTCTATTGGTATTGGCTCTGTATCAATGGAATCTCATCATCCATACATAACGAATTGATGTGGTATACTCATATTATAATATATGAAGAGTAAGAACTAGCATTCTTATTGAGACTATAAAGGGAAGAAAATCGATTTATGGATGGAATCAAATATGCAATATTTACAGACAAAAGTATTCGGTTATTATGAGAAAATCAATATACTTCTAATGTCGAATCAAGATCAACTAGGACAGAAATAAAGCATTGGGTCGAACTCTTCTTTGGTATCAAGGTAATAGCTATGTTATCGATTTCCGGAAAAGAGTAGAAGAATGGGACCTATCACTGTTCCACTTTTATCAACTCAATTTTGTACTATTGCACTCATTGTGGGGGAAAAAGATTAAGAAGAAGAAAAAGATGACTGCATCAATTGCCCCTGCATGTATAATACAAAAATAGGGGTGTTCATTATTTAATTGGTCGATTTTTGGTTACAATGAAATCAAACCATATACTATGTTGTACCAATTTATCGGTTTGGTTGTTATCAATGTTTGTTTGATTTGATTTGATTTTCCTCGATTTTCCTTTTAATAAAGTCAAATTAAATTAAACGAAAACTATATATTAAATAATTGACTTGTTGTATTTTTCGATTTGGATCGATTTTGCACCCAACTGTAAGCACTAGCACCTAATTATTTTGTAAACACTGTCTCTCTTGATTTATATGACATTTCATATTTTAATCCCTTTTTCCTTTCACAAAACATTTGATAGATAACAGTAACACTATATATTATACCATTAGTACGCTCAAATAATAATTCCATTTGGCTGCAATTTTTTTATACGCTTTTGAAATATTTGTATCTATAGATTAAAATTGAGAGTTATCCAAGCTTACTCAAGCCTTAATTTCAAGTGTCCATCACCAAAGAGATTATAGATGTGTGATCGTTGCTACGATGTTCATATAAGCTTCAGGGCCGAGATTCAACTATTTAGACAGTTTGGAACAGTCAACTAAGTTTACCAATATCCTATGGTATTCTCCCCCTAACCTTAATTTAACAAATTTTTATCAAATTTATTAAAAGGTTTAGAATAGACAAAACATCGATATTACAACAATAATAACAACTCAGTAAAAACTCATAAGTGAGGTCCGGGGAGAGTAGTGTGTATGCAGACTTTATCTCTATCCAAATGGGGCAGAGAGATTATTTCTGATACACCCTCGACTCAAGAAGACAGAAAAGACGAGAAGAGACAATATAACAGTATCGTCAACAGAAACCATAGAAATAATGACAGTACCATAAGAACCAGAAAATAGATGACATGCAAAACAATAACCAGTAATTAAGACCGGGTGCGATGAAAAATAAAGGATAGTGCGAACACAACAGTAACCACTATTTGTTCAGCCCTATCAAACTAGCCTTACCCCCGATTCGAAGTAGAAAAAAGCTCGATTACATCCTAGCTTACAACCCTAATTGTGAATAACTAATTTTTTACCATACCTAAATTCTATACTATTTTAGTGTAAATATTTTATTGTCTAATCTTAATGCATATATATAGAACATATTTTATTTCTATTTGTAAAGAGAAAATAAAAATTTACAAAATATATATATGATTTCTCTTAATTAGAATTTTAATAAGTAAGCTATGTATTTTTCTTAGTATTACTTAAATTATATGTAAATAGTTAGATTTTTTATATTTTCTTATTCTAAAGTTATTTGATTAATATTTTTGTATAAATATTTTAATTGAATTTTAGTTCTAAAAGAAAATCAAAAAAAAAAAGAAGAAAAAGCAACTAAGTTCACGTAACTTTGCCAAAAATTTAGTAATAAAATTTAGCCTAAAAGAGATCCCACTTACCCCATGACTCTCATATACACCTTCATATTCACATGATTTAGACTCACAAAGATAAAAAAATATAATTAACTCCCTAATTCACTTTCCCATCACATCAATCTACTCCAGCCCACTCCCTCGCGTCTCCAACTCCCAACAAACCCCACGTTCTACTCCTCCCAAAGCCCCATTCCTCCCACTCAGCACTACTTTCTCACATCAACTACTACAACACACACACATATATTTTTGTATATAATTGATCTTGAAATAAAAAAATAGGGGACAGAGTGGAATGAAAAAAAGAAAAAAAAAAGAGAAAAAAGAGGTAAGGAACAAAAAGTAAGGAAAAGAAGAAAAATGAAGATTTTGGAAAGAAAAAGAACAAGAACAGATTCCCTTACAAAAAAAAAAAAAGAAGCAACCAACTCTCAAGAATTCCCTCAAGGGATCTCTTTTCTTGTATTGACTGCTCAAAGTACGCACTTTCCACCGAAGATATTCCGACGCATTGGGAATATTAGTGAAAGTAATTGAAGAGTTCTCATTAGTTGCAGAGAAGATTTCTACAACTTTGCTCCATGTATGATTTATAACTAAGCAAATAAAAGCTTCGATCCGAAATTGTCCAATTGCTAAATTTATATTTTCACGTCAATTCACTTAATACAAAGGTCTGATTTCCGCCTTCTTGCTATGTTGCTAGCTTTGGATAATATGTTTGCTTCTGTCCATTGAAATTGTTTGCTAAATCTCATTATGAAGTTCATTGGAGTGTCAATTTTAAATCATTAGCTAATCTCTTTAAACTTTATGAATAACATTGTAAATACGTTCTTAAATGCCTTAGTTTTCAGTTGTTTACATCTCTTAGTATTTAACTGATCCCATTTTATCTTTACTTTTATCTATATCTGGATACATCTTTTAATATAGGAGTAAAGGTTGTTAATTTCATGCATCCATACATTTAAAGTTGGTTATAAGTTTACTGTTGTTGAGTTCGTGGGCTAAGTGAAGCTTTGATCAGTCATGGTGCCAAACGATGTTTCTAAAATGACTGTAGCAAGTACATTTGGAGCTAAACAGAAAAGCTAATATCATCCATTCTCTTAATAATATTAAGCATAGTTGGTAATATTCTTTATCCTTGGTGTGGCAAGTATGCTATGGGTAAAACCTATAGTTTACAGAAAGAGCATGAAACTGCTCTTTAAAATTTTCAGTGAACGGTACAACTAAATACCAGTAAAGCTTTGATCTTTGCCTTACAATAAATTTTCAGTGAACAGTACAACTAGAGTTTGCAATCACCAACTTAAAAGACTTAGCGAAATCCTAAAGCATGTACCTCCTCCGTTCCTATCCTCAAAGCTGAAGCCACCATGCACCTCGACATAGCCAGCAGCAGACAACGACCCAATATAGCCATTGAAATCCCCTCCTATAAATAACCTCTCAACGGGTGGAATGCTATGTCCAATCTCATCCAATCCCTCATAGAAGTGCCTTTAACCTCCTTATCCAAGCTCACTTGCGGCGCGTAAGAGCTAACTACATTAAGGGTGCACTCTCAAGCCACTAACTTAATAAATATTAGTCTATCGTTCACCCGCCTAAACTCTACCACATAAACTCTACCACAGACTCTCTAAGATCCTTATCCACCAATATACCCACTACAGACACGCTAATAATATGATTAAACAAATGCTAACAAAATGGCCACAATTTAACTAACACAAAGAGAGAAAAAGGAAAGTGGGACGTACCAACTCCAGAGGAAAGAACCTGGAAATTTGACTTGGTGCACACTCAAGAAATTTGACGTGCGTCCTTCCAACTCCTGTCGGTTTTTGCACACACCAGCCGGGGATGCTCCCCGCTGCTTGCCTGTGCGCCTCACGCCCGCCTCTAACTACCAAATCTAGTTCCCTAAAAAATCATACATAACCACTAAAAAACCAAAATGGGAGAGGGGTATTATATTTGTCACCAATGTACCTGTTTAATTATATGGAAACCCGAGCATCCCAACTAAACAACACGGTAGACCATCGTCGAGTACAATGGAGATGGTCGACAAATCATTGGGTCAAACACAAAGAAGGGGAAATGGGGCTACACAGATAGAAGAGAGGGGAGAGGGACAACTAGGGGGTCACTGATCGGATGTCACCGACGAGGTAGCCCTATTAGAGTTTTTAGGGGCTAAATTCGACCACAAGAAGGGATGGGGAAAAGAGCATAAGGAGAAGAGGAAGAAGGAGGAGAGAATAAAGAAAGAGGATAGGCGAGTGGTGTCACCGACCCGAAAATTCCGGTGGGGACTGACATAGGGGAGACACGAAACAAAAACAAAGGGGAAAGAAAGAGAAGGGGTGCAGAAGAGAGAAGAAAAAGGGAGGAGATAGAGAAGGGAGGGACAGAAGGACGACCTTACCTGCCTATGATTGTCGGCACTGTAAGGCTCGCCGGTGAGTGTAACAATAGATGGGAAAGAGAAATAGGAAAGAGAAACAGAAAAGAGAGTGTGTGTGTCCTATGGTGAGCTTCTAGACAAAAGATATTGTTTATGCGTCAAATGGTACGGTTCAATTTTTAATATAGTTTATAGATAGGTGAATCGATTCTATCAAAAAACAATAAAGAAATACGACAAAACTAATGTTAGCAAATAAAGAAAATAACAAACCTAAGTTCGAGCTCGGTCTTTCCTGAAACAAGAACAATAACAATGATAGAACACTGATAAGATTGTTTAGATTGAACGTAGAATATAGAAGTACAATTTTTGTGTGCAGAATATTTCATGTCCTTTACAAAATCGTCAATCGAATATTTATATATATCTTTAGGGAGGAAAGAGGAAAGATTCTAAAATCAAGATCTTCTTGAA
This sequence comes from Nicotiana noctiflora, assembly GCA_032618575.1. Classification (NCBI taxonomy): domain Eukaryota; kingdom Viridiplantae; phylum Streptophyta; class Magnoliopsida; order Solanales; family Solanaceae; genus Nicotiana; species Nicotiana noctiflora. The sequence goes on along the minus strand of JASVEL010000764.1, from coordinate 11,236 downwards.
TGAGAATAAATATGTCATTGATCGATGAATAATGATTGGCATTGAATGAAAATATTCTCTGTGATGACTATTCATTTAATGTTATCCAATGTGAATCCTTCAAATATTTTCCATCGATCATGCTTCCTTCGGGATTCACTTTGTATTGGTTATGTATCTCATAACCGATGTCAATTATTTGTCGACTCAAGTTCTATTTACTCTCAATTCCACGTGTCACCTTGTTGTTCAGTCACTTGTAAACAATCAATTTCATCACAAACAGATAGTCCTCCTACTTTTGAGTGATGCAACTTAGTGTTACTAGAAAGTAGAGGAATATTCCTTTCTTAGCGGGAAAGTTCCTGAACAGTCTCTGAAATTCAAAAGGATGAAAGTCTTCACATGTAATACCCTGAACACGTATTTCCACGTAATTCAACTAGTATTTTTGTCAGGTTTCGAAGTAATCATGACTGTAATCTTTGTCGTTTATATCTTCTTCACTACTCATAATTTTCATTTCTTCATTTTTACTACTCTCACAATCCATCTATTTTCTAAACTTTGTTAGAGTCTTTTTTACAGCAAGAACATCTTTACTAATTCTTTACCATCATGTTTTACTTTCCTATAATGCTTTCTTCGTAAACACTCATCTTCTCTTCGGCGGAGGCCCGAAGAAAAACAAAACCAAAGAGGCTCGCATTGAGTCTGATCCTCCAACTGTTAACATTATCATACCACTTCATCTTAGTACTTCAAATGATGTTCAAGGAAAAAGTCATCCTACAACTTCTCAAGGCTACTTTTCTAATATTGAAATCCTTACCCCAGATATGGTGGAGCGAGTTACCTACGCCAAGGAGGGATTCACTTATTTCTATATGCATCCCTTGTACCTTGGGTCCATTCTTTTTAGGGTCGAGTGAAAGGCTCAACCCAGTAATTTTAGAATTATGCCACCGATATCAAGTCTGCTTAACACAAGTAAGCCCATCTATATGACAGACGATGTCCTGCCTTTGTCAACTGTGCACTGAGACTAAGGAAACCCTAACTCTTGCACATATGATAAATCTTTACTCTCCCAAGATTTTCAATGAGAGAGTATTAAACTTCAGCAAGCGTGGTCGCCACGCCCTCCTCACCAGTATAGATGATGATAAAGACCGTGGATGGATGAAATAGTTCATCGTTATTGCTACGGGGATATCATCCCGATCACTATTTGACCAAAAAGTGTGGTTCTTGGCTCAAATAATTAAATTTTTGTATTAAAGGGCTAAACCTAATTAACAACAATATTTCTAAATGCGAGGTATGTTCGCGTGATTACAATTGGACCGGTCTGGTATAAATATAATAATGATGTGCAATAATCATTCCAAATAATGTGAGTAATAATTGAGACTTAAATAGCAATGAACAATAATAAATGGCATTTATGTTACATCTCATACTTTAATATTAGGATAAATCGCAGTAATCCATATGATTTTGGACCATTGATGAGATTATAGAGGATTTGCGACTACGTTCTTATAAGACCCCGTAAGTTTAATAACCTTGATATCGTTATATATATATATATATATATATATATATATATATATATATATATATATATATATATATATATATATATATATATATGTAAAAAAACATTTATAAAAATATGATTTTATATAGTTATTAATATTATTACTTTCAAATATACTGTAAATTATACACATAATATGAGAAAGTTTATGAGATTTTCTTTATTGTAAAAATAAAAATTATTTCTCACAAGAAAAGGAGGTTACCTTTTTTACCATTTTAAGAATTAGGCATACGAAAATTTGTACTCTTTATATAAAATTAGAAAAATTAGAAGTTGAGAAAATATATGTATTTTTATATGGATATTTTAAAAAAGTATTAGTGTATGTATTAATTTTATATAGTACCAGGATTTATTATATAAATATTTCAATAGTAGTACTTTTGGATAAGGTAAAGATACTTGGTAAAGGTGTCATATACGTGTATGTATATTAGTATCACTTCCTATGATTGATCCACTCTAAAGGGTTGTTAAATTAAGTAGACAAAGATGGTTAAGGGATTGCAACATGGCATTAAGTTAGGGCATGGGTGGGAATCATAGTACTTGATATGCGGGGCTTACACATGAAAGGCAAGCCTTAAGCTTTCATGTTATCCTTTGGCAATTTGAGAGATAGAAAGAAGATTGCAATATTTCCTTCTATTTTTGGGGTGGATAAGCATTTATGTGGCAGCAAGTAGTGTATTTAACATTCACTAGGCAAGCCTTCGAGCTAGGTGGCAAGAATACGGAGTTTTGCTGGCTTAGTCATCAAATTATTGCGGTGGATAAGTACAAAAATTTTATTTTTTACATGGTATCACGAAAATTAAAGAAAGATGTGACTATGTGTATTAAAGGGTTAGGTGTGGGCACCTTTTCATGTGGATGCATAACACTAAATGAAGGAACGACTCATTCATTATACATAGGTGATCTAGTGGTTGTGTGTAAGAGGTGGACAATTCATATGTACTGTATAGGAGAAGTGCACCACATGGTCCAAGAGGTTAAATTTATCAAAATATTACTTGAGTTAGAGTAACTCCTTAGCTAGAATAGAGCAGCAACAAAAGGGTAGTTCCTTAGTAAGAATAGAGCAACAACAAAAGTTGGTTTTTTCCTACACTATGAAGAGTTTTCTTACTTGAATTTTGGAAGCAAATTCATTAACCGTAGCAACATTATTCAACTAAGATACGAGCTTTCCTCATCGCTTTGACCTCTTTGTTTCATTGTATCGCGTTATTGAATCGAAGCTTTATTTAAAGTGAAGTAAGTTAAAAGAAGAGGAGTTTTTGGTATATAAGATTGAGTTACTACGGAATGTGTTGGATGAGTTGTCAAACGAATCAACTCAGGTATGATAGGGCTATCCTTTTGGCATGATCCATATGATACAATGAAATTAGAAAGCATGCAAATTTCACAAATGATTCTATAAGTACTAGGGTTGCTTATGTTCTTGATTCTCCATATGTCTTACTATTATATCGTCTGTTCATGGGTCTCATGACATTCCACGAGGTCATATTGACTTACTTTATTATGCATTGCATTCATTCATACATGTGCATATATATATATATATATATATATATATATATATATATATATATGGGGAAAGTTTATGGTGTTATATACGTACCACCACTTGATCAACCGGTATACGATGATGATTTTGCCCATAATGGCCGAGATAATATGACGGAATGCCCTCACATGCTTGATGATGTTATGTACGTACATACCTATGCATTACATGACATTTATACACATATGCATGAGATTATAAATATTTCATGATTTACAAAGCAGTCCAGACTTACAGGTTGAGTCCTTTACTCCATGTTTCTTTCATGTCCTTTATATATTGATTTACATGCCTTACATATTCGGTACATTATTCGTACCGACGTCTTTATGTTGGGGAGGATGTGTTCATGCTTGCAGGTATAGGTAATCAGTTTGATGAGCCCTCATAATAGACAAGTTTAGCATTCAAAGAAGGATCAGTAAGACCCCACTTCATTCGGAGTGCAGCCGAGTATATCTCTTATTGTGTTAGAGTTTTACTACGGACTTATGGGTAGGCTGGTGCCCTATTCCATTTGGTATCAAACGCTATTCGAGGCTTTGTAGACATATAGAGGTTCATTTTGTACAGTATGTTAGAGACCTTGAAGGCCCATATATATTCCTATTTTAAGAACGTTGGTTCATTAATACAATAATTTTCTACTTATAGTTATACATTACGAGTTGTGACCGTGTTGGCCCATGATAGTTGCAGAATAAATAAATGAGTTACAAAGTTCTTCGCTTGGGCCAGTAGGACATGGGGTGCCAGCCATGCCTCCCAAGGTTTAGAGCGTGACAATTTAAGTAAAAAAAGATATGATTCACCTCATAAAGGAGAATCTAGATGCTATTCCTCCTAATAATGATGAATGACACACAAATTTGAATATTTGATTTGTCCTCGGATTTGGTGGAGAGTGTGGAATAATCTGGATAAGAATCTTGATAAAAAGGTGTTGTTTGTATCTTAGTAATAAAGAGAGAATCTTTTTATCAAGGCATGTTCTTACACATGAATATCACATATCCTACATCATTGTCTCTTTTTCTATTTATATGAGATATATCCCTAACAATACTAATAGTACAAGTATAGAGAATATCCACTAGAATATTCTCTTTGATATACTATTTTAAAAACTAGTTGTTACAACTCTATCAATGGTGCTCGACCTCGACTATTATTGACATCTCGACCTTGAGTCTCGCTGCTTCTAGGTCGACCTCGATCGACTCTTTCATTAGTTCTATCTTGCCCTAAATACTCTAGGGCATATTTGACCTATACATTAAGTCCCCCCTCCCCCCGGCTGCACTTATTGAGGTTAGCCACAGATGACCTTGATGAGCGGATTCTATTTATCGTGGTTGACAAGATTTGGACGAGTGGGTCTGGCCGTGATGTTTGAGATGAGTTGGCAATGTGGTCTTTCGTGAGCCAAAACTTTGGGATTACATCATTTCTTGATCAAAGTGACATCATGTGTCACTATGGTGCATTTTCCCGATGCATTGCTTTATGTCTGTACGTCTGTGAGTTGGATCAGCCGCTTCGATACCAATGCTAAGTCATGATGGCATAGTTTCTTGGTTTTGATGCTTAAAATTCTTATAAATACGGATATAAGGGCATTCATTCGTGCTTTACATATTTTCCATATCGAATCGTGTGCCTTCTTCTTCTTATTCCATTATCGTGTGTCTTCTTTTCTTGTTCCAAAAATCCTAGTTGCTTTTGACCCTTTGCTACTTGAACATACCCTCTTTCATTAAAACTATGGCTAACGTGTCTTCTGGTCACAGTGACCCGGTTCCCTTGGCGATGGTTTTGCCTCCTCACGAGGAGGGCGTCCCTATTGCCATTGAGGATGAGAACTTCCTTACGGTGGACGAGATAATTCCTCATGGTGAGAAAGTCAAGTCTAACTTTACAAAGGCTCCTGAAGTTGAGCACGAGATCTCTAAGTAGGATAGAGGCTTATTTAGCAGAGCATAGGGCTAAATTCGATATTATCGCTCGCATCGAGTTTGTCCTTGTAGGGTGGGATGTGGTACAAGTGCACCGCCCTAGGTATTGCGCGTTCTATGCCTACCACTTCAATTCGGCTATGCCCTTCCCCTTCTCTCAATTGGCGAAGGATTTTTGCTGTTAATATGGCATTTACCTGGCTTAGCTCGCACCATATATCTACAAGATCATTAGGATGCTTACTAAATTTACTAAATTGGCTGAGGTCGAGATCATACTCTGGCATTTGATGCATCTCTTCCCCTAGTTTCTACATGGGGACAATGTTAAACATTTGTTATCGATGGAGTAAGTGCCTGGTGGTGAAGATGGATAACAAGGTAAATCATTAGTTCTGGCACAAGTTTTCTTTGATAGAACTGAGGACGTGGTACCAAAGCAGACGGCTTCCCTGAGACATAGAATTATACTCTTAAGTGTCTAACTTTTCTTCATTGAAACATTTGATTCACTTGTTTAGTTGTGGGTTCTGATCTCTTGTTCTTTTCTTACGCTACCAAGACTACGCCCCTTCCTTTTGGTCGGGGACATTTATGATTGGGTTGGTGGAGTTCTCCCTCACACTGCAGGAATCTGTGAGTGGACGAGTTTTTTAAAAAATGTTTGGGCCTACTCCCTTCTTGACCGGTGAGTTTTGTTTATTATGGCCTCTTAGTCGCTTATCTTTTATAGTTTGCTCTTGCTGATAGTTATAATCTTTTTTGATTCTTTCTCTTCCAGTCTGAGGACATTCAAGGAGGGCTAAGGCCTCATTTGTTTTTTTAAGATTAAGACGTCTGAATCTGAATACATATCTGAATATCAAGATGTGTATTAAGATTAAGACATCTGAATCTGAATACACATCTAGATATATTAAGATGTGTATTAAGATCTGAATATCAAAAATTAAGACTGTTTGATTTTTAACATCTGAATGCATAAAATTTATCTTTATTTGAAAAAAAATCTAATATTCTATCAATAAAATATATAGTTTTAAAATATGAAAGTTGTTGGTAGTGATGGTTAATAAGTGAATGCCGACTAAAGACGGTGGTTTGTGGTAATTTTGGTTGATGATGGTGGTTCATGCTAGTAGCTAGTAATGATTGGTAGTGGTGGCAATTATGATTGATGATGGTGGTGGTGGTGGTAGGTAGTGATAGTTAAGAATGGCGAGTGGTGATTTGTGATTGAGTAAGGTAGTGGTAGGTTATAATGATAGGCGGTGCTGACTGCGGTTGTTAAGATGAGGTGGTTGGTTGTGGTAGTTGAGGTGTATAAGTGTTGAATGTGAGTGACAATGATGGTGGTCGGAGTGGTGGGATGGTGGATGGTGATGGTCGATAATGGTGGAAGCTATGATTGAGGATGATGGTGGCGTGGTGGTGGTGGTGGTGGCGGCGGCGGTTCCGGCGGTCACTGAGTATGGTGGTGGTGGTGGCATAGCGGTAGTTGATAATGGTAGGCGGTGGCGGCAATTAATAATGAATATGTGATAGCATCTTAATGAAATTAAGTGTCTGTTACAGATCTGAATCATATAGACCTATTCAGACCCATTAAGTGATTGTTAAGTAAAAAAAACAAACACACTTAATGATTAAGATATGAATAATTAAGATTCTCACTTTAAAAACAAACACACTTAATGTCTGAGATCTGAATGATTAAGATTCAGACCTTTATTAAGTGCAAACAAATGAGGCCTAAATCTCCCCCTCTTGCATTCCATAAGAGGAATGTTGCCCCATTTTCTGCGTCTGTCCCCCTACAACCGCGGCTAGTCCTGCTCGCTCTTCAATTTCTGCTCCCTCTTCATCTGCAGCTAGGTCTGCTCACTCTTCGATTCCAACTACTGATACTTCATCATCCATTTCTTCTCCACCTATGGATATTTCGGTAGTGGGGCTTTCGGCTTCCCCTTTGTACTGTCTTGTGGATGAGGAGGAGGAATCATCACCAAGCGATGTGGATTTGGTGTCATAAGAAAAGGTTAGTGGACACTGGCGACGGGGTTGCCCGGGATGTGGATTCTGTTATGGATGATTTTACCATCCATGAGATAGTGACTTAACTCTTGAAGATGACGTCGAGCTGGTATTAGAGGTTCTGAGATCAACGGAAGTTGTAGAGGCATATATCTTCCTTCTATAACAATGGAAGTCGAAGGGCAGACCACAAGGGTTTCTGATACTTTAAAGAAATAGTGGACATCGACCTCGTGATTGGTTATGGTGCTTATTCACTGGCTGATGGAAGAGTCAAAGGCATTTCTGAGGATGGATATGAGATGGGCTTAGACCTCAACACTGCAGAGCTGAGGATGATGGAAGAATGATTTACTTAGCTCGAGATGAGGCTAGAGGGGTCTACGCGGATCATCACGATCCCCATGGACCGTGATTTGTTGGATAACACAGAGAACATGGTTTATTCCCTTGGTCCTTTTTGCTCCAACATGGAGGGTGAAACCCTCAAGGAGCTGGATAATGCTACTTTATTGAGAAGCATAGCCGGCCTCGCTCTCAAGGTAAACTTTTCAAGGCCTCTTTTTCCTGTCTATTTTATTCAAAATTTTGGGCTTTGTTTTAGTGCTTTGGCATTGTTAGCGGATGCGTTCTTATGTTTGATTCTCTTTCATATTGTTACTATAGACTCTGAACGTGGAAATCAAAAGCACTCCAAGGGAGGAAAGGTGTAAGGTTATCTTCAGGAAGCTTTAACGAAAATACTTTGAGTATTGTGGCAAGTACTGGGAGATCCGTAGATATTTTGGCAAGGGCGGTAATTTGAAGGCCCTTTAGGATGAGCTGAAGCGAAAAGACGATGAGTTAGGGAAGGTTATCAAGAAATGTAGTGTCCTTGGGGGGAAGTTGAGAAATAAAGAATAAGAGCTCGAGGTCAGCCGAGCCGCGGGGGTTCAATGCGGCGACCTCCAGATGTAGGTGGTCGATTTGCATAGGCAATTGGAGGAGTGTCGCCTGCAGATGGAGGTTCTTCATGGCAAGATCACCGAGAAACAGAATGAGATGGATAGGGCGGAGTTTGCTCGATCGGAGGTTTTGAGGAGGACAAAAGCCCTTGAGGTGGTGATACGGACTCTCTACTATGAGCGGGATAACAACTTTGAAAGGGAAAGGCTAAAAGAAGAGTGGCTTGATGAGAGATCGAATAGTTGGAGAAAGAGACTTCTAACTTCTATGACTGAGTTGTTGCTTTTGAGGCCGGGAAGGCCCAACAATTGGCGCAACCATCCTCTTCTCATACTTCAAACTTTCCTAATGTTACTATAAAGTTATACAAGGAGTGGATTCATGCCGAGGCCCAGTTGGACGTGTTCCGAGATTTAAATGCAGCTGGATTTGTTTTTGTGGCCGCCCTTGATGATGCTCGTGTTAAGGCTCGTGAAGCTTGAGTCACTTGTGGGTATGACCCTACTAGGCTAGAGGTTGACGAGGATGAGAGGGATGAAAGTGTAAAACACGATTGAGGAAAATGCCTGGTATGATGTTGCATATCCTGAGGGGGAAGGCGGAGATGGTGAGGGTGTTGAAGGTCAAGAGGGCAACATTATTGAAGGACAAGTCAGCTAGGATGTTGTAGACTGTAATGGTGGTGGCCAGCAGTTCTTCTTATTTGATATTTTGTGTATTTTATGTTTAGCCGGTGGAGTCTTCATAAGCCTCTGTAAAAAATATTCCAAGTATAAAATGCCAATTTTTTTTTTTGCATCTGATTCTGTTTTTGTGGTTCGTACTTGTACGTTTGGTGATTTCATGTCACGACCCGGATTTCCCACCATCGGGGTCATGATGGCGCCTACTAAATGGAAGCTAGGCAAGCCAAATATTAATTACATCTCCATTAATTACCAATTTCTTATTATTAAAAACTTATAAATTACAGCGGAATAATCAAAATTAGCGGAAGACTTAGTCAAATATGATGAAGAAAACCCAAACATGATACACTACCCAAGACCGGTGTCACAATACTCACGAACTTCTAAGAATAATACACATAATTGTCTGAAAGAAAATACAAGCTGTTTATCTCGATTACATGAGATAACAGAATGAAAAGCATAGATAGAAGAGACAACGGGTCCTGCGGACGCCTGCAAGGCTACCTCGTAGTCTCAGTAGTTGAAAAATCCACAAGTCTCTACTGCCGCTGCTGCTGTCCGTAACCTGTATCTGCGCAAAAAGAGCGCAGAGTGTAGTATCAGCACAACCGACCCCATGTGCTGGTAAGTACCTGGCCTATCCCAGCGAACTGGTGACAAGGCTAAGGTCAGTCACCCACCTAAACCTGTACAGTTACAATATAGACATATACATACAATACATTTATAAGGAAATACTCTGCTCTGAAATAACAGTCGATAACTCACGATATCCAAAATAATCTAATCAACAGAATAAATCTTACTTTCATGTCTCAATTCCTCTCTCATTTCATGTCTCGTGGTAGGCGTACCACCCGCTCCCAACTATCACCGTAATTATATCTTGTGGTAGGCGTACCACCCGCTCCCAATTATCATAGTAATTATATCTTGTGGTAGGCGTACCACCCGCTCCCAAATATATCAATAATTATATCTTGTGGTAGGCGTACCACCCGCTCCCAAATATATCAATAGGGCTACCGGCAACTATGGCCAATGCTAAGATTTAAGTCACTTTGTGGTCGGCGTACCACACGATCCCAATTCATAAAATATATATATATTACCGGCATTTAGCCAATAATCTCTATATCAACAATATTTATAATTACCGGTTTTAAACCAATAAATTATAATAATTTCAACAATTTACCTTCATTACCGGTATAACACCAATAACTCTTATTCAACAATTTATTCATAACTAAATTCATATTCCTACAAACTAGGATAGAACAAACACTTACCTCGAAAGTTCACGAACGATTCAATCCGTAGCAATGCCTTTCCAATCCAACCGTATCTATACATAATTGATTTCATATCATCAATTCTACTTAACAAACTAGTTCATATTGCTAAATATGATTTTTACAACATTCTGCCCGGAATAGTAAAAATCGACCCCGGGCCCACATAATCGAAACTCAAGTTTCGAACCAAAATAAGTTCACCCAATCCTCCATGAGTTCACATATACAATTTGTTCTTAAGCTCGACTCCAAAACGAGGTCTAGATCACAAATTCATTGAAAGCCCTAACTATACCCATTTCTCAAATTTTTCAACCAATTTACACATGTTTAAGCCTAAGAATTTGATTGATGTTGATGAAAATGAAAAAGACGAGTTAAACAATACTTACCCAATAAACTTTGATGAAGAAATGCCTCAAAGATCGCCTAAGAGCTGTGGAGAAGAAAGGTTTTTGTGAAAATGGGATAAAATCCCGTAAGTGTTCTGTTTTGGGTATTAATTCACTGGGCGAAAATTTACCCTACGCGATCGCGTGAATTGGGCTGCGATCGCGTAGAGGAAAGACTGGCCTCTTATGCGATCGTGTGCAAAAGGTTGCGATCGCGTGGAGAAAAGATTGGAAGCTACGCGATCGCGTGAGGGTTGCTGCGATCGCGTAGAGGAAACTCACCGGGCAGCCTATTTGGCCTATGCAATCGCGTGAACATGACTGCGATCGTGTGGTGGAAGAACTGGAAGCTACGCGATCGCGTGAGGGATGCTGTGATCGCGTAGAAGAACTGGCCAATGCTATGCGATCGCGTGGATGAGGCCGCGATCGCATAGAACAAAATCCCTCTGCAGAAACAGCAGAATTTCTGCTGTGTTTTCAAATCCAAAAACACCCCGAACCACCTCCGAAACACTCCCGAGCCCTCGGGGCTCCAAACCAAATATGCACACTAACTCAAAAACATCATACGAACTTGCTCGCGCGATCAAATCGCTAAAATAACATCAAAATCAATGGATTGAGCCTTAAAACTCAAGAATTCTTTCAAATTTCATAATTTCCAAAATTTCCAATTTAAGGCCGAAATGCGTCAAACGACGTCCGTTTTCAACCAAACTTTACAGGAAGCGCTTAACCAATATATATGACCTG